>OZ038501.1:32871350-32963850 GCA_964036315.1 Acanthosepion esculentum | reverse complement strand
ACCTTGTTTGTTGGGTTGGTCTCCTGCTGTAGGGACATGATCGGGTTGGATAGGCCTTAATATCGCGATTCCATCTCGGATATATACTGGCGGAAACCCAACGTGTTTCTCACTTATAGCAGCCAAATCCACCGAGAGAAAAAGGAAATGAGATTGCAACCGTATTTTTAACCCTTTCCCCCAGCGTAGACATGTATATACGTTTTTACCGATAGTATATTTTTGAGACGCGGACGAATAAACACGTCCAAGACATAATGTTCAAAAACCAGCTACAGACGTAGGAATCGATCTTGATTCTTTTTATGCCCTTATGGGCTTGAAAAGAGTCCAATTGTCAACTCATACGTCTGGTAGAGGTGTTAGCCACCGCTCGACTACTACAATGTGCCTCAGTTTCTTAGTGATTATATTAAAACCAACTAAAAAAAATAATCTGAAAATTAAACGTTTTTCCCAAAATAATTGGCAGGAAGGGGTTAACAGACGTCTAGCATTGCTTTCTGTTATGGTGAAACACACCTAGTCTATAGATAATAGACTCTCCCACCTAATATAAGTAGGAGTCAGTGAGGGTCGACTGGGAACCGAATACGAAAGTAGTCAGCTACCACAACTAGATTACTCTGCGTAATACTTATTATAACAAGTTCCTAACGTTTTTGTACGTTGAACCTATTTAGGACCGAATTTAGTCCAAATAGAGTTTCCATTGCGGAAAGTAACTCTACAAAACTTTCTCTGGTACTCTTTCAGCATATCATTCAATTTTTACCCCTAGCAATCTCAGTATAATTAACACAAATGAAGCTCATGTCGTTAGTTCACGTTAAAGATTATGCTACTGTAGCGATATCAGTGTCAGCTGATATCTTATTAAATGGAAAACAGCTGACTTGTCACAAAAATTAATTCGGACATATTTTTTCTCCGATTGTTATCAGCTAAGTGAAGTATACTTCAAAAGTACATGGCAAGTGGCTGGGACAAAGAAAACTACTGAATCAAGATAAATTACTTTTTTAGACAAATGTTCTCTATAAGAAAGTGGCCGCTACTCGCTAAAGAGTCACAGACGAAAGGGCCTATGTGTGATACTATTTGTCGTTGCTGCGGTAAAACGGAAGAAAGTTTTGTTAAAACATAAGAAAGTGTTATGTACTGAGAGACATTGAAACGAGAAGGGTTAATACCAAAAACCCGTGGGAAGAATTGACGATGTAATTCACACATAAACGACTGGAATTGTATGTCAGTTTGAACAATGGAAAAGTGACCCAGACTTAGAGGGTAATGTTTATTGACACACAGCTGCAAATGCAAGCTGTAAAGCGAAAATTTAATTTTTCGTAAACAACGAATTGGGAGTTGATACCCCTGGTCAAAAGTTGAGTTTAAATACCAGGAGGGGGTGGATAAGCAACCCACGATCACTGAGTGAGAGGTAATAATATAAGAGAATGGAGAAAGGGAATTCCCTAGAATCACTGGTTTTGGGCGAATGTCCATAAATACGAATGCGCGAAGCGAATTAAACAGAAGAGAGAAGAGAGGCAGAAGAATCGGAGATGAGACCAGAGACAGGAGAGAGGCCCACGCGATTATCTGCCGACGAAAGCCTCCGACCTCAGCCTTGTGCCAAACTTTACCAAAGCAGCAGACTAAACTTTGCCAAGTCAACAACGATAGTATCATTTCCGATTTAAACGCGGGTCGGGCTGACAATTATTGCATGAGATTCCCTGATGTATTCAATTATTGTACGAAAGACTGCGATAAACAGCATTAACTTTTTGTTCAATTTATTCGAGTCTTTTTTTTTCTGTACGTCTTCGCCCTGCTTGGACCAGCCCAACACAAAGATACCTGCGACAATTCGATCCTGGCCTCCTTATGATCAAGCTTAAATTACAACATGAGATAGGGCAGGTCCGAGATCGAAGTGATCTTCATCGATCAGCCGCAAACAAACACACCCAACACATTTGCTAGAGTTGGCCAAAACTCAATTTCTTTCCCTAGAAATATTACGAGGTTATCAGACCTGTACGTTCTTCACGCATAGTTGAATTGTTTGTCTAAAATGCGTAAGGATAATGTGCCTGTATGACGTATTCATTTGTGAGGACGGTTCGGCTACGTTGGTGCTAGCGGTGCTGGGGATGTAACCAGTTAACCTCATTAAAAGATTTATTCACTTTTGTTAATAGTTGTCGTCGAAAGAAAATGCGGAGTAGAGGTGGTTATATATAAACTGGCACACGGTTTCAGCGACACAAATTTTCTAACGTCTTTTTTGTAAGAGAAAAGAAATAGGTGAAAGTGACGTGTTGCTTACTGAAATCGAAAGAAATTAGTTTTAAATTAAATTCTACCAACAAACAATACGAATAAATGACTTATTTATTCAGACGTTCTCTCAAACTGGTTGTGGCATAAAGACAAGTAATACTGCGTGAGACAGACAAAAAAATTTTTAATTATATATTTTTCTGACATTGTTTCATTTATACATGTAAGAAATGATTCTAAGGTATTTGTGGATTATCTGTCGCCATTTTATAAATTAATTTTCCAACCTTTTCACAAATACAGATGTGTAAAAATATACTATTTGTTTCTTAAATTATTTATTTCTCCAAATAACAATCGTATTATTCGGGTGGCATTAACATGGCGATAGCTTGCAGGATAACGTCAAATTGGTCGGCTCCATCGGGTAGTTACCATCTCCACATGAACTTAACCAGGTAAGTCTCAAGATGGCGTCGTGTCCTTTGTTCAGTATTCTGAGTGTGGACCTCTGGTATCTGCATCAACGAAAATGTATCGATGATTAACCATGATATGTTGGAAGTCAGCCTCCTCGAGTTGCCAATCTAGCCAGTTATCGGGGGTAATAAGTAGCGACAGATAATCCACAATTACGATTGTAATATTAATTTAGTGGTCAATATCCACACTCCATTTTTATGTAACATATTTGTAAGACTGTCGTTAAACAAGAGTCGTTTTCTTTTTAATCCAGGCTGTGAATATTGCTGCCACACCTGTTCTCGTGCTCCTGCCATAGATTTAGAAATTCTTGATAAAATCCAAATAATCAGCAATATTACCAGTCCTGATATCTCGGCCTCAGTCACTTTCTCACCACCTTAACGTAGGTCCCCTGTGCCTATTCTATAAATACTTTCATGATAATTGTTCTGAAGAACTTTCGTATATGGCGACAAGGTCACATTTTACAGTTGAAATAGCATAGAACAGTTACATCTAGACAACAGTTTTTCTTCTACTGCGCTTTTCGCTTGTAAAATTCTATTCTGGCTTCTTGCTTTCCAGTCAACTTTGCATTTAAATTTTTGAAAATCAATGTCAATTGTTTTCTTCAGTTTTAATTCTTGTTATCTCCTTAATAATGTCTTTTATTCTCTTTCATATTTTCTCACTCGGTAGTCCCTTGCGTCTTAGTGGTCTTATTTCTTGCTTGGGTGAAATAAGTAAATAAAAATAATTAATTCACCCCATGCAAGGCAAAAATGCCACTAAGACGCAAGGGGTTACTGGGACTGAAAGAGAATGAGAAAACTTTTGGGAGGAAACGGACAATAAAACATCGGAATTCGGGAAGACAAAAAGATGGTAATTGTTATTGCATTTAAATTTTTGAAGATTTTAAGTGGCAGGAAAGCAAGAATTCAGAAGAGAGACAGGTGAGAAAAGAAACTATTAGAATAGAACTTACAGTTACACCTAGCTATTTCAACAGTGAAACGGGTTGCCATTCTAGTAGAACACCTAATTTTTTGTAGTTAAGGTAGCAAGAAAAGGAGCTCATAATTATTTAAAAGAAGACAGAGGGAAGCCACATTAAGGCAGTTGGAGAGAGAGAGAGAGAGAGACCAGAACAAAACTGATAACATTGCAGACCCTTCTTTGAATTGTTTTGAGAATCGAGATATTTAGCCTGAGCACCAGACCAGATATGGTAGCAATATTTAATGCATGGATGAAGGATAGATTTATAAATGTTCAAGATGTATTGACAAGAAAAAAATTGTCTGGCACAACAAAGTGAACCAACCTTTTGAGCAGTAAACCTAGCAAAGGATTCAACATAATCACTCCACTTTATGCCAATAAAAAAAAAACATCTGTCCAAAAAGCTGCAAAGAGGTATTCTCCTGAAGGTTAGCATCAGCCATGCTAATGAACGGTAAAAATGGTTCCCTATGATGATCAAGGAATGAGCATTTTTGCATTGAAGGCATTGCAATTTACAAGACGTTTCTTGCCCAGTTAATTGGAGATTATTGAGAACAGCTACCAGTTTTACTTTGTCAGACTTACTATTAAGACAAATATGGGGTGGTATGGATAAAATGTCTAAATTATGCAAAAATGAAAACACTGACTACTTTTAAAATATATTAAAGAGTAAATTTGTTTAAAAAAACAAAAAAAAACAAACAAAACAGCAAACAAATAAACACACCACCACTGGCTTCAACTACAACCTCCAGACAACTTTGGAATCTCCTGCAACTCTTCTTGGACGGTCTCTGTTTAAGTTGGTGAGTGCTGCACTAAACCTTGCCTTCAGTTCATATTTGATGCTACAAAGTTTTGTTGGTCTCTCTCTCAACCACACCCCACACAATTATCAAAGGGTTTCAGTCTGGGGAGTTAGGTGGCCAGATGTAAGGGGGTGATGTGGTTGAAGAAATTGTCTGACAGCCATAACTGGGTTCTCCTGCTTGCATGGTATGGTATAGTGCAGTTCTGTTGCCCGACAGTCTTCCAGCAGCCAGCCTATATACCTAGGGTAGCAGTAAGACCTCAAGGCCTTTGATGTAAGCCATCATGTTGAGTCCAAGTCTCACCAACAAATTCGGGATTTCTTTTATCAGAAAAGATCAGAGTGATGTTTCTGAGCTGCCATACCTTCGTAATTAACATTAGATTCATCCAGCTCCCAAATCCTCTGCACTGTCCTCAGATTGACATCCAAATACTCTGTAATATTCATATTGGAGCTTCCGGCATGAATGCCAAGCAGTACAATATGCAGTTTCCAAATTTTCTGGCAGAATGAATTGTGTAATTCATTCTGCCAGAAAATTTGGTACTCAACTGACCCTACTATACTGTGCAGTTGACAAAAAAAAAAAAAAAAAAAAAAAAACACAACACAAAAAACAATGCACATGTGTAAAATATAAAATGGCAACAATTAATCCATCATACACTGTACTTGTGTCATGATCATAAATACCTAATTGTAAACCAATGACATTGTCTTGGGAATGTTGAAGATCAACAGAGCCCTGAGCAGACCCTACAAATTAATGTTAAATGATTTAAAAGCTTGGTCATTCAACATTCTTCCTTACTCAATTTGTTAACAAGTGGATTAAATTATATCTGGCCAGAGACACCATAACCCTTGAGCTTGTGGAGAAGGCCAGCATGCCAAAAACCTTCAAGATATCTAAAGCCACAGCTTTTGTCTCACTATTCGTAGCCTGGTAGACAAATACAGTAATAACTGTTAGCACATCTGTGATTGACCTAGAGAAACAAAAGCCATATTGTTTATCTGAAAGACAACAATGAGGAGAGATGCTTAATCAATTCCAATTTGATTAGAGCCTGTAGCACTTTACCAAAAAGTGGTAATAGACCACTAGGGCAATAATTCAAGGAATCAAAGTTCAGAGGGCTTAAAGACAGGAAGTACAGAAAAACAATTTCCAACACGCAAGATGCTGCAAGGTATTTGTCATAAGGTTTGGAGAGAACAGGAGCCAGTTCAGGAGCACATTCCCTTAGGAAAATTGCAGGGATGCTGTCAAGTCTAAACCTTTTGGGAAATGTAGTTGGAGATGATAGCAGAAACGATGGATGGAGTTAAGTCCACATCATTCAGATTTTGTTCTAGGCAGTTGGGGGGGGGGGCTGTCAGGTAAATACTTCAAACCGATTGAAGAGATAAGGGATTGAGGATTTACTTTGTTCAATGCACTCTTACAGAACCACCAGTAATCTTGACCCGGACTTTCGAGAGGCTACAGAGTGTCTCATTCTATCAACTTTTTACCCACACCCAATTTGGTTTTTCTGTATTTCTCCAACTGGTGCTTGTAGTTTGAATCAAGATTATAAAAAGAGCAGATTTCCATGGCTGACAGACTAGTTACACTCATCTCCCAATTTTGAATTGTCTCATACTAGATTTGTCAGGAAGAGATAACACACAAAAAAAAAAAAAAAAAAAAAAAAAAAATAATAATAGTAATTATTTTATCAAGCAGACATTTTTGAAAGTGTCTAATGGGAGAGTTTAGAAAAACTTCCGCATCAACTTTGATTTTCTAAAAAGAAAACTTAAAATTAAAACCACTTTAATATTTTCTTTCATGTCAAATTATTTTCCGCAAGGTTACATGTATAAAGACCCCCCCCCCCGGCCTGGCTTGCAATATTACAAGAACAAATAACAAGACAGTAAAGTTATCTTAATGCTCACATGGATCAGCCATTGTCCTCCAGCTACCAGATTTTATAGCATATAAAGAGACGCCATGTCTTAGCAGCAATAAATTTAAGATAAATGGCAAATGAGGCTGGTTCAAAATTAGAATTTCATAAATTTGAATTGAATATTTGAGAAATTTTATTTGAAGGCATAAAAGTTAATAGAATATATTATGAATTCACATTATGTCCAAGCCTGGAGTTTTTGTCCAGTATTAACATTGAGTAAACAGTTTACTAAAGTTGAATTTAGTCTTGAAAGCCCACAACTGATTATATATATATTATATATAATAAATTTAAATGGGAAATTATGAAAACAATTGTGTATTTGTGAGATATTGAATTTAAATTAAAATATATTGGATATTAATTGCAACAAAAATTACTTGCATCTTGTTTAGAGATAATCCATATAAATTTAAAAACAAAGGAACTAAATTCTTAGATGTCAAATTACTTTCAGATGAGGTTGTTAAAATCATTCTAATTTCAGAAAATTCACAAGAGACTTCTGTGCCTGAATATAAAACAATTCAAAGCAGTTATAATATATTATGCAAATACATCCAATTTTTCATTCACTAATTAGATATATCACCAATTTGTGCTGCCTCCACATATGGGCTGAAAACATGCATAGTTGGTCTTCAGCAAATCGGCCTGGCCAAGGCCATCCCTCAAAGTCAAACTGCAGCTAGTGTAACTTTATGTTTCATCTTAGTCATAGACAATATGGGTGGGTTGAACCTCCACTAGTCATGGACTAGTGTCTAGCAATGCTGCATCATTTAATAGTGGTAAATAGATTCTCATTCCTCCATGGTTTTTGAGGTTTATCCCTTTTTAATGTTTACTAGGTACCAGAAAACTAATCCTAAAGTCTTATCAATTTCACTCCCAGTAGCCTCCTGGGTATTAGTGGCATTATTACCTTGCTTGCTTGGAATGAATAAATAAAAAAAAATAAAAAAATTATGAGTAAATAGGACAGACTGGCTTCTACAGTCTTGGGTGACAACTGGTCTAGAAAAAGAAAGACATCAAACCAGTGTGGAGCCTCGCTGTTGCACAATGTCGACTTGTATACAAGTCCCTAGCAGGACCGAGGTAACCGAATGAGGTTGTCAGATCCTCATATCAAAATTGAAGGGCAAGTCATATTACACATGTCTACTTGACTAACTATCCTGTTAGCTGTACCGAGGACATTTGTATTAATCCATGAAAGCAAAGCTAATTTTACACAAAATCTGAATTTTATTCCAGTAGATCAAAGTTTAATTTGGTGAACATTGAATTTACTCGTTTACATTTCCTGGAAAGTTTTATAATGACCATTGTATGGCAACAGAAATTCTAATTTCATTGATACACATTTCATCATTAATAAACCCTGTGTATAGTTTAGGCCAGTTAAGGCTAATTTCAGGAAATTTAACATTCTTTGTAAAAATGAAAAAGAACTTGAACTGCACATTTAATTTTACAAAGAATATAGATTAAATTCCTTTTAGATCAATTTTAAGTTTTCCTTAGTTACAGGATTTACTAATGAATTAATTTTTTTTTCAAAGGAGGTTGGAGCAAGCTCAGCTTAGCCTTTGACGGACAGTCAAAATCAGAAGAGCCAAAGATTAAATTGAAAAGTAGTAATGATCAAAGACTCTTGTAGAATTGCATCTACAAAAAAAAAAAAAAAAAAAAAAAAAAAAAAAAAAAAAAAAAACAAACAACAAACACTGGTAGATCAAAAAGGAACAAACTTTGAAAGAATTTTTTTTTTTTTTTTTTTTTTTTAAATATTTGCAGTATCTATTCTATTTAAGAATAGAGAGGGGAAGAAAAAAAAATTGAAGTAAGTGAATGAAACTTACAAGCAAAGTTCATTTTTAAAAAAAGTTTAATTGTACCTTCCCAACTAAGTTTTAAAACTAACCAGGCACAATTCATGATATAGCGTATTTCATAAAATAAAAAAATACGAGGGTGTGCTGAAAAGTTCTCAGGATAACCAAGCTGTTCAAATTCTGAAATTTAACAAACTTTTCAGCACCTTCCACATAAGACATGAGTAAAATTGTAAGTCACAATCATCAACATAAAATTTTGCAAAAAGAACAGAGAAAGGATTTATTATATTCAATTTATTACTATGATATTGACAAACCAAGTTAAAATGTATACATCAGATAAGATCAAGGTTAAATGAACTGAGGGATAAAAAAAGATTCAGCAATTTGTTCATTATCAAGAGTCTCATATTTCCAACCACAAAAGACAAATGGCAGGAATTCAGGGGGGAAAAAAAAAAAAAAAAAAACAAAAAAAAAAAAAAAAAACACAAACATAAAAGGATTGCATCACAGACCAATTACTACCGGCACCTATAAGCAAGTCCCATTTTGATAAGTCATTTTAAAGTTTTATCAAATATTAATGCGAACAGCGTTAAAAAATACATATAAATTTCGTAAGTGATTGGTTATTAAATACTGAATACAGAAACACGTGTGTATATATATATCTGTCTTATCTTCAACACAAAGTTTCAAGTGAATTGCTCAACATATAAGGCAACATTTAAAAAGGCAAAAATAAATCTCATGCAATCTAAATAGGCAAAATTAATTTTATTTAGAAAAAAGAAAAAAATACAATCTGTGAGGCAATCTGATTATATTAATTATAGAATAGGCATTTTAATTTTATCAAATATAGAAATACTTTTTTTATATACAACTTTAATTCTCAGACACCTCCCTTCCATCATTCTGAATGTGCAGACATTGTTGCTGCAGAGATGAAGGCACAACATTGAAATGCACACTATAGGGGAGAGTAATAAATGATTGTTGTCATATCCAGTTACAAATGAACAGACAGGTAAGGGGGGAAAAAAAAAAAAAACAAAAACAAACAGCCAACCATATTTTTATTTTTAAGGCTACCAATGAAATTACTTAAGAGTGGAAACCTCAGAGTATTTTTTGTTTTAACAAGACAGACATCAATGACATCCTTATAGAATATAAGGTTTACAAAGAAAATTCAATTACATGCCACAATACAGTAGTCTTTAGATTTCAAAAGCATTATACAATATTAAACATCAAGAACTTTTTAGCACAAAAAGTTGTGTTAGCCCAGTATGAGGTGGAGGGTTACTAAAGAATTCCTGGTTTTTAGTTCTGTTGCAAACATGTGAATTCTTTAACCACTTCTTGAGATAGCAAAGAAGTTTTTAGAACTTCCTTGCAGCAATTGTTGAATTATTCATTTTTGACAGGTTGAAGTGAAAACCTAATTTTTTTCTCATCACAGACTCCTTCATAAAGACTAGCTACAGAAAAATTAATTCTCCAATAAAAATTGTAATGCAAAATATATATATATATATATTTCTCTGGAAAAAAAAAAAAAAAAAAAAAAAAAAAAAAAATACAGTACTAACAAATTTAAATAAATCCTCAAAAAAATTCTCAACACCTAAAAAAAAAAAAAAAAAAAAAAAAGACATTTTTTTTCTAACAGGGTTCAACTAATACTTTACAAGACACTTCCCAATGAAAAGGGGGTGGTATTTACTGTCTCTGAGTAAGTCTGTAAAGAGTACAATAATCTTCCCTGCATCACAGTTTACAATTCTATGAATTAATATAATTAGCCAAACCATAAAGAATATGATGTAACTGCATATGAGAGAGAAAGAAAGAAGCAGAAACTAAAGTGTAATGCCTCTTCTTACCTCACCCCATAAGGAGCTCAAGGGGAGGAAACAAAACTGTCAATAGACTGGAGACCAATGAGAAAGCATTTCCAAAATGCAAAGGCTGCAAATCAAATGAAATGGTTGAAGCTACTTTAATACTAAAGTATTATTTTACTTTTGGAATGGTTGTGACAAATGTTTCTTTTTCTTCTTGACTGCCTCCCAGTGCCATGTTTCACAGAGTGGCATTCTGACTATAAATCTTGGCCAGGAGTGAAGCCAAAAGATGACCAACGGAAAGAAGACTTAAAGGAAAAAAAAATAAACAAAAAACAAAAAAAACAAAACAAAGACAAAAAAAAAACAAAAAACAAACAAACAAACATGGAATGCCTTTTTTTTCTCCACTTTCATCCCACAAACTTTATACCTGACATTGTGTGAAATCACAGTAAATCTTTAGTTTTTGTTTTCCATTATTAGAAGGGACATTTTTTTTTTTTTTTTTATATTTTTTTTAAGACAATTAGTGGAGGAAAAAAAATTCAGAGGAATCAGAAAAGAGGGAGGGTTGTAGATTAAAAAAAATCCACTAAGAACACTTAAGGTTTATACGTAATATAATACAAAAAGGTAAATAATTTTTTTTAAAAGTCATTAGTCCAATATAAAAAAAAGAAAGAAATTAAACCTTAAAAGAATTATCCTGTTATTTCGCTTTTAAAATAGATGGGGGAGATTATATTAAAGAATTTCATTTAAATAAGTATAGTATCAAAGAGAAACTTAAATTTTTCTCAAACTAATTTTTAATAAGGAATATTTCTAAAAAAAACTATCTGAACTAAACGTGACAGGCACTTAAGAAGTGTGTGTGTGTTTGGGGGAGGATATATATATATATATATATATATATATATATATATATAATAAATAAAAAGACAGTTGAAGTATTGTGTTTGGACAGATTGAAGATTTGGTAAAGTAGTTTGAAGATTCCAGAATGAAGAGCAAAACCAGAAATCTTATCTTCTGTATTTGATTTGAGCCAAAGTCCAGAGAGCTATGCCAAAATGCACAAACATCCCCACCCCAAGCCCAATATACTGCCAAAACTTTGTAGTAAGAGCATCAGTAACAGAACTTTTCAGCAGGTGGGGGAGGAAGAGAGAAAAAAAAATTGCAGGTAAGAGAAAATGTGGGAGGAACTAAAAGGGAGAGTAATCATGGGAATAGGAAAAGTTTACAATTGCTGTAGAAGTTCATATTTTTCCTTAAGCCCTATTTGTAAGAATCTCGTGTCAACCTTCTTCTTTGATTGGATACGTTTCTTCATTTCCTCAACACTCACATTGCCAAAATCCAGTAGATCATCACCTTTTCTTTCAACAGCAGTTTCAGGAATAGATGGCCGTGTTGCTTCAGCTTTCAGCTCAGATTGAGTCGCCACAAACACTGGTTCAGGTTCTGGAATTGGTGCAGTAGGTTCAGGTTCAGGTTCTGGAATTGGTAGTACAGGTTCAGGTTCTGGAATTGGTAGTACAGGTTCAGGTTCAGGAATTGGTAGTACAGGTTCAGGTTCAGGAATTGGTGCTGCATATTCCTGTTCCATTTCTGGCTCTAGCCCAGGAGCTGCAATTTCTGAATTTACAGGGTTAGATTCTGAAGGTATTTCTGGTTCTGGCAGAACAGCTTCAGCAACAGATTCTCCCACAACAGCTTCAGGGATACCATTCTCTAATTCCTCAGCCTGGAAAAAAAAAAAAAAAAAAAAAAAAAGTTTATAATTTTATCATTTCAAACAATTTTTCAAAATAAAATTAGTATGCTGGCAATTTTAAATTGTAAAATATTTACATTGTTCAAACTGTTGTCCATCTTTGACATTCACATTTTGGCCATTATACACCCCAGCCTTCTTCAGGAGATATGTTGGAATTTTAAACCAAACCCATTGATTGTTCTAGTTCCACATACCATGCCTTTTCTGGATATCTCCGTTTTAGTTATTTCCCTTTAGTAACTCAACTCTCCAAGAGAGTGTTCACCTCTGCTGTATTGAACTCACAACCGAGTCAAGTCACTGGATTACTTCAACCAACGCTTTTATCCACTGGACCAGGTGGACAACAGTTGGAACAATGTAAATAGTGCAAAATATTAGTCATCTTATTTTGCATTGCAAATTATATATATATATATATATATATATATATATATATATATATATATAAAGAAATACAGTCTTAAAGTGTGCTATATTTATGGGATGAAGTGCTCAATATCAGAGAGCATGTGTAAATATAAAAGTGAACATAGAAGTCAACACTTAGAGGCGACAGTGTTTCATGCTAGATGCAATCATCGTGGCTCGATGATTGCATCTAGCATGAAACAGACTGTCGCCTCTAAGTGTTGACTTATATATATAAATATTAAAAACTGACAAACCTTAAAACATTGTCAAATATTAGAAATGACAAACTTGGTATGAAAGTAATTTTTATATATGGTTAATGAACCCAAGTGAACAAGGAAAGAGAGAAGAACACCTACTAGTAGAGGTAACTAAAAACTACTACCTCAAACCAAGACATACTAGTAACTCAAATCAACACCACTAAGTACAAACAAAACCCAAAGTTTATTTCCCTCTACCATTAAGTTTCATCCTAACAAACAATCACAATTGATTATTTGTTTTCAAAATCAAATGCATGCAAAGATGACAAAAAACAAGAATTCCTCAAAAGACCATCATAGATACTATTTATTAGACTGATTATATATAGAGAGCATTTTTTGAATTTTATTAACTTTGATCACTGGAACCCTTAGTTGAAAAGAGATTAGTACAAGGTTATTTGAAATTCATTTCAGAATTCCAGATCCCTTTTCATTTTTAAAAGGAATTTAATTCTTTTATTAAGCTTGATGAATGGATTTTTGGCCTTGCTAATAAGGAGACACTCTTTACAAATAAATTTGATGATTACAAATGAGCAAGGTTTTTATTGCATCCAAAATTTCAGCAAAATACTTTACAACATACATTGCTTGCAATTGGTGATGCATTCTTTTGACTGTCACTGTTTCAGAGAAATAAAATTGCTTTGCTAAGCTAGGTTCAAATGCAGTCATCACTTTAATATTTACCAAATGCTCAGCCTAAGAGCCACTCAAGGTAGAATCATTGAATTTTTTTTTTTTTTTTTTTTTTTTTTTTTAAATGTAAAATGGTCAAAGTGCAGATTATGAGGATATGTAGAACATCACTGTTGACCTGAAGAGATTAGGATTGTAGTGATCAGGGAAGCATCCTCTTGGGAGTAGGTTTCATATGATAATAGTTCTGGGGGATGATTAGACATTGTGTACAGGACATGGTGCGTCCTATGTATAAAAGCTCTCAACTAGAATTAAAACTAAGGAATGAAGCTTATTTGAACATTTGCCGTAGAAATAGGAGCAATAGGCTTGTGTGACATTTCATCTGTAGGACATACCATCAACAGAATTTGCTATGTCACTATATGTAATAAGAGTAAAATAGGTGGGAAAAGTGACTTAAATTCTACCTACTGTAACAAATAGCTATTTCAATAAACAAGTTTTTTTCTCTTCTTTCCTTGACATACATGACTAATGATCAAGCTATTTTCACACAGAACAGAATTAATGTCAAGGTGTCCTCCTGATAGCTATTCACTGTGCAATGGGGCGTGTTAGATGCTGTCAACCAATATGAAGGCTACTTAAACAACTCCAAATCAAGGGAGATAATCAACACTCCCAGCTTTTATTTGTTGCCCCCTTTTTAATGTTCAAGACTAATGTTTCCTTGCTGCAAGACATCATGCAAACTCTGATGATGTAGCTTTTGTCAAGGACTCGGTCAGTTGACTCCTGGTGTCAATCAGCTTTACCTCACAGATTTCTCAGCGCAAAAAGAAATCCTCAACATAAGCTGAGGTAACACCATGCAGATGTCCCTAACTATGGTGAAGCTTTTTTTTTTTTTTTCTATCTTTCTCATCTGTAAGGAAATCAACTACCGAGAAATATGCAAATACCACATTCTTCTTTTTGATGTGATAATACATGCTGAACTGAATCGGATGTCATGGTCAATTATATGCAGGACCAAGTTTCCATTCAAATCCATAGCAATTGATTCATTAAATTCTTTAGACAGAGCAACACATACAATTGGTTTGGTGGGTAGGTTTCTTATATTTTATACATATTTGGCAATTTTCATGAATTGTTTTAATTGTTTCCTACATTGTTTTGTCATCAATGCCAGCATCCATTTGAAGTTTCTTCAGTCTACTCTCATAATTGAACTGGTTATGAATCTTTATACATAACTTCTTTCTGTCTGCATCATTTTATGAAGTTTAAAGAAATACACATGCACTGGTTTATTTTCATTATCCTGATATGCTGCTCTGGAGTTTCCTCTTGATTGGTACTGCATAATATTCTGATGACATGAATCCGAGATTATTTCTTTCCTGAACATAAGTCTTTCTGGAAATTAATTGTGCTCTTTGCTTTTCTCATTGCATCATTACTAACAAGCAGGGGGATATCATTGCTGATAACATAAGTTTCAATTGTTCTCTCTTTAGTACCTATATCGGCTGGAATCTTCACACAAGTTAGTGAAAGGTACATTTCCTGTCACTGTTTTGGTAAATTGTTTCTTGCTCCTTTCATCCAGTGAATCAATATAACATTGCAACCAATTTTCAGAGCATACATTCCTAGTGCATCCATTATCCAACACAGTACATCCAAATGTTTCTCTAAGCAACCTTCCATGATGTGTTAGGTCTAGACTTTTCATAGTGTTCACTTCCTCATCAAAGTGCTCCATTTGCAGGAGATGGAAGAGGACAATTCTTTGCCCAGTGAAGGACGGATTTACAAATAAAACATTTTGTCATTCTTCCAGCTTGGTCAAATGGGTTTCTCCTGCCAATGCTACTTTTGGAGGCTGCATAATCTCTTCTGTTGCTCCCTTGAATTCCAACTGCCCCTACCCTCTGCCACAAAATCTATTCTTTAGTATGTAGAGAATATCAGCTGCTTCCTCTTTGATGCTTTCAGTTAAGCTACAGTTCTTTTCTACTTTTGATACAGCAATCTAATTTTCCTAGTTGAGAGTTCATTTCCTTCTATCCCAATTTAGAAATTGGGACTCTTATGAGCTCTGTTTTACTTGTTTCTATGTTAGCATTTTTCGAGAGTTTTCTTGAAAGCCTTAATTTTGTTGTAGAGTTTTTCAAAGTCATTAATATAGGTTTCAATGGACATATCAGCTGGCCTCTGGTATTCTTCAAATTCAGCATATGCTGTGTACGTCCTCTGATGCTCATCTTTTAGAAAGCGGCCATCCAGTTTAGCAAAAGTTTACCAAAACCATCCTTTGCATTTAGCTCTTCAATTGGCAATTCCAATGCTGTCTCTTTGGCTTTGCCTTCCAAAGATAAGGTAACTGTTTGGGGGGGGGGGGGATTCACAAATTTTGGTGGATTTTTTAAACTGGTCATTTGAGGTGGGCATTGGATAACGATGTCTTCAACTGATTTCTCGATAACCGTTAAACCATTGTTATTCAACTGCAGAGAATAAAAAACAAAAACAATCCCCAATGCCAAAATTTAAATCAATACCTTTTCACCTATCCGGTTTCCGCTCCCCCCACCCCGCCTCTTCCTTCCATTTTGGTAATCTGTTTCTTTGGTGTGTGTCAACCACAATTTTTTTTTTGTAATCTATTTCATTTTTTTTGTTTTGTTCTGCTACCATGTTAGCCGTTTACAAAGAGCTGATGCCAACCAACATGGTGGCTACTTATATGCAACAGCTCTGCATCAAGGGAGATAATCAACAAGGTGGACAAGTGTTGGATCAGAGGGTTTCCTAGTGGATCAAACAAAGTCAACTGTTCTTATATCAGCAGGCATCCACCAGGTGCAATGAAGAAACTGAAAATTGTCAGACCTGTCATCAATGACAAAATTATTTAATTGGTTTTTGCTTAGCCGCATATCAACACCTCTATGGTTATTTAATGCCGAAATCTAAATATTTTGTATGCGTTTTTTTTTTTTTTTTTTTTTTTTTTGAGCATTTCAGTGATTAACCCATGCCTGGCCCAGTGGGTTGGGGAAGAGGTGGATTCATACCTTTCCCATGAGTATTTGCATGGGAATGAATATAATGAATCCACCTGGAATTGAATCTGCTTTCTGATTAACAATTCCAAGCCATTATTCATTACACCACCCACACATCCAAGCTTACAGTACCTTTTACTCCCAAGCAGTCATCCATTTAGGTACTGACCTGGCTTGATAACTTATTGATTGTATGGGGAAATTATTTGGAAAGATTAGAATAATCCAAAACTTCACTCCAGATTTATTCAAGCTCTACAGCAATGATATCCTAAGGGAACTGGACACCCTAACAGCATTTATTATTATTGCTGCCATTATAACAATACAAGATAAGGTGTTGATAACCAACACAGAAAGAAAACAGGACCTATGAGAATGGGTGGTAGTAACAAACCGCAAAACACAACAACAACAAAACAAACCGCAAAACACAACACAACAAACCACAAAAATACAAAAACAAAACAAAAACAAAACAAACCACAAAAATACAAAAACAATACAAAAACAAAACAAACCACAAAAATACAAAAACAATACAAAAACAAAACAAACCACAAAAATACAAAAACAATACAAAAACAAAACAAACCACAAAAATACAAAAACAATACAAAAACAAAACAAACCACAAAAATACAAAAACAATACAAAAACAAAACAAACCACAAAAATACAAAAACAAAACAAACCACAAAAATACAAAAACAAAACAAACCACAAAAATACAAAAACAAAACAAACCACAAAAATACAAAAACAAAACAAACCACAAAAATACAAAAACAAAACAAACCACAAAAATACAAAAACAAAACAAACCACAAAAATACAAAAACAAAACAAACCACAAAAATACAAAAACAAAACAAACCACAAAAATACAAAAACAAAACAAACCACAAAAATACAAAAACAAAACAAACTGCAAAAATACAAAAACAAAACAAACTGCAAAAATACAAAAACAAAACAAACTGCAAAAATACAAAAACAAAACAAACTGCAAAAATACAAAAACAAAACAAAAACAAAACAAACCGCAAAAACAAACACCACACAAAAAAACAAACACACACAAAAAAACAAACACACACAAAAAACAAACACACACAAAAAAACAAACACACACAAAAAAACAAACACACACAAAAAAACAAACACACACAAAAAAACAAACACACACAAAAAAAACAAACACACACAAAAAAAACAAACACACACAAAAAAAACAAACACACACAAAAAAAACAAACACACACAAAAAAACAAACACACACAAAACAAAACACAAACACACACAAAACAAAACACAAACACACACAAAACAAACACACACAAAAAAACAAACACAAAATGTAAGAAAAAGTATGGTCATCAACAAGAGAAAAGGGACAAGGCCCCAAGTTACAAATTAGAGATATAAACATCAAGCAGGTGCAAAGATTCAAATATAGTACAGGATTTTTTTTTTAAAGTGATCAAAACACATTGGGCTAGAGAAAGAAGCATTCCAAAGACTAAGCAAGAATATTGGACAAGTTCCCTGGGTGGGGGAACTAGAAGCAATAGAAATGTGGTTCTAAAGAATGATACCGAGAATTCCATGGACAGAGTGAGTAAGCAACAAGGAAGTCTTAAAAGAAAATGGCAGCAGAAAGAACACCTATACTTAGAATCGGGAAAATAGACGGAATTCTTTGGGCACATAAGGAAGGAGTGCTCGGAAAACTTGGCCCTCACAAGGCATAGTGAGAGGCAGCATGCCACTTATCTGACAAGCTTGCATGAATGGATGGTGGAACAGTGATCCTTAACAAATGGAAAAAAACTGCTAAGAGTGACACAGGACAAAGTCATAGGGAGCCAAGGTCAACTATATCCTGAAGGGATAAAGCACACAGAATTCTCTCTCTCCAAAACCAAAAATATCACCTGACTTATATGGTTATTAGCAAGGTTAATATATGAAGTTTTTATGGTTCTCTATGGGTTCAGTAGTCAAACAACTTATGTTAAGAATTCATCATTCAATTTTCAGACTGCATTTACATTTTAAGGAGAGATTCCCAATTTTCATTTGTATGGCAAATCTTGGAACTGCACAAAAATTTGACCGATTTCCTATTCAGCACAGTTTTAAATGACATGCAGGGGGATATTCAAATTCATGGGAATTTATAAATAAAAAGCAAACATTTTCACTAACTTATGACTAATTGCTATGTGCATGGCCTGGTGGTTAGAGTGCTAGCATTCTGACCAGGAGACCGAGATCCAAATCTTACCAAAGATGATTTATCAAGTCACCACCTTGACAATACTGACATGGGGAAATTATCTAAGTACACAACAGTTTATGGACATGCATCGTGGTAGAATGGATATCAGCTCAAAGTGAGAACTGAGAGCCAAGTTTGAATTCTAGTTAGTCAATTACGTTAGATTCACTTATGCATAAATATTGAGAAAGGTATGAATCCATCTCTTCTCCTCCAGCTGTGGGTTGAATAGCAGGACAGACTGGGTTCTTTAGCCTTGGTTGGCAACCAGTCTACTGCAGAAAGAATTGGCAACCTACTGCAGGGAAAAAAAAAAAAAAATAATAATTCTACCTTATTAGTCATGTATCGAAAGATACATGATCACCCAAGCGTGTATCACATATGGCACTTAACTGACTGACAACAGTTTAGCCTTGTGATGGTTGTATTAACATCAAGTCACACAATAACACCTAATGGGCAGATAGACACTCTTTAGTCTGTTGGCAATCTAATGAGAGATGCTGCCTCGATAAAAGCACTCACTCTCCAACACCCTGGGCATTTACTAAGATGTAACAGTTTTATGTGCTGTAGAAACCTCAATTGGCTTCCTGGAGAGAGAAAAAAAAAAAAAATTAAAATGTACCAATGACAGTTTGTGTTTTTCTAATCAATTCACTCCAAGCAAGGTGATAATGTCACTAAGATTGTTTTTTCTTGTGTAAAAGAACATCAACCTTTATAGGTTATTTTAGCATCAAATCCTTTTAGTCTGCTTATGATGAAAGGCACAGTGGAGTAATGGATAGTGGCTCGGATCGAGAAATTGGAGAGCCAAGTTTGAATTTCAGTCGAGTTTGTTACATCCACTTACGTGCTAATACCCTTGAGAAAGGATATGGGTAAATAGCAGGACAGATTGGTCCTAAAGCCTTGGGTGGCAACTGGACTAGAAGGAAACTGAATTTAAAACCAGCCTGGAGAGGGTTTGGCTCCATCAGGCTATCCTGCTCAGAAAACACCACTGCCACTGCAGTACATGTAGTGTCCCTATGACTAATGGGTTATAGGTCTCAAAACAGGATTTGTAAGAAAGTGTAGTTTCTAGTTAAAGTAGTTCTAAGAATTATTTTTCTTAAATTGTGGGAGATTAAATCTTCATATAAAGCTTCACCTGTTTTATAAAGTTAGATGTTATTCAGGTTGGTTTGTCTGAAAACCTCATTCAGGTCTATTTTTTTTTTAAAATTTTCCTGGATATGTTTAAATTCAGTACAATCTATAAGTATGTGCTTGATGGTATATAGTTCTACATTTGGAGCAACTAGAAATTAAAGAATGAAAAAATTTCAGAAGTTGAAGACCCAATCCTAAACAGGAAACAAGGGATAAACTGCTACTCCTATTCAAAAGACCAATGAGGGTGAACCTATCTACTCCAATTGCTACCATTTGAAAGTGTTTTAACTACTGTATGTTAAATATAAGAAATCTTCCATCTGTAAGCAAAAGGAATGGCTGCCAGGTCTTAATATATAATCCGTTTATGATATAATGGGGGAAAAAAAAAAAAAAGAAAAAAAATACAAAAATCCTTTTGACAATTATTTTAGACTTTAATGACAAATTTTTGTCTAGAAGTATTACAAAGAAAAGCTATACAAATAGTATTACAAAGAAAAGCTATTACGAATATTGTGAACTTACAGTTTCTAGTGGTTCCGCCACTTCTTCCTTTACACCATTTATTGCAGAAGCTGTAGCATCTGTAGTGTCATTTTCTTGTATAATATCCTTAACTTGTGTCATTTCCCCTGTTTCTTCATTGTGATTAAGGGCATCTGGAAAGTTAAAAAAATACATTATATAAAAACAAGACTGCTTTAAAATATCAAAAAAGACTTCAGTAATAGCAAAAATAAAGCTGGTTTAATTAGCTTCATACATATTGACATTAAATCCACAAAGCTAAAACTTTTGGAGCAAAGGAGGAAATGTAATGATTTCACTTCAGCTATTTTTTAGAGAAAAACTTTAGCATGTATAAAAACAAATGCTGGAATTCTGTTTATGTTATTGGGGAGGGGGGGCGAGTGGAGATTGAGGCATGCCAATCTGTGGGGGTGGGCAGCATGTCAAAGTGCATCTCTTGTACAGAACTGGAGACCTATATCAAACCATTTTACCAAAAATCTTTTTAGTACAAGGATATAGTTGGATAAAAAAAAATTCCACTTTTTACATTTGGAAAAACCAATTCAATTTAAGCACAAGATCTGTATTTCCTTTTATATTGTTTTCATTAAAAATAAAAAATAAAAATAAAAATAAAATAAAAATTTTATACTTAATATGAAATTTTTATTTATAAAACATGAATCTGTATTTGTTTCTAAGAAATACAGTTTTTATTGTGCTTCTTATACTGAAATGTAATAACCTAACTTTATTAATTCTATTTTTTTCTCATTACAAATGAGAACGTCTCTCCCAAGAAAGAGTTTTAGTCTTTATGCTTAATCCTTAACAGAATTTTCTTTGAAGACTTCAGTTATGCATTTACAAAAAGGTGATTTCTCTATATTGTTATAAGATTTGAGTTTTTCTAAAAAGGCATTAAAAATAAATTTGCTTTATTAAAAAAACTGCTTGCTCAATGAATGCCAAATGTTTCTTTAAGATAACAGCTAATATTGCCATTACATTTCTGTTATATGCCATTTTTTTTTCTTGCATAATAAGTTCTTTAGCCATAGGCTTGCAACATATCAAATATAACAGGACTTTAGAAATGAATATCTGAGTGTAAAATGAATTTTTCTATCGGGCTATGAATTTTTACCACAAAATGCATACTTTCAGCTTTAAGTTAAATAAATTCCCTTTAATTTTATCTGATGGTGTGTGTATGGGTGGCAGGTCCACTTTACCTTAGTCCATAGAAATTAACCCTTTCACACTCCTCAAAACGGAACCTTTTTTTTTATACTGAAGCCCATGTCATAGTGCATCTCTTGCCCAGAATTAGTCATATCTTGAATTTCATCATTTCACTGGGAACAAATATTTTTTTAGCTTGGGTTTGCAATAGTTCACTGCTGTATGAATTCAAATAAAAAGATTAAGTGCATAATTTGACTATATCTCTTGGTATATTTTCTTTACTAAGGTCTTAGCATCGTTAATATATCCCACCTAGTTAACAAGGGGTTGTTAAAAAAATAAAAAATGTGCATTTTAATTTTTGAATTATCTCCATGAAAACAGTTCTAATGAAACAAAAAGCTTATCGGAACTATGAATTCTGAAACAAATGACAGGAAACAAAATAAACATGAAAGCAAAGGTTTTATTTTAGCATTTAGAAATAGTAACTTATGGTGACTTGTCATAAACTCATTTTGTCTTTGAATTCTTTTTATAAGTTTAAATCAGCTAATTTAAACTTATAAAAACAATTCTTCAGGGTAACCAGTTTGCATATCTAGTATTAATAGGGGGGGGGGTTCCTTCCTAACCTTTTATTTGAAGCACTGAAATGTCAACATTTGGAATATGCTATTATTTTCTCTTCAAGTGACATGTGATATCCATTTTAGCTGTTGTTGAAAGTCCAAGTGATGTGGTCTCCATTATTTGGTACACTTTGTGGTTCTGTAGCATCAGTCCTCAAGGTTCAAAGTGGAATGGTCTTTGCCAAAGATTCCCAGGTTTCAGTCACTCAAAGCCATTTTTAAACATGTATACAACTACATTGTAAGATCAAATTTTAGAGATTTCTGAATGGGTATAGCTTCACCTTAGGTTGTAGTAATACATCTGCTTTAAATGTGGTCAAAGGAAAGCAATGCATATCATCAGGACATGACTTGAGTATAATTACAAGATTTTGACAAAAATTACAAGGATGAAAAATCTGCTCAAAACTTGAGCAGTGTTCTGTCAGATTTCACAGAAAGCCTCTGCCTTGTCATGAGGTCAAAATTGCAAAGACAAAATGAGTTCCTCATTTTTACTGAAGAAACCTCATCCAAGCCTCCCCCAGTCACCAACATTCATTTATACACACACATTATATATATATATATATATATATATATATAAACAGAAGCGGGGAGAATTATCAAAACACAGATGCCCAGGTTTTAATCCAATAGTTCCATCACTAAAATTACTAACCTCGGAATACTAAGGCTGTTACATAAAAGTTAATTACAATTTTTACAAAGTATTTCACAACCTTTTATATCACTTTGCTGCATCAGTTATTTTTTTTCATCCAGAAAATTTTTTTGGTTGAAAGTCAATAAAAATTAAGCATTTTTCCTTATTTAAAGACATTAAAAAAATTACGTAATTTCCATCTGAATTTCTATGATGAAGAGTTGCTTGAACTAAGGGGCCCGAATCTTTACCGTTATCATATGTCAACCATTATGCCCTTCAGTGATAGCTGGAAAAACAGGGAGCATAATGGCTGAAACATGATTAAGAAGAGTTGGATATCATTAGTCTGACTATAAATAAAAATTATGTAATCTATTGAAAATAAAAATTTAAATTATCACGTGTCAACATTACCGAATTGGAATTGGATTACCCACTTCAATGTGAAGCATGACTGAGGCATAACAAGCTAATAAAATTACATCTTTGATAACAGAACCAGTTTGATAATAGTTAGCGGTGACAGACAGCCCATTTTGAAATGAATATATCGGCAATTTTTGTCGATTAAACAAGGAAATAAAGTTTAAGTTAACAATTCATTATAGAAAAATAGTCATACTGTTTAGTGATTAAAATTTTTCTTAACTAATATTGAACATAGTTATTCTTAATGTGAGAAAGCATTTCAAAATCTTAAGAAAAAACAATCTTAAGAGTAAGACTAATATGAGAGAGAACAAGAAATCTACAGACAAAAATCCCTCCCACACAAAGCAGTCAAATATACAAAGTGTAGTAAAGACTAAAGTACACTTTTCTTTTAAATTTTCATCTTTGTTGAATAACATTTTACATTTAAAAATTTCATATGTACACAATTGAAGGTACTAACCTCTGATGGAGGTCAACGGATAGGAAACAAAAAAAAACCCCTCAACAGGTATCAATTTTTTTTTATGGCATAACTTGGCGTGCGCTATAACTTAAGAAATAAATAAACTGGCTAGTGGCAACTTCATTGTTTCCAATAGGAATGTCAGTTGTGTGTGTGTGTAATAAAAACGGGAATTTTATTGGAACTAGAGTGACCGTCTAGTTTAGGGCATAAAACTTTCTGAAAATTACTCAGATAATAATTTGCAGTGAATACTAACAATGTTGTTAGTATCAAATTATGATTGTTAACTTAACAGCGTATACAAGTTGGAAACCATTATATATATATATATATATATATATATATAAAAAGTTTAAATAATTTTAATTTTTATTAGGAACAGAGATTGATTTTTAGAATTAACTAACAAAAAAAAAAAAAAAAAAAAAAAAATACCTGTTATGTTATTTTAAAATAGGTTTCATATGAGGGGTGGGGAGTGATAACTGGTGACGTGCCTGAGAGTGTTGAAAGCACAGATGTCACAAACATCTCATGTCTCTTGTCATTCAGGTTAGAAGCTGGGCAGAGAGAACACTAGTTGTGTCAAAACTAAATTTACAAGGTAATGCTTTAAACATGTCAAAAACGGCAGGTAAAATGGACATTTTTAGATAAGAAATAAAGTGACATTCTTTTAGTTTTATTAGATCATGCCTGTATTATGACATTTTACCCCCACCCCACCTGATGAAATCATTCCCCCCGCCTCTACAAGGCCTCAAGGATAATCCCAGCCTAGAGGCAACACATACATCTTCCTTATACAAGGCAAAGGATTGACAAAGTTGGAAAATTTGGTGGACACGTTTCGCCCTCTAGAATTTCATAGAATGAAAGTAATGCATCTCTTGATGGAATTAGGAAGTGGAGATATAAACAAAAGTGTCTATTGTAACAGATTTCACTTCTTTTTTTTTTATAAGTATATAATAATAAAATAAAAAATTAAAAAAGAAACAAAGCATAAAAGAAACTAGCTGGCTAGTGTTTAAATTGTGGCAGACTTCACATTAATTTAACTTTACATTAGGAAACAAGGCTCACGCAAAAAAGGATAACCAAAAGACATTGTTACACATAAAATACGTATTTAACAAGATGTACAACATCAAACAATGTAAAGGAAAGCATGCATTTAAGTAAGAAAAGGTTGAATTAACCAAGAGTTGTCTTATTTTAGTGTTCAATGATAAAATAGTCATTTGGTTCTAAGTTCACTGGAAGAAAGTTCATGAGAGTCTTGTAATGATTGTTCTTGAAAGATATTGCTATGTAAGAAGAGTTTATGTGAGTGTGTACAAGGTATGTTCAGCATGTGAGTGGTGTGCGTGAGGGAGAAAGTTGGCACATGGTTTCAACTGTCGTGGATTCGTTTGGCAGTTGAATTCTCACTAATTGGACTAAGAAAAATCTTGGCTTAAATAAACAACTATAGGCTCCAAATCATTGCATGGGAAAAATTGTTCTTCACGTGCAAACGATCTGATTGGTCGATGCCAACCAATCAGCAAGCAAGCTTTGAGGAGACTTAAGAAAGTGTCTGATCCGCTTCTCACAAAATTGACTACTTAAAAATAGAGCAATTACAAAATTGTCGCATTACTGCAATTTGTAAATTGCCTGTAGTAATGTAGTGGTGATTTATTAACCGATGAATGCTTGGCATTGAATGTGATTTGTATTTTTGTATGTATGGCTGTTCGTGCGTAATAGATCCGCACAAAATTATATACACACTACACAATTTCAACAATATTCTATGAATTTCTTCATGAGGACGAAACTCGTTACACAGCACTCCCACCCAGCCATTTTGCCATTCATTTATTTGAATAACATTGTTCCAACAGAATGGATATATAGTTGATTATTTTATGACATCAGAGAAATGTTGAAGTAATTAAGAATTTGTTCAAAACATTACAAACTGGTTTTTGCGGTAAAGCAAAAAAAAAAAAAAAAAAAAAAAAAAAAGTAAAAAACGCCTGGCCAACTAAATGATTGATAATTCCACAATATCTGCCTTGTTTGATTAAGAACAAAAACTTTTGGGGGCGGGGAGACCATTAGATTACAAATTATTACATTGTAATGTGATACATGGTACACGATATAAAGTTATCTAATCAGTTGTCGCTCCTTCGTAGGAGAGAGTTTCTTTGCTTTAAAGTCAAGTGGACGTGGAAGGGAGGATTTTATAAACAACCACTCGGAGTTCGAGTCACTAGAGTCGGGGCATCAGACAATGCTCGCTTGAAATAGAAATCCTTTAGAAGAAAAAAAAAAAACAAAAACAAGAAAACCACTTGTATCTTGCAAACAGTGGCCAAGGGAGGGCAATAGACAAAGAAAATTGTGATGCAAGTTATGAGTTTCCACTTTATTTTTACTTAAGGCAGTTAGTCAAGATAAAAATGAAAAACGGGTCAGAAGAGAAAAGTGCTTTCGTTTTAGGTCACAAGTAGATTAGTCATTATCTATGAAACGAAAATAGTACATCTTTGACTTTAACAGAAAGCCAACAGAAGATTTAATTCTTTAAAGTTGAAATTATATTATATATACACACACTAGAATCTTGATCAATTATACACTTACAATCTCATATCTGTACTTCCCCCCCCCTCGTTAAAGAAGTTCTCGCGGTTTGTAAAACATTTAAATTTATTTAAAGACTGCGAGACCTTTCCTTCCAACCACAAGAAAAAGAAAAAAAAAAAAGTAATGGGGAGGAGACAGAAAATAAGCTTTCTTCTTAGAGACCAAAATTGTCACAATTTTCGCTCATATGTCGGATACTTCAAGTTTATGGATCGAGCTCTGTAACAGAAAATCAAAGCGACAAAAAAAAGTTTAACGTTTATAATTAAACTAAGTACTGCCAAAATGCCCAAAGACTAAAAATAATTTTATAGCATTTTTAACTTAAATTTTGAAAGATGGTGTCTGAAAGTCAATCCGATTTAAAAAAATTAATTTCCGTTAAGTTTTAGTTTTCAACATTTACTCGAGTACTTTTCGTTATTCATCGAGCCGCTATTGATGATAAAAATAAAAAAAATTTTAAATTCAATATTTGTCTTTAGTCTAATACTCTTAGAGATGCGTTTCAAAATTCTATTAGTAAATTTAATTAACTGGATTTTCTAAAAGTAATGTTTACCTTTTACTTAAAACAGAATGAAAGGATTTATGCACACAAACCTGTGAAGTCAAAGGACAAGGTAGGAAAACACTAACGCTGTGCTGTTACGAACACCCTGTTCGAAAAAGCGCAGAAAAGGAGAAGAAAAAAAAGTATGGAAAACCAGCAATGCAATAATCAAGAAGGTTATATTTAAAACTAAATTCTTTCTTAACCAATAGTTTACATTTTTTTATTGTATACGCTTTTATTAAACTTATGGATAATTTTATTTTATTCCAACTGAACGGGCGGGAGATATGAAATTACTCCTCCGGCATCGAATAGTAGTCGACGAGAGATCAATTTTCCTTTTTGTACATATACCAAAAATAACAGTTGCTAAAGGAAAAAATAAATTTTAAAAAGGTTCATACTCGAAAATGACAACTTTACTTAAAAAAAAAAAAAAAAAAAAAAAAAATCTTCAATAAACTGGTGACGAACCGTAACGAGGTTAACTGAAAGATTACAAGTTTGTTTTTTTTTCTTTTTTCAGTCTAACATTTTATTAAATTATGCAAACATCAATATTAAAGATTTTTTTTTTTTAGTCTTATTGAATAGTTTTTAGCTGGGGAATTTTCTGTATGTTCACGCATTTTTTTTTTTTTTACTAGCTTTCAGGAAGTTTATAAAATTAGACGAACACCCGTAATTAAGAAAAAGTATACGCAATATCGAAGAGGGGTGTGAAACGTATCCAAATATTTCCAAGTTTTGTTTTTTTTAATAAAATCTGTTCAGTAAAATATTTATTGATTTAATTTTAAGTCCTGAAAATTTCGTTTTAATTCGGATAATTCCCTTATTTTAAAAGGGAGGGGTGACGACGTTTTGCTTTCATTGCGGGGGAAAGTGTTCATTTTTTTTTTTTGGCGATATCTGTAGAAATAAAATAAAAATTAGAAAAAAAAAAAAAGTCACTTTTTGCTTATAAGAATAAAATGATTGACAAGAAAAAGTTTGGTTTTATTAGGTTTTTTGTTGAGCATTCCCTAACCCCCATGCGGTCTCCTTTTCGGGGGGGGGGGGCGAATTTTTTTTGGGGGGGAGGGGGTACCACAACTTCCGTTTGGGAAATTGAATATTCCACTGAAACCTACTGGAAATATTCGAAGTTTCCATCCCAAATTACGTGTGAATGGATGAGATGGAAGGCATCAGCTTCAACTGACGCCAGTAAGATATTGGTTAAAAAGTTTTTTTTCAGAACAATTACGTCTTTTTTACACTTTCTTTACTAATCAGTGTTGATGTTACAGCCAAAGTAAAACATTTCAAACAATTTTTTTAAAGAAAATTTCCATATGGTGAACAATTCTAGTTTGCTAATTAAACCAAGGTGTTTTTTTTTTTTCTTTGTTGTTTTTTTTAGTTGTTTTTTTTTGTTTGTGTTTTTTTTTTTTTTTAGTTTGATTGGTGGACTTCCCTCTTCCTACTCTTACAGGAAGCACCGGACGTTACATGTTTGGAAGGGGAAAATTTATACTACTTCAGATCAAATTAAGATTTTATTGTAAAACGGCAGTCAGTCACAAAATATACTGGAAAATACAGTAGCTGAAATGCGATAAGAATAAAATAAAAGGCAGAAGAGAATGAACTCAGTGTGGGGTGCTGAAAAGTACTCGGTTCGGGCCATTTCCCCAAATCTTTTTGGAAAAGATTCCTTGGTCGGACAGATTTGTTTTCAGCACACCCATCGTAATATCTTCATTTACAAACATTGAATAACAAGTGCTGAAGTTTCCTAAATCGAATATATATACGGGAAAAACTGACTCGGGGGGGATAAACAATTGGTATGTGCACATTGGAGATCATAGGGTTTTTTATACCTTTCTAACAGGCAAGTTATTTTTACAGTTGCCTTTTTTTAAAAATATGATCGAACATCAAGTATTAGAACATCGACTTTACGAATTTAAGCTCAGTACTAGATTGGCAGCTAGGTCTCATTTTTACACTTGAAATAGCTAGATGTAACTCAATTCTATGCTAAACTTCTCTCGCACTTCACGCTTGTGAAACTTTGTGCTTTCCAGTCAATTTTGATTTTAAAAAATGTAATGTCTTCCATCTTAATTACTGTTTTGTTTTCTATCAATGTTTTTCTTTTTCCATTCTTTCATGCTCAGTAACCCCTTACGCCTTCATTGCCTTGCTGGGTGAATAATGCTTCATTCAATTATCAAAAGTAAGCCAAAGATTTAAATAAGATCTGCAACTATACAAACAAGATGAAACTGGAGGTAGAGTAAAAACACCAGGCGAAACAAATAAAAATAAGGGTAGGTCACTGAACAGATTTGCTACCAGGATGAAAAAACAAAACAAAACAAACTTAAAATAAAGTCTCATCGTAAAAATCTTTAAGAGGAAAGACCAAAGGATTTTTTGATTACTAAATTATTTTTATCCTTTTTAGAACGTTCGAAATTTTGGTTAAAAAAACTTTCTTGATTCAGCGAAAAGACCAAAGATATTGAATAGGAAAATTAGTAGGAAATTTATTTTTTTAGAAAATCTTAGTAAAAACTTTTAAACGTATGTTACCCTTCACTTATTTAATTTTATGAAATTTCGAGAAATTAAAATGTGTACTATTTAATGTTTATCTCAGTTTCAAAGTACACAACTTGAATTTAAATTCTTGTGTGTGTGTGTGTATAAAACAGGACCCTCATTTACCAAAAATCTGCTCTGAATCAAAATAAGAAAATGCTATAAAACTAAGACATTAATTAAAAATGCTTTTATAAGCTTATGGACACACTATTGTGACATTGTCTTGAGAAAAATTTCGAATTTTTTTTTTTTCTTCTTCCTACAAGAAGTTTTTCAATTTTAACATTTTAATTAGAATAATTTATAAAATTTTAAATCTTAAATTTATGTGTATGTATTTTAATTTATGAGATTAGGTACACTATTTATCCTCATCTTTGTCATTCACAACATTTCGGTGGTTATCATTTTCAGGCAATATTTGTTGGAATTTCGAACAGAACCCTTTTTATTTAGTGCACGGGGGTGGATTGTCCTAATTCCAAGGACACATGGCCCAGTGGATTAAAGCATTGCTTGATTGATTCCAAGATGGCTTGACCAAAAGAGTTGCGAGTTCAATACCTAACCACAGTGAACAAAATATCTAAGTTGAGCTATCAAGGGGAATTAACTGAAACATATCCAAAGGCATGTCACTTCCGTTCCACTACCATTCGCCATTTGAGGCGATTTCCCGATTCTGTGCCAGAACGATATATATATATATATATATATATGTGTGTGTGTGTGTGGCAGCATATTCAAACACGTTTCATTGAATAGTAAGCATTATCATGAAGCATATTTATACTGATTCTTTCCAGTTGTCTAATCATCAAGGAAGGCAACGTAGTTTTTTCTCTTAAATCCAAGTACTTTCGATGTATTCAGTCTTCAGGGGTAAAGTACATTTATACCAGTTTTTGGTCAGCTCCCTTATTGAAAGGCTTATTTTGCAAATAAATTCCATAACCACAACGGGGGGGGGGGAGATATCCGGCGCCTTCCTTTATGAATTGAACCTTAACATCACGAAAGTGATTTAGAGACAAGTGGAAAGGATCAATATATAAAAGCAAGTAGAAAATATATTATGAAACGCGTTTTGTATTAGTTGCGCCTTCTCGTGCTAACACTCTCGGTTAACATGAAGTGGGAAGGCTATACTGAATCCACTGCTAAGTCAGCTGCTAAGAAAGTTGATTCACGGTGTCATGCGAGAATTTTTCTCTTCAGAATCTATCATACACACAAGTCTACCATTTGTCCATGTTTAAAATATCGCTGCCACATATGGCCCGGTACTCCAGCTATTTACCTTAAAGCTCCTTGATAAAATCCAAAGAAGAATTAGCAACATTATTGGCCCTGATCTGGCAACTCTACTTCAGTCACTTTCTCACCACTTTAAGGTCGCCTCAGTCTTTTGTATAAAAATTCATAGTTAATTTAATTATCCGGATGAGCTCTTCGCTCTGATATCTAGAATTTAAAAAAAAAATTTAAGCACAGTAATAGACGAGCGTAGAGATCTCAATTTACACTACAGTTGATCTGGCTAGAGATGTAACCGTAAGTTCTATGCTAACAGTCACTTTCTCGCTTGTGGAACTCCTTTCCGGCTCCATGCTTTCCAGCCAACTTTAATCTGCAAAAACTTTAATGCAATGTGAATTTCTATCTACTGTCTTCCAGATTACACTTACTGGTCACTTATTTTTGTCCCGAATTCTTCCACATCCAGTAACCCATTGTTCCTTAGCTTTTCTGCTTTGCATGAGATGATACCGATTTAAAAAATCTCAGCTATATAAACTAAAAAGCCTACTCACTTTATATAGCCGATACTTGATGCTTGCATTTTCTTCATAACTACTAGAAAAATATACCAGGATTTTGGAAGCACAAATGCGCCTGTTCAACACGCACAGAGCCAAAGTGACGTCAGTTAACATTTTCATTACACGTTAAGCAGAGTGGGGAGGGATAGCATTGGCGCTGAAGACGTTAGCATTGCTGCGGGCTTATGACAGTCCGTACATCAAAAACATGGCTCAACAATATAGTTTTCAGATTTAAAAGAGCATATTCTCAAGTCAACCAATTTTCATTGGCGGGGTGTGGTAATTTAATTCAGATCATGTTTTTTGTGGTCAGTCAGGTGATGTTTGTAGGAGTAATGAATGCAATCAATCTATGACGTGTACAATCTTAAGACAGAGAAAAAGAAAAAAACTTACAAAATACCGGTTAATTTATTGCCGTTATTTTATATTTATTAGGGCAATTTATTTTTAATTTTTTTTTAAAATCAGATCTGCAGAAAAATTCATCTTGTATTTCTCACTTTCGAAAATAACTTTCAAAATACATGTTTAAATGCACTTTTTTTTTTTTTTTTTTTTTTTACTACACACAATATAAGACAGTGGGGTTCCCAAACTTTTTGCATCCTTGCCCACTTTTACGTGAAACATTCCCCCTCTTTCCTGTATCCTAATAAATAAAAATGCTAAAATTGTTTGGTAAAAAATGTTTCTGGTTAATAAACTGAACTTTATGATTTAGTAAGAAATACCAAAGGGAAGAAACAAAAAGCTGACTTATGAAAGAACAAACGAAACGAAAGCAAACTTGACCGTTGAAACTTTACTTTTATGGTTAGGGTTGGCGTTTTGCAAGTGTTGCCATAAAGAAAAAAAAATTAAAATTACGATTTTTGGTTATAATTATAAGAATTAATATTCACTAATACTTCAACTAATATTTTTGTGTTCTTGATCTTCCCTTAACCGATTTAATGCCAGAGAAAAATGTTATTTCATCTGTAGAACTATTTCACATGTAAAATGGAAACTAAAACAAATACTGTAGAATCAGATTCCTACAACAAATAAACTACAATGAGACATGTCTTAATGAAAGCATGCTATATATATATATATATATATATATATATTATATTATATATATATATATACACACACACACACTTTTACCGGGCCACTCAAACCCGTTAGGTTTCTTTAAAAAAGCAATTCATGATACAGAATGGCGAGTTAATTTTATTAATTACACATTTTAATTTGTACTTAAAAATGATAAAAAGTTTGTTCCATTGGTCTTTGCCGCTTTATACATAAAATTTGGAGTAATAGTTAAAAACAGGTGTAGTGTAGTCTTTCAAAATATTTAATTTTATGTTTCTTACTCGCATTTACTTCAAAATACGTAACAAATCAGCATGCATCTATAATTTATCGTAAACTAAAGTTATGTGACAGCCTTTTTCACCTTTCGTGTATTAAAATTTAAAAATAAAAGGTTCTGTAGTATAGTGAATTTTATTATTATGAATAAATTTAAATTTATTCAAATGTTACGTATTATGTTTATTTTTCACACACTTGTAGCTGAAAGTGAAATATAATGCAAGTCACGTGTATCGAAAACAAATACTGAATTTTCTATTAAAAAATGCCGTAATAGAAATCTTCTTGAACACCCTAGTCTAATTTTAATGAAATTTGGCACAAACTACATATGCTACTAAATTGGGCAATGCATTATCATTTCTTTATCTTAGAGACACAAATATAAGAAAAAAAAAAAAAAGTGTATATCAAGTCAAGTTTGTGTAGTCAATTAACCGTAATAAACAGACAATTTCAAGTCTACAGAGACATTCAGAAATTAGATTTAACATGAACTTAAAAATAACACTAGTCTTTTTGTACTTTCTTTACAGAAGAGAAAGAAAAATGGACACGACAGTGTCTGAATTTCTGGGATTAAGTGTAATCCTTATTTAAATTTGTCTATTGCATCTTATCACTAGTTCAGCCGTTGTACCTTCATCAGGTGCTTGTCAGAGTATTCAGAGAATTTCTAACGGAACCCTTTATTTAATCTACAGGGATAGCTGATTTCGTTAAAGATATTTTCTCTAGTTTTTAGTACTGCTCAATTGCCGGCCCTGTTTCCACAGAATCAGGAATTGAACTCGATTGTGATGAAATGACAGGTCTGGCAAAATATTTGTTAGGAACAAAATCTGAGTCATTTTTTTTCTTATAGTGTATCGATCTTTTCCAGTTTATGTACAAGTCTATACAGAATTTTTTAAACTGCTTCTGGGAATTTTAATTTGGGGTCTGTATCAAAGATAAACACCATTTTCAGGTCAAATTTAAAGATTTCACAAAGAAAAAAATATTTGCTTCAATCTAATTTCGCTGAAGCTGCAAGGCTCACTTGACTAAATTTTTTCTTCATTTCAATTGGCGGAAATCAAATACAGGCAAGCAGACATGACACATAACCTAATAAAAAAAGAAATTAAAAAAAAAAAAAAAAAAAAAAAAACAAACACTGGTCCCACTTTGGAGGTGTACTTTCAAGCTTTGTTCCGTCTTCAAAAATTGTAACATCAGCACAGTGAAAATTTTTAGTTATCACACTAAAATCCATTGGCCGTCTTCAGTTCCAAAGATTTTGGTACCCACTACTGTAGAAAAATTAGTTCCATATTCAAAAACATTCTCCTTTGAGCAAATAAATCAACATATCGAGTTTCGACATTGCTTAGTAAATCCTACCTGTGATATTAAGCTTGTATAATGAACTAATTGGTTTCCGGTTCCTTCATTCTGAAGTCTTTAACATTTAACGTCTCCAACTGAACATGGAAATATTCACTAAATCTTTTCAACTTGAGAGTTGGCCGTTGTTTTTCCTGCATAGACCCCGGGAATTTCACTTCCTCCCTTTTCTTATGCTAATACAATGCCACACAGTAACCCTCTACCTTGAGTGGCTCTTTGGTATTGGGTGGAAGTAATAAGCTTTCAGAAGTAAAAACCCACTTAATCCATAACCTATACAAATACTCAAAATCAAAATGCCCATCAGCTCATACATTGACAATTTACTATGTCATTTATTCCATCACTCAGGGGAATTGCAGTGGAGTCAATACCTGGTAGTGTTCATCTCTGCATGAATTTAAGCAGTGCTACTAGATTGACAACAAGGTCTCAGTTTTATAGTTGAAGGTTCTATTCTAATACTTTTTCTTGCATGTGGAACTCCAATTTCTTGCTTCCCTTCCACCTACAATCTTCAAAAAATTCCAATGCAAATCACCATCCGTCTTCCTGAATCCGGTTTTAATTGGAAGGTGGAATCAGGCCTTTCTCCTAAGTATTAGCACCAAATAAACAGACTACCATTGCCCCTACGATTTTTAACCATTAGAACAATTTCAAACACTAATTCATTTATTAGAGGTTTCTAGAAGATTTTTAAATAAATTTCTAGAAAAGCTAGAAGTGAGGTCTTCATTTTCTAAATCAGACTTTAATAAGTTACTAGTTTAACCAATAAAAAAATTAAAAAGTAAAAATTTCCTATTTTAAATCTGATGAATCTTTAACTTAATTCTTCCTTTAATGATTGAATAAACTCATGGCAAGTTCTATGACAAAATATCTAGAAGTTTCCCTATTGCATCACTAAATTTGTGCTTAATTAAAATATTGTACTAAAATAATGATTAACATTCATGATTAAGAGGGGTACAAATAAAACAGTTTGAAATTGACAACTTTCCATATCACTGAAACTATCTTCCCTTCTTCCATTTTCTCACTGAAACTAGTGTCCCCCATCCCATTTCCACACAGTCAAAACTGAATAGTCCATTAGTTAAGTGGTATTGACAGGGAGCAACAGTAGTGTGAACTACCAAAGAGGAGCAAGGAAAATTATAATAGGATACTAGAAGCACATCTTGCAATTTTGTTGACATTTAAAAAATGGTGGTGGGTGCAAGATTGACAGGATCTTTAATAAAGATTTATGATTAGGGAGACTGGAAAATGTGAGGGAGTTTATGTTTTTATATATATATATATATATATATATATATATATATATAGAGAGAGAGAGAGAGCATAATGAGAAGCCACGTATACTTTCTTGATATATATATATATATATATATAATATGGATAAAACTGAAAAGTTGCAAATTAAAAAAAAATTGGATGTTTTTTGTGAAAGTATTCATAAAAACAAATACTTTCACAAAACAAAAAAAAACAAAAAAAAACAAAAAAAACACCCAATTTTTTTCTTTTAATTTGCAACTTTTTAGTCGTTTTATCCATTATATATATATATATATATATGCAGCAATCCTTTCATGCAAGTTTCATTCAATATGAGACTGATTTACTTTATACAATCTTTTTTCCTTTTCAGTAGTTAAATTATATAAAAACCGTCTAATTGTTCGCCCCCCCCCCAGCACTTTCTGCTATACATTTAGCCATTTTCACGGCCGAGATTGATTGTATGTATAGTTTTAATTTTCAAAACACGGTCGCAGTATTGTGTCCATGTTCATAGTTGATATTGAGCGTGCTTGTTTTTATTAATAAGGCTTCCATTATTTTTTTTTTAGCTTTTTTTCTTTCAATTATTTGTGTTATCAACAAGTATGTTACAAATAAGGTCCCGTAGGCCTCCATGAGTATTTAAATGAGACCTAATTGAGCTATGATCAGAGTGATGTAGTGTGAGTATTGTCAAACATGAGAAATTGTATATAATAAAAATAAAAGTAATAATAAAAATCAAAGTACCTTGTCTGTCATATTCAATGAAATGTGCATGCATATATATGTGTGTGTGTGTGTGTGTGTGTGTGTGTGTGTGTGTGTGTGTGTGTGTGTGTGAGTCACTGATAATATCACAAAAAAGGCAGACAGCAACTGTGTGCACAATCTTGCAGGAGGGGGCAAGATAACTGAAGGAAGATGGTCAAATGAAATCTCCACATGCAAAAGATGATTGATAACTACATCAGTTAAGTTTCAGTATAAAAATTAGATAACTGAAAGGTTTTTGAAACTCATGGCAAGTATTCAAGTTTATACACTTAAGTATTTAAATTAATGACAGGGAAAAGTGCTTTAAAACTAATGCCCAATTAACAGATGGCTGTTTAAGTGGCCCTTAGTGAAATTGACATTCATTCTGTACCCTGCCAAGATCATTTTTGATCAATGCCCTCAGGACAGTTTTTGAAGCCAACGAAGTAAAAAGCATTATGGGTAGAAAGAAAAAGATAACTGGGCAAGATTTAACATGTCCCTACAAAACCAGGATGTCAAGCGGACATTTTTTCTTGACACTAGTGTATACCATTAACAATTTTTGTTTTAAGTTGTTTGTGCAATTTCACTAAAACTAACATTTGCAAGTGAATTTATACATTTTTCAAGTATTGATAAAAAGCATTAAATACTATTCTTCTAATTGAAGAAGATTTGTTTTTGTTTTTAATTTGAGAGTAAAAAAAATGCTTACAGCCTATTCTAGTGATTTTAGGTAGCAAGAAGAAATGAAAAATGATTGGAAAATGCATTTTTCAAGACGAAAAAAAAGAAAAATTTCTTTATAACAAAATTACATTGAAGTCTTCATATTTAACGGAATGTTGAAAATTCAAGGAGAAATGCATAAATGATAAAATGACAGTATTAACAGTATCAAGAGAAAGGATGAGCCCAAAATGCAATTTGCATGTCAGGAACACTAGAATCAAGCAGATGTGGAAGTTTAAAATATCTGGGAAGCATTTTGACAGGACGGTAAAGGCAACAGCAAAATCCATAGATGTATTGGGATGGCCAAGGATGCATTCTGAAAGCTGGGCAGAGTATTGTGGGACAGGAGGATTTCTTTGATAACAAAGAAGAGAATACTGAGCTGTTATGTGACATCTGTCCTTCTTTACAGCAGCAAATGTTGGACAAAGATGAAGAGACTTGAGGTGACGGAGATGTTGTTCTACAGAAGGATGCTAAGGACATCATGGACTGATCATGTGAGCAATGATGAGGTCTTACGGAGGATGCAAACAAGGAAGAGGCAGCTGAAATTTCTGGGACACATGAGGAAAGAGAGCCTGGAGAATCTGATACTCACAAGTTGAATAGAGGGAAAGAGAGACAAGGGGAAAAAAACAACGCATGACATACCTGGCATGCTTAAGCAAGTGGATGACAGAACGTGATGGGAGGGTAGCAGAGGGAAGGAACTTGTTGAGAGCTGCAAGGGACAAAGGGAGGTGGAGAGCCATGATTGCCTATGTCCTGAAAGAACACAGCACATAAGATACATTAAACTTTGCAAACTGACCAATGGTAGTAACCAAAAATCTAAGGCAATTGTACAATAGTCTTTATTTAAAGCCATTTTACCTTATGTAAAGAAAAGCAAAAAGATACACCCTGAAGAATACCTTTGTTAGATATGATATTGAACATGAACAAAGTCTGAAGGCCTCGATATGGACCATCCTCCTTCAAACTGTGAGGACTGGTGCTACAGAATTACAAAGAACTGTACAAAATAAACCACATTAACAGCAACTAAAAAATGGATATCACATGAAACTTTAGAAAATGACAATAAAAATGTTGATTACCCTATCAGAAACAAAGCCTCCTCCTCCCATCAACACAGAAAAGAACAACAGTTACTGAAGTCAAGAAACCAGTTTTTCTGAAAAATTGTTTCAAGGGATTTTATAAATTTCAACTGGCAGCAACACTAGCTGTTTGGTCAATAAATAACAAGTGCTTCCTTATAAGGAAAGCACTAATATTACCATATGGTCTACTTAGTGATAGAAGACTTTTCCTACCAGTACCAGGCATTTGTACAAAGACAGACCCAAGATTAAAAATACTGACTTTTCAAGTCAAGCAGGCTCACCCTGTTTGAAATAGTAATATAACTTTTCCAACCCACACATTTGCCTCTTAATAATTTCATCCGAATCAAGGTAATAATGCCATCAAGATGCAAGAGATTGCAAAGTGAGAGAATGTGGGGTGGAGAAATTGGGGGGGGGGGCTTATAATTGTTTCTCAAGTCAACTATGAAAAGAGTACAATTTTGATTCTCAATTTTATTTTGAAGACAATATGAGAGGTGTGTGTGTGTGTAGATCCGACGGTATGATGAAAATGTGGAAAAGACAAAGCAAAATCCAAATGCGAGTTTACTGTTTTTTATTTTGTTATTCTGTCGACATAACGTCCGACGTCAACAGAATAACAAAAACAAAATAAACAGTAAACTCACATATTCAGATTTTGCTTTGTCTTTTCCACATTATCATTATATATATATATATATATATATAAAATTAGATAGAGATTAACACTTAAAAATGAAACAAGAATTAAGATAAAGATTGATATTGCATTTAAATTTTTGAAGATCAAAGTTGACCGAGCTTAAACTTCTATAGAGCCACATTTGAAGCTTGTTAGATCTTTTGTAATTCTTCTTTCTAGTTGAGTCAGTTTCCTTTTATCATTTGCTTTGTATTAATAAATGGCAACCTGCAAGTGTTTTTAGAATAAGTCCATTTGAATGTGCCCAGTTGCTGACCATTTGGCATCTTTAACAACTCATTGCTCATCTTGATGTTGCAAAGGATCTGAAAGCCATTCCTCCTTTAGACTGACACCAGTGCATGTCAGGTCTTTTAATGATGAACTACACAGAAAATTTGAATCATAGTTAAGCAATACACCCAGCACAGTTGCTAAATGTAATTCTTTTTCTGCTGAAAGCTCCCAAGTGCATGCTTTTTTTTTTCTTTCTTTCCTGAAAACAGGACTACTTGCTTCTATTAATGTGAACTGTCAAACTTTATACCAAAAACTTTAATATATTGTCTCCTTTTCTCAAGGCATAAAGAGAAACATAACCTGGTTGATGTCAAAGCAGAACACCTGAATTTGTTTTGTTAGAGAAAATTGAAAAGCATTTCTAAGAAAGAAAATAAAAAATCATGAACATTGTTACTACTTATTGGCAAATATTTTCAGAATTAGTCATCGAGAATTTAGATAAGGTCAGAAAAAAAAAAAAAAATTTAGTTGCAAAAGTAGTTCAATCATTTTAATAATTATAGTATTATTATGAAGAAAAGGCTTCTTCAAAACTTAAGCAGAAGAGTATTATTTACATATGGATTATTGCCCACATCAACATTTCGGCTGTTGTGCCCTCTGGCATTCATCAGATGTTTGTCAATCTAGGTAATCTACAGGGAATTACCAACTGAACCCATTATTTAATCTAAACAGACCTCATTCCACTTTCCAGGTCTAGAGATATGTTGTCTAATTACTTTTAGTACTACTCAGTTATTGATCACCCTGTTTCTACAGAGTCCAAGTACCCACTACCCAGCCCAAGGATTGAACTCCCATTACTATATAACTAAATCCATGAACTAATACTTTATTCTACCAGGCTATTATTTTGTTGGTACCAAGTTCTCCAGAGAATTGTCCCAATAACTGAGCAGTACTAAAAATAACTAGAGAGATTTCTAGACATGGGAAGTGGAACTAGAACAGTCTATCCCCATCAATTAAATAAGGGATTCAGTTCAGAATTCCCTGTAGTTTAACCAGATCAGCATACACCTTATGAAGGCCAGAGGGCACATTGACCAAAACATATGAAGACAATAGACTGTATGTAAATAATGATAACTCCCAGAAATTCAGACAAAATAGTATCCCCCACATTCTCATTAGGCTTCAAGAAAAACCAGAAACTTTTGGAAAACTGTAGTAGATGTACTATTTGAAAAAGCAAAAAGCAATAGAGCAGATTGCACGATTTTTATCGCATGAGAATACGAAGTGTTGAACTTCAATAACCCATGCTGAAGTTTTCTTCCTTGAAAATAGGAAAGATGTGCCAAGTTCAATAACCATCCAATATACATTGGAAAGGGTAAAAGTTAATCTTAGATGTAAACTTATTTAAAAAGGAAAAAAAAAAAAAAAAAAAAAAAATCTAGCACACTATCAAGGCCCCCACAAAACAAAAGGATAGGGCTACGGGTTGCAAGGCTAAATTTGTAGAGTTGAAATCAAAATATTGGCTGAATAAAGTTCTGCTTACACATAATTGGAATTTTTCCTATATGATCAGTTGCTAAATTTATTCTGATCACAATTTACTATTTTGAGAATGTGTTGCAGGCCACGAGTCATTTTGTATAGGTTTAGACCAAGAGTAGCCAAATAATGACATTCAAGCCACATGAGGCTACATTTTTAATGTATATGTCATGGAAATATATTGAGCTTTTATTATTACAATATAATAAGGGCTTATTTACTAGTATGAACTAACTCCAGTTCAATATTCTTAAGTATGAATATAGATTAAGAATTTTGATCCCAATTCAACAGTGCAGAAGAATTCATAAGTTTCAGATTAACAAGGCTATGTAAGAATTGTTATTTTCCAAATTTTTTGAAGACTAACTTTTACATTAGTTCCTTTGGTACTACAAATGGTTTTGTAAATTTACAACATTTATAAAGTTGTAGGTTTTAACTGCTCATTAACCTCAACATATCTGGGAAGGATATTAGAATAACCTATAATGACAGCAAACTGCCTGCATACAGATAGGAAATGAATTCAGTAAATATACAAAAATACAGAGGGATACAAGACAAGGGTGTGTCTTCTCACCAGATTTATTCAACCCATAGTGAGGCAATTCTGAGAGAATTAGAAGTCCTACCAGGATTTATTATTGGCGACTACAATCTGAACATAAGAATGCAGATGACAGTGTTAGACACAGAAAGGAAAACTACAAGAAGTCCTACAGAAGATAGTGAAGGAAAAAGTGAGAAGAACGGTTTAAACATCAATTGTAAGACAATGGAATGCATGGTTGTTAGCAAAAGAGACAGTCCAATATGCAAATTACAAATTTGAGATAAAAAAAAAAAAAAAAAAAAAAAAAAAAAAAGAAAAGAAAATAAATAAATCATCGAGACCACCATCTGCCTCTCACAACTCTAAAATAACTTGCTTGGGATAGAGTTCATGGGTTCAAATTAAGCTTGCAGTGGAAGACAAGACTGTTTATATTCCTGACAACCAGATTTCATTGTCAAAGGGAAAGTTTTGTTAGTCAAGATTTATTAAATTCACAGGTGACAAGTCAGAATCTTACTGAAACTTAGTAAGAAACCATATTTTATTTTTATGCATGCAAAATTATTTTGTACATAAATAAGATTTAAAATTTAAGAAAATGAAATTTGCATAAAAACAATTTTTTTTTTTTAGATTTAAAGTATTACATTCACACTGAATGGTTTTCTTTTTCTACTTCCTTGTATGTACTTGTGTACTAAATACAAGTACTGGTACAATTTATTTCCTTCAATCCCCTGAATGTCATTTATTTCATACAGAATGTTTAATTTCCAAATAATTTTCTATGTGGCATCATTTTCTTGCATGGTTAATAGACTGATATCAAAAATTCCCAAAGGAACGTTTGGCCCAGCACGCTTATTTTACATGTTGAAAAATTATCAGCCATATGATCAGCACTTTGATTTGATCCGAGATTATCTTGGTAAATGAATATAGGCAAAGAATTTCAAACACTGATAGCTTATTACAAAGGAAATTTTACTTTAGCCTTTTAACTTCAATCCAAATTAATCTGCTTGCCTGATAGAAGCATCAATTATGTAGGTGTTCAAGTAACTAAAAAGCTTCTCCCACAAACAATAATGGAATGTTAATGGATTCCAGGAATTATGTCTTAAAGCTGAAGATATACATGAAAAGATAATGAACAGAGAGCATTAGGCTAAGAGAAAATGGGGAAACATTCCTTTCTTACTAACCAATCATAAGATCTATAAGTGTTTCAGGTTACACAATGGCATGACAGAACTCCTAGAAATGAAGATAATAAAAAAAAAATGAATAATCCATAACCTTGCAGAAGGAGGGAGGGGGAGGATTAGCACATACATAAAAATGAGTATAACAAAAAAGATGGTTTTTGTCCCACCGCCCTCACTAGATTTAAATTGTACAGAGAATTTTTCTGAGGACCTACCAAAATTTACTAGCAGATACAACCTTAATATGATATAGACATTGTTGATGGTAGACAAACTGAAAGAACTATTAGACAATGTAGTCAAAGGCAATAAAAGACTTAAGTGCCATCAGTTATCAGTAACTATATTAAGTAGTTTTTCAAAAATATTCAGTGTTTTTGGAATTTTAAGTTTCCTCACAGAAACTTCTGTTTGGAAAAGAATTCTAACTTTGAATTTTTTTAAAAAGTGACAAATGAAAACTAAGATTTTGAGTTTGAGAAATAAGATTAAAAAAAAAATTTTTAAATTTAAAAAAAAATAAATAAATAAATAAATACAAAAATACAATTCACTCCAAGCAAGGCAATAATGCCACCAAGATGCAGGTGGGGAGGCAAGTGAAAAAGAAAAGATTTTAGAAGGAACTGGAAAACCAATCTTGAACAAGGGATAAACCTTTACTCTTGAATAATAGTAATAAATAAATTTTCAAAACACTGGGTAGGAGTTTGAAACTGACAGGAGTTGAACATATCCACTTATCGAGAAGAAAAAAAAAAAAAAAAAAAAAAGAGAGACATTAGAATTAGAGCTGAAATGGACTTTAAAATGAACCAGAATTTTAAAATAACACATCTGTAATTACATATTATTGGGAATGGTATCTTTGTTTATATTTAAAAATGTCAAAAATCAAGAACGCTAAACATGAAATGCAAAGAAAACCAATCAACATTCTGACAAGAGAAATGTGAAGATGAACCCTCTGAAAGAAATGCTAAAAATAAAAATGAGGTTGTCTTACTTGGGATATTTTGTTTTAATTATTTAAAATTAAATTTTTATTTTGTTCAACTAAAACTAGAGAATGACCGGAAGATAGTGTCCTTGGTTTTAATTTTTTTTTTTTTTTTTTTTTTTTCAAGCTTTATCAACTATTACTTTTTGACTAGAATTGACTCTTTTTTGAGCCGAGAGATGAATAAAGGTTGAAAGTGATTCATTTAAAAAAAAAAATCACAGAATAGAGCAATGGGTTTATGGGTCAGACTTATTCTTTTACAGACCAATTTCTCAACTTAGCAGGTAAAAAGCATGGCCCGTTCAAATGTTACCAAGTATCCACCCTTTATTTCTGATCGCATGTCATCTACACACTGCCATAGATCATGTGGTTAAGTAACAGTTGCAACAGAAGTAACCCAAAAAAGTAAATACTAGTTTAAGATGAACAAGTTCTCGCTAATCTTTAACTAGTCCTGTTAAATATATACATTATTATATATATGTGTGCGTGTGTGTGAAACAGTTAATCTTATAAATATGCCTGGCTTAAATTTTATTTCTAATTTTAAGTAATGAAAGTCCTAATTACCTTCATGTAATTTAGTCTTAATATTTTAAATTCTACAAAAACAAAGAAAAAAAAAAGCCATCAATTTACAATGAGACTTTGTAAACAGCAGGGGGTAGTCAGTTAGCAACAAGATGGTTTCTATGGTAACAGGAAGCACATCCTTATCTGTGACCTCAATGGGTGACCAAAGAAGAATGTTTGCCATTGAGAATTCTTTCAGTAGAAAGAGAAGCAGGAAAAAAGTAATCTTAATGTGCAAGTATTTGAGTGTTCCTTTTCCTGCTTAAAAATTTTTTTTTCTTTAACTTCGTCAAAGACCGAGTAAAGTAAAATGATATTTCAACTTTTACATAATTTACATTCAATAAAAAATACTTTAAAGTTTTAACACTTTCATTACTGCATTGTTACAAATGTTGCCTGATAGTACTGGCCCGTTTTTTGGACAAATAGAAATTTTAACTTTAAAGAAATTATTTTTAAAGACTGATGGAAAATTCTCATAGGTGCTACCATTTTGTTTTTGGTCAGATACTCTGAAGAATAGACTAGGCTAAAGAATATCATATAATAAAATAAGTTACAAAATGGGTCCCATTGTATATTATTTGGAGTCTACAGTGTTTTGTAAACAGCACTAACAGTTTAAAACCAATGCTGGGAGATGGGGGGGGGCAACATTTCTTGAAGTTTTTAAAACAGCGAGCAATGTAAATTTTGTAAAAAGAAAAATATCTATTTACTAACGAAAGAAAGGAGAGAGTGAGAGGAAAAAAAAAAAAAAAAAAAAATGTTCATCACAAGTAATTTTGAATTGGAAACTATGCTTAAAAAAAAAACAAAAAAACAAAAAAACAAACAGACACATACAACACCAAAAATATTTAAAGAAACTAACAAATGTAAAACTTTGGTGTACATTGAACACTTATCACAAACCAGTATTTCACACATTTGAAATATCTAGGACATATATAAGGATGAACAGTTGTATAATAAATGGTTCCAGTCATGTATAAATAGTTTTTGTACCATTATGGTTAATAGAAGCATTAGAATAGGGTGAAATAAAAGCAACATATTTTGAAACAAGGTCATCATTAGACAACTAGAAAAGTCAAAACAAATCACTGAAGTTTTAACTTATTTTCCTCCAAGTTTAGAGTTTAATGCGAGATCTGAATAAATGAATATCAATAAAAATGTAGAAAAGACAGCATTTGAGAATTTAACTACGAGAAAGTGTGTGTGCGTGTGTGTCAGTAAACTACAAAAATAAGTCGCACTAGAAACATAGGTATATGTATTAATATATACTTAGCTCTGTCTAATCACATTCAGCACAGTTTTCATTACATATTGAATTAAGTAAATATACGCTTACTTGTGTATTGCACACAAACTCACATATATACAGATGCTAATATCTATTTGGTTTATAGACCCCCCACACTAGTGTGTGTGTATGTGTATATATATATATATATATATATATATATATATAGGCCCCTGAAAAATTTATTTCGGTTAAGCTCTCTGGGGAGGAAGTGTGGGTTTGTAAACTGACTATTACGGCTCATAATGCAAGACTCTTCGGTAAATTGAATCGAGTTCTCTGTCACTGTGCGTTTATCTAAAAATAAATACGCTTAAATTCTCCTTCATCCCTGTCGTGCGTCAACAGCTTAGTGGTAGAATCCCCGACTGACACTAATTCAGTTGGGTTTCGATCCTAGCTAGAGGCAAACGGATGTCTAGCCACACTGATGAGCTATGATACAGCTAAACAGTCTGTGGATGACAATCAATATATATATATATATATATATATATATATAGAGAGAGAGAGCAGACCGTGGGGGTGAAGATGTGAAGTGATATCAGAAGGTTAAACTTTCCTGCTGGCAGGTCCAGCTACATAAGAATGTCGGACTTTAATTAAGTCCAAAGAAGACAAAGAAAACAAACAAGACCGATATACATGGGTAAACAAATATATATTAATAACAAAACAAGTTAAATAAAGACATGGACCATTACATAGAGTTTGTATGGAGAAATTATGTGTGTGTGTATTGTAAGTGTTCGTACGTACGTGTATTGTTATTAGCGTGTTCCCAGAATCTGGGAAACGCTGTATCTGTGAGAGGTCACATATTAGTGTAAGTGGAAAAAGATTTTACCTCGCGAGGTAGCGGCCCAAGGCCTAAGTCGAAAAAGAGAGAGAGGCGAAAGGTCAGCCAGTATTTATAGCCAGGGGAATTAGACCCCTGTTGAAGGATTAAGGAACTGAGGAGGAGCTAACTGCGACATACACACACCATGTCACAGAGATGCCTGAAGATTGTCATCGCTGGGTGTTGATCTCAATGTTCACTTACATTTATATATGCTTTATCTCCTATATAGAATACTTTAACCTATAAATATAGGATACCCTAATTATTCAATTATAACAGGATTTCATGATACAAAAGCATTTGAATCTATGAAGGTTTTTGAATCCCATAATTAAACTCTGGAACAGACTCCCAAGTGGATACTTCCACATTTATGACAATCTTAATCTCTTCAAGTTTACAGTCAACTGTTATCTTTCTTATATATCCTCATAATTTGCATTACTTACAGACCTCATTCAGTAACACTACCTTGAGTGGCTCTTGGGTCTTGTTAAAGTCTAAAATTGTTCACAGGAATCCAAAGAGATATTAAATCTCTGAATTTGAAATGACCATAATTTCATAACTAGTTACTGTTTAATTTTAAAAGTAGTTGTCATGTCAGTCTTTATATGAAAAGAATGAAAGTTTACTCCCTGCAGACCCATTATTTAAAACTCATAACAATCACCTCCCAACTTTATTATGTCAATAATTGGTAAGTCTTATATTAATGGTATGTCAGCAAGTTAAAATATATGTAGCCATCTTGGAAATTAGAAAATATTAACAAAAAAAAAAAAAAAAAAAAAAAAAACATTCAAAACTTCAAACTGTTTCATGTCTCAAAATTATATCAAGTGTGGCAAAATAAAAATGGAAGAAAGTAAGGTCTACAATATTTCAACTGGACTTTTTGAAGCCACCCCCCAGCAACTTTATAGCAATTGCCTATGCAACATACCTATTTTATAATAGGAGATTGAATGGGTACAAGCGAACACCAAAACACATTCAGTAATTTACTAGTAATTCTCAAAGCTCAGAAAAGTTATATAGTACCAGTAGTGTAATTAAAAATCAAAACATTAAAATAAAAGGCATGAGCACAGAGAATTGATGTCATTTCTATTACAAATTAAAGCAATCTTCTTGCATACAATTAAATTTCACATTACTCCAAATGCATTCCAGACAAGCAGTAATGATTATACCTGGTCACTTTAAACTTAGTAAAGTTATTTTTAAAATTATGCAGTCCATTTTCTTTTTCTGACCAAGTATGAAAATTTTTTTTTTTTTTTTTTTTTTTTTAAACATTTCACATCACCTGTTTTACAGTCAATTTTTTTTTTTTTGGAGTGGGGACACATTAAATTAATTAATCAATTTCTGTATCAGAAAATGTTACTGATTTTTCTTAAATATGCAAGCAGCTGCCCTTTAATAAAAGTTAGTACAAAATTTAACTATGGCATGAAAAACTGACAAACTTAATATTTAAAATAAGTTCTTTTCACAGTGTGATATAAGTGTTTTTTTTGTAAAATGTAGCCTGATTTTTTTTTTTTTTTTTTTTTTTTTTGTTTTGTTTTGTTTTGGAGACTAATAGTAATACAGTCAAAATTAAAATTTAGCCATCCATTACATATATTCCTTGATAAATTTTAAAAACATTCACAAGGAAGTAAGAGAAAAAGAAAAAAAATCAGGTTACCAGGGAAATCTGGTTCATCTTGACGAATTCTAATAATGGTTGCCATTTTACTCCTGAAAATTGAACTGTGTAAAATTCAATAAAAGAAACCAATAAGTATATCTTGAAACAAAGTAACTTCCTTGTAACTAGGTATCAATAGTTTATTGGCTACCCACAGTGAACATTCTAGATCTCCACCCTATAATGTAAGACCAGTGACAAGCATGTGCAGCTCCTGTCTTACCTAACTATAGAGAGGTCTCAAATAACAACAAAAAACAAACAATGTATAAAGGAGGCCACTGAGCACCAATCAAATACGGTGGTGAAAAGTGAGGTATTTCTTTTATATACTTTAAGTGGAAGGGGGAATATTTGTCTTCAATACAAATTGTTTCTTTACAGACTAACATGAATTTGTATCAAACTTATTCACTTGATTGTAAGATAAAGTAGTCCCATTATTATTTCAATATCTATGCAGTGAAAAATAATTAAGACATGTCTGGCAATGGTTATATTTGCATAAAAAGTAATTTATGAGAAAGGTTTGTATATGACTGAAAAATGTTTTTTCTATAAAACTTTCTTGCTTAGAGATTCTAATTTAAATTTGTCAATTCATTTTAAGCCTTTAACCAGGAAGCTAATAGCTAATCATAAAGCAGGAAAAAATGAATGTAACAGCTGTACATTTCAACAAGCTTTAGAAGACACTAAATGTTCTTACCAAACAATTGGTCAGTTTATAAAATCATAACCAAGTGTAATCTGATTAAGGCAATTTTTTTGATCTGTCAAAAAGACATTCAGTTGATAAAGAAATTGACAAAATTCTGTTGCTATTAAGAATACAGTTGAACAGACTGGAAGAACATTTTAAAACTTGATACCAGACAAGCAAAAGAAAATTTTTTTTCTGTTAATTCACCAAAATAAAGACTTTATATTTAGTTAAATTCACACCAAATTCTTCTAGAGCAAGGTCCTTCTATTGTACCCTGGTTGAGTTGACCTATGCAATTGCCCAAATGTGAGAGACTGGTGTGCTATTTCTAAGTTTAGTGTGTGTGTGGGGGGGGGGGGGTCAACGTTTGTCCTCAACCTGATAAGCAAAAAAGAAAAATTTAGATTTGGCATGAATTAACAGAAAAAGCCCAAAAGATGAAAAAAAAAAAAATCAAATGCATACATGATAAAATAGAATCAATGCTAGGCTAGTATCAAAAAGTCTTAAGATATTGTTACACTGGTGGAAAAATAGGCATAAAAAGGGTCAATGTTGAATACAAAACTCACTACCATATCTAGTTTAACATTTATTCAAACACCCACGGGACTAGTTGATAACATGTAAAGTGAGGACTTCAGAGTTCTGTCTTCAATAATTTACAAAATTAATTTGTCTTTGGTGTGGGGCAAAGAGCTAGTAATGATAACAGTCCTTATATACTAATAAGGAGTATAAATTAAAAAGAAAAACAAGCTACATTTTTAAGTGAACTTTATTTAAATTATAAGTTACTAACATTAGGTAAATAAATTTTTCTAATTTAGGCTCACAATTTACTAGTTACATGAAGAGGTGCTATTTTTCAGTTTCTCTATAAAGATTTTAGCCCTAAAAGGGTAGTTAATACATAAAGTAAATTTCATAGTCAAAATGGCTAGATCTAAGTTATATGCAAACAGTTTCTTCTCTCACATCTTGAAGAAGCCTTCCAGCATCTTGCTTGCCACTTAACTTAGATCTTTAAAACTTTATATGCAATATCAATTGTTATCCTGTCTAGATTCCTGTTCTTTTATTGTTCAATGCATTGTTCTCTCAGTATGTATTGCATCTTAGTGGTTTTATTCAGGGAAATAATATATATATATATAAGTTAAAAAAAAATGAAAAAAAATTTAGTGTTATTCTATCGCTTTTTTTTTTTCCTCTCTCCTCAGTTTGGTCATAAATCAAGTTGATCGCCATGGAATTAGAAGTAACATTAATAACACTCATCCTCTACTCCAGGAGCTTGTCTTTCATGAAGAGTGAATTAATTACTTTGTGATCAAAACTGTCAATTAAAACAGTTCTGTAGTCATCCTGACACTCCCCGTTATTGACGGATTTCTCTTATTGCTGAAACCTTTCGTGGCTTGTTTAAAGCCAAGATATTTTTGGGAGTGTAAGAATAATTTTTATTCTGCAAGTAAATACAGCATTAACAATTTTTTGAAAACTTTTCAGAAGTCTTATTTAAACCATAGCTTGTGGAGTGAGGCAGAGATGGAGTAATACCTTTCAACAAGAGTATTTGGGTATAAGTTAACTCATCTGGAACTTAACTCAGATTTATCAAATCCATCTTTACTAAATAAACAAAGGGGATTTTAGGTTTCCTTTACTGTAAGAGAGCACAGGTTATCAACTACAAGTGTCAATACAATTAGATTCCTTTCAATTACCCCACACCAGGCAATATTGCTAATTAATGCTAGCAATTAGGAACCAAAAACCAAATCCTAAAAAAAGGAAATGAGAGAGAAACCTCTACTCTTGGTCAAAAGAACGCATTGTTCCAGGAGTCAGGCTGCATTAGAAGACATACAGCTGAAATGGCTAGATGCAACTGTAAGTTCTATCCTAATAGTGTCTTCTCACCTGTAGACATTTTCCACTTCTAGCTTTCCAGCTGCTGGAATTTAATGCAATATAAAATCAACCGTCTCCTTGAATCTTGTTCTTTTTGTCCTTTCTCAAGAAAATTCTCAGTTTCCTTCACTATTGTCCTTTATCCTTGCTTGGGGTAGAATAAAAAAATTTGAATTCCCACCAGCATGACCATTCCAGGTGACAGTTGGATTTGGTACAAAAGAGTAGTTTTGGTTAGTCAATATGAACAATTCTTCCTTCCACTGTCATGGTGATGTCTGTCAAGTATCACTTTCTGAATGTGAAAGTCTGCAAGTACTCACTTCCTATGTGTGACATGTTCATCTTACATACTTTAGTATTACAAGACACTAATGAACAGTAGGCATCACCTAAGTCACCAAGTGTTTTCTACCAGTTGACAATTAAAAAGGGGCAAATCTTTGAAAGATCAACACGATACAAGAATTCATTGTAACTATTTGCCATAGTTTTTTTTTGGGGGGGGGGGTATCAATTCAGGCAGGGAAATTTGTAAAAGCTGGTATTTTTTAAAGATTTGCATCTTTTGAATAATTCATACCAATAATCCTGATTTCATCAATATGTTAATCAAGTCACAACATTCATTTGTAGAGATTGGGGGGGGGGGAATATTGGTCTACAAGACTACCTAATAAAATATTTATGTAAATTGGTATTATGGTTAAGAGGCTGATCCCAAATTAGAGGTATACAATTATAGTAAATAAATAGCCAGATGAAAAAGATGTTAAATAGGAACAGAGGTTTATCACTTCCCCGTTTAGGATTGGGTTTCTGGTTCATTATGGAGCCTCGTTCTCTTTTACACCCAGTAAACTCTTGCGTCTTAGTTGCATGACCACCTTGCTTGGGGTAAATTGATAAAAAATTTTTTTTTTTAAATTCTGTGTCATGTCCCTTCAGTACATGGCTGATCATGGCTCTCCACAAATTCTGGTCTAATGTGGTTGAGACACGTTTATCTTTTTGCTATCCCCTGGAGTTAAGTAAACTGTTCACTGCTTATCTCATCTCTTGACATCAATATATCTTATGAGCATTAAATGCTCCAAGCCATCTTATATGTGCTACAAATTTCAACTGATTCTAAGTGTAAGTTTCCTTAAAAAAAAAAAAAAAATTAAAAAAAAAATTAAAAAAAACAAACAAACGCCTTCAAAAAGCTCCAGTTTAAAAAATTCAAAAACAGTTCTCAAATACAATAATTAGGTTTCTGGTAACCAAATCTGACAAAGACATTTGCCGAACAGGTTTTTTTAAAATTAGTAAAGCCAAAGCTTCAAGTTAATTCAATTAGACAGACACTTGGTTGGTGTGTCATGCAGAGAAAATATTTCAACATAACACAAGTGAACGATGGTTGAATATGGAGATTCAAACTCATTTAAAATCCTTTCTGAAATTAAAGGATTTTAAATAAACATCTTCATCTCAAGTGACACAGTTGAAGGTTATGATCCAAACCAGTTTTGTTAAATCTTTTCCCGTCAAAGAATCAAAACCTTATCTACAATACAGATAATATGAAGTCTACAGTAAAAGTGTAGCTAATAAGCCAGTAACAGACTATTTGATGTGCAAGTAGAATAGTGGTTAGCTGTACAGCAGGACAAGTTCACACAAATGCAGTTGGAAAAGCATAAAAACGATCACATCTCCCTCTTACTGTGGATTAAAAAGCAGAGTAGACCAAACCCTCAAGTTTGGTACAGAGAGCCAGTCCAGGAGAAAGACAACTACTTAATAATAAAACAAGTACACTATCTCTCCAAGAAAGTGAATCAAAGAAATTTGTGGAGAGCCATGATTGTCTACATGTTAACGGGAACATTATATATATATATTATACACACAACACCATTGTAAATGACATCACTTAAGTGACTTGAAACTGGTTCCAACAAGCTAGGGAAGGCTGGAAATAGCCAAACATTTTCATAAGCAGACTAAACATGCAATTCTTGATAACCAACTCATGACAGTTGGAAGTACTTGGATTAAAAAAAAAAAAAAAAAAAAAAATTATATATATATATATATGCATGCACACACACACACACATCAACAAATTGATGAAAAGCTCTTTGACAGATGGAAAATCCCTTCAAAATAAATAGGACCAGATATTCTGTCAGATCTTGGCAAGTGGATGTTAAGCCAAAAACCACTTCAATACCTTTCAAAATTTTCACAAGCAGACCAATTTGCAAGTGACAGACAAAAAAGAAAAAAAAAAAAATTACAAGAAAATCTTTACGAGTTAATTGAAAAATCTAATGCAAATTTAATGAAGGCAAAGTTTAAATTTGATCCTTACAGAATGTGATTTTAAAAAACAATTGTAATTTTGACTCTCCTAGAGCATAAGGAGTGTCCCACTCGAACAATGGGAGGACGATTATCTGTATTGGGGTATGGGGCATAATAAAAATGCAAGCCAGAACAAGGTAGGAAAATGGAGCCGTCATTATGACAGGGCAAGTATTTCTTTCAGGTGACTCAAATAACTTGCTATACAGGTAGGGAAGAAGTAGGTAGGTAAGAAAATAATAAGCAAAGACAAAAATGGAATAGCTTAGCTACCTGTAACTAACAACAGCAGCAGTTACAACAGGCAGTTAAAACATTTCCCAGGAGTTGGAAGCAGTAACTAGATAAAGAGTGAAGTTAAAACACCAACCAGGTTTGTGTTATCAAACTATAGACTATCTACCTTATCCAAAAGAGGCCAAATAAGCAAACAAATTGGAAAGTGAACAAACATGGCCACAGCGTCCTATTCAATTTTGAAGAGGAGTTCAGAATGGGGTATGTGGCAGGGTTGAAGTCTGAGGTATTTAGTGTGGGGTTGGGAAGATTATACAAAGGAGAAAGAAAAATATTCTAAATTGTGTTAGGCTAGGTTAAAAAAAAAAAAAAAAAAAAAAAAATTAAAATAAAAAAAAATTATGGTAAAAGCCAAAATGTTTGAAAAATTCATCCATGCTAACCAGACATGGAGGTAAAAAGATGAAGAAAGGAATAGCGAGATCCCCGTCCACATTTTAAATTACAGTAATTCATAGTCTTATATTATGACAAATATGTTAACTATCATGGTCCAAAATAAAAATATACTATCATCAGATAAAGTTATGCTTTTCTTTTTGAACTTAAAGAATCCTTGAAGTAAAAATTTAAAACATGGGTAGTAATCCAAACAAAACAGAAAGCTTAAATTTTAATACAAGATGTAATTGGAAAAAAAAACAAAAAAAAAAAACAAGTCTATGTAGCTTTGTATATTGTGGCCTCAGTATTTGACATGAATCTATTCAAATGTGACACCAACATTGAAAAATATACACCCAACAAAGCATTGATTTTTCTTAAACATTTCTCCTACACACAGTCACAGTGTTAAGTATGAGAAACTGGGTCAAGACTTACATAAAACAGTCAACCATACATGGTAGATAATTTAGACCCACAGGTAGGTCAAATGTGATACACTTTACAGCTGTCTGGAATGTACTGTTAACAGGGTGGGAGGGGATGATCATGGCAAATTTGATGTACTGACTGGTTGGTTACTATGATTATTCTAGCCAACCAGGCATACCATCATGTGCATTACTAGTCAGCTAACCAAGTGTCAGATTGCTATTACATTACTGCATAATTTAAGATGACCAATGCACATTTTAGAAATACTAAAAAAAGTGGTGGTGGAAAGTTATGGGCCTGACCCACTTCTCACACTAAGTAAAGTCACCCTAAGCCAGGCAATAATGTCACTAAGACAAAGGATTACTTTGAATGAAAGAAAAAAAAGTTTAAAATCAGAAATCCAATTCCAATCCTAAACTGGAAACAATAAACCTCTACTCCTGTTCAAGAGACCAAGGAGGAGTGTGAACCGGATGATAGACAACTATCTGCTCCTATTGAGGAAAAAATAAGTAAATAAAGTCTCAGAGCTTACACACCAGAAGTATAGAGTTGAAGCAGACTTTAGAAGGAACCAGAAACCCAATCCTAAGCCAGAAGAAAAAAAAAACCCTCTGATGTCAAAGTTCCTTTCCACTACAAGAAAACAGAGGATGATGCAAACATTAGGTGATAGGTGTCCATTATACTCGGGTGTGGAAAGAAAGTGTGAAGAGCAGTAACTGTCTTAACAGGCCTTCAATTGTGCCAGCACTTGAAATTACCAACTTTCTGGGAAAGCATGATAATTGTATAAAGCTGTCAGTCAAGTGGTGCCAAAATGTTTGAATGCTGGCCAGAAATGGTATCATGCACAAAGTTCATTTTACAGTGATCTAAGGATCATTTTTGGGGGGAATGACTTGAAATATTGTGCATCACCAGAAACTAAACTATCTACAGTGAGCCCAAATTCTCAGTTGAAGACCCCCAAAAATCAGCAGAAACTTATCAAAATCTGTATGACCTATTTTCAAAAGAGTACAGCAGCTTATACAGAATGCAACTAACTTGCTGTACAAAAAAAAAAAAAAAAAAAAAAAAAAAAAAAAAAAAACCAGTTGAGATTTAATGCCATTTTGGAAACATACCAAGTTGCAAAGTGAATATGAAATTGGGACAAAATCTTTTCAGCACCACACACTGTAGATCCTGCTATTTCATGATAGAATTCTGTGTATACTCTAGGGAGAGAATTGTGTAGTTGCCCTATACCGAGGACATTTTTTTTTTTTTTTGAAGTGCTTAAAAATCACATTTTTTATGACTAGTTGCCTTATGCACAGGTTATCGTTTTTTTCTGGAAGTGGTAAAATTCATGCAAAAAAAAAAAAAAAAAGGGGGGGGGTTCACTATACATGAAATCTGCTTGTACACGAGTGTATATAGTAATTGTCCAAATTACTGACAAAAAGCGTGTGGATCATACAGACAGATCTATCAGTAAATGGTGACCAGAAGACTAATGTTCATCCCTCACACACAAAATAAAAGGATTTATCTCCTGATGCTCATAAGGAGTCATGTCAAACCTTACAAAGTAACAACCAATCCTTATCATGAAAGGATTGAGTTTTTCCTTTCGAGATTTTTTTTTTTATTCAACTCACAATCTGGAACATGCACCTGAATAGTCAATTTTAATTCACAATAGTTAAGATGATACCTGCGTTGATCAATTTGTCAACAAACAACAATTGCTGAAATACAAGTGGGAAAATGTAGAAAAGTTCAAAAGCTATATTTGCATAAGGAATGTCCGACAAATTTTCAATGGAAAGAGAAAAAAAAAAAAAAAAAAAAAAAAAAAATGGTTTAACATTTTGAAAACCATGTTAACTATGGAGGGAAAATGAATTTCTGTAACCTTTTAAACTTTAAGAAAATTATAGACTTCAAATGAAAAGTAATATTGCTACATATTTACCTTCCCCTGCTAAAAGTTTACAAATGCAGGCCACCCCACCCCCAATACACACACCTTATCCTTTACAGCAGCATTTATCAACCAGTGCACTGATGCACTCTGAAAGTGTCACAATTTAAAAGAATAATTTGTTTCATTTTATATTTAAAGAGAAAAAAAAAAAAAAAAAAAAAATTTTTTTTAAAAGCTAAAGATCCCCCTTCAGTGTCTAAGTCAAGTTTTTATCATTTGATATTTTAAACTGAATACCAAATTCCTTAATCTTTAAGGAGTGGATAATTCTTTGCCTTTTGCTTTCCTCAAGGGACTTAAATCAGGTCATTATCAGCCTTTCATGCACACATATGAAGGAATATATTATATAAGCTAGATTCTTCATAAATCCCTTTTAGATGACAACTGTATCACTCCCATCTTTGGGTATGCTAAACCAAAACTTCATAAATTTTTGCTTATTAAAAATTTAAAATGCACCAGAGTTTTAGATATTTTACAAGTGTGTCCCAAAGAGGAGAAAAAAAAATTAAACCCTACAGAAAGCAGAACGGTGTAGACAGACATATTCCAGAAGATGAAACTTAAGCGGCTCACCAAACAAGTAGACTAAGGACTCCTATTAGTCTTTCAGTAACCATGAAAGAGTTGGTGGTGGTTTTTCACGTTCATCACTGGCACAAATTGATAAGCAAATAATGACTGCTAAAGTGGTTTTGGAATATTAAATGAAGCCTTCATGAAAAGGAGTCTTTCAGATAGTAAACACACAAAAACAAACACAAAATTGTTTCTAAGAACTTTTTTTTTTTTTTTTAAATAGCATTTACTCAATGCAAAGCCCAAGAATCACTCAAGGTAGAGGGTTACTGTGCAGAGCTGTATTAGCATAAGGACAAACGTTAGGAGTAGAGAGTTGAAATAAATTTTACAAAGAACTGGAAACCCAATCCTAAACAGGAAACAAGGGATAAACCTCTACTCAAAAGCCTGGGAAGGAGTGAACCTATCAACACCTATTGGTAATGCAATAAATGATCATTTAAGAGGGCTTTATATATTTGTTTATTAATATAATATTCAGTCCCTAATTTACTTGGAGAAGTTAAATATTTAAATTGCTAGCAAGCATCAAATCCAACTTATTTGTGGAGTTTTTAAACATTTAACTGTGTTTATCTAAATTGCTAAAGCAATACCACCCTTCTTCCTCCAAAACCCTACATCCATTTGTTATTTCTCATCTCTTTACTTCCCCCTTTTTTCTCCACCCCCCGCCCATCATTTCCGGTGAGTTGACCAATAGGTCAATGTCTGATCCTTACCCAGTCAATATTATGTATTGTAATAAAAAATAAATTACAAAACTCCCTTCCCTCTCTTAACTCAACCATGTCTCTCACACTATTCTTCACCACCCCCTATGTCACCTTATATAAGCTTAATACTGCCCTTCAAAAGTGTAAATTTTTTATTCATTTTTTCACGTTTGAAAGTGAAGTCTGAAGATCCAGATAAGAATAAAATCTCCAGTGAAATAAATTATCACTAATGGAACCTTGAAGTGGTCAGTTTTTTTTTTTTCTTTAAATTAAAAAAAAATTTATATATATATATAGATATATATATATATATATGAGAGAGAATTGTGCTATTTCCCTTTTCAGATATCGCCAACATTAATCTCGACACTACCCTACTTAAAAGGCATGTTTGGGTAGACAGACCTCCAGGAACAAGACATTCACTTAGCTTCTTGGCCAAAACTTTGGCACAGAACCAAGCATGAAGCATTGAATTCACTATTTTTTTTTTTTTTTTTTTTTAAATTGGAAATGGGTGATATTTAATAAGGTTGAGAATGTACTGAGGATCCAATCAAACAACAGAAAAGTAATATATTTGGGATCCTCTACCATATAGCATTGGTCAGCAAGTTACAGATCATTGTGACTCTAAAATGCATCTTTTCTTTAGCCACCTTACAGCATTGAAGGTGTGCTAGATCAGGCTCAGTTTAATAATAAACAGGCAATTTAATAAACTTTTTTAAAGAGAATTTTTAAATTAGTTGTTTCAAAACCAAGGGTCAAATTAATTGAAAACATTAACTGAAACGATGGTCTTAAAAATATAGACAGGGTGCAATGGATAAATTATCCAAATTACGCAAAAATGAAAACAAAACATCTTTTTGGCAGATATTTACCAAAATTACACAAGTCTTTATATGTATATATAAATTATTTGCACACACAATTTCAGTATATCGTTTTAACTTGGGGATTTAAGTTAATTTTATTTTGATTCCCTAACCCACCTTCTCTAGCAGGTGTGGCCTTTTCATACTCATTAGGTTATCTGAATTTGTGTATTGTTATCCAGGTCTGTGTGAGCAATTTATTTTACTGATTAAATCTAGTACTTTTTGGCCAGTTGTTTACCAGGATTGGATTGTGTGTGTGTGGGGGGGGGGTGCTAAATAGCATTTGTGAGAACTTATTTTAAAAAATGAATTCAATGGAAAGATATAGATATGCATTATTGTTCTAACATTTCAAGTTATGCAAGTGCATTTAGATCACAATTTTAGAACAAAATTCCAGGACTTGTTGGGTGTGTGTGGGGGGGGATAAAAATATCAGAAAGTATTGATAAATGTATGAAAATAAATTTTCCATTTTTTTTTTTTTTAAAAATGAATTCATCCTGCAAAGCAATAATGTCATTAAAACACAAGGGGCTACTGAGAGTGAAAGAGAATTAAGAGACTTTAGAAGGAACTGGAAACAGGAAATAAGGGCTAAATCTTTATTCATGTTCCAAAGAGGGGGGGTGCAGAACTGGACAATTCTACTCCTGAAGGTGGGGGGGGGGACATCAATAGTAAATAAGATTTCAGAGTTAAAATTTTATTTAGACTGAACTGGAAGTCTGAACAGGAAATAAGCGGATAACCCTCTACTCGTGTTCAAAAAATTGGGAAGGTTTGTGAACCAGACAATAGGTGAATCTATCGACTTACACTGGATGTAAGAACATGAACCTGAATTCTATTTTCGTGATCTACTTATTCAAATGGGATCGCCTGTGTTCAAACTCCAGTGTCAGCAGCAACATTTTATTCCTATATAAAAACACACACACAAGTGGTTCCACACTCAAAAACTCCTGATCAGAGGCCTTGCTGTCAGATATAGTTTATCATCTTACCCAGGATTAAATTTGGTGTTCCCAGGTCCACCCTAACCCAGGATTGTAGCACCTGTTAGGGTCCCAGCTATAGGCAAATAGTTAATCCCAAACTGGGGTCATTAAGTTCCCATAGAGCTATGTAAATTACCAAGTTGAGATCTGGTGCAGGCTAGCTGCTCTTTATGAGGATGAAAGGAGTCTCTGAGCTTGGGTTAGTAATCCTTTTAGCATTGGTTTCACAATAAAGACTTCATATGGGAAGAAAACTCATGAAAGCTTAACCCAGTCATTATATTGCAAGTGTCCACCAAGAGGCATGCACTGACTGATCTGGAGAGGTTAAACTTCGTGATAACATGAGGTCTGTCATTCAGAGTTTCCATGGCAAGTCTTTTGCATCATTGCTTTGTTATTGACAGATCCAAAACGGTGTGGATAGTCATACACCACTTTAGACAACTCATAGTGTTGGTTTTCTGACAACTACATGCAATACTTTTTTCCTGTACTGTTTGTGGTCTTTTGTGCAATTCTCAAGCCAGCCTCAAGTCACGCCTGTCATAGGCATACAGATAATTAGTAGGTCATTGTCAGAGCCTCATGTCAAACTTGACAAAGACACACCCACACAAATAATTGAACAGTACTAAAAATAAATTACAACTAGACAAGATATCCCTTGAGATGACAATTTCCCTAACAATGAGGAAAAAAAACGATGAGGCAGCAGAAATGTGATTCTGCTGAAGGATGCTGAAAACTCTTCGAGCAGAGAGAGTAAGTATCAAGGAAGTATTAAAAATGGTAAGAGAAAGAACACTTCTACTCAGAATCAGGAAAAGAGAGCAGAAATTCATTGGACACAAAAAGAGGGCTTGATGAGATTGTGTGAATCGATGATGGAATGAGGTGGGGTGGTGGAGGTTTAGCAAAATGAGAAAAACTGCTAAGAGCCACACATGATAGAAAGTTGTGGAGAGCCATGATCGCTCATGTCCTGAAGGGACACAAAAGAAAAGATCCTAACTGAGTCAAAAAGAGAAAAAGAATAAAATATTATGCTAATGAACTTTAATAGATAAAGAACAGTCAAATGTGAGCATTTTACCCCTATAGATTAAATGGGTGGGAGGGCCAGCTCAGAATTTCCTGTAGGTGACCCAGATTGGCATACACCTGATGGAGACTGGAGGGCACAACAGCCGAAATACTGATAAAAGATGAGAAAAATAATCTTAGCATAATTTAGATGTTAGAAAATACTAGTACAAAAAAAGTAAAACAATTATGATAATTATGACAAAACTAGTTTTGCTTGCCTGAGAATTTCCAAGTTCATACAGTGTGGCTATGTATATATGTCAATGCATTAAGTTTAAAAAACACCTGAACCATAACAGGTTAGCAAGATATTCCCAAGAAGTCCTTCTCAATCTGAAGAGAAATGTCTAGCATCATGTGGCTTTTCTCGATTAAGAGAAATTCTAATTCTGGTTGACTATTTACTTAAACGCTTCATCAGAAAGAAAGTTTGTTACTACTTGTTCCATAACTGGTTATATTTATTACATGAAATGAATGGGATTTTAAACTATTATGGGATATAGGTAATATTAAACTCAAAAGTAATAAATCATTTTCAGGTTACAACTCAAAAATTCTAGAAGAGAACTTGAAAAGATCAAACAATCAAAGTCATATTTTTCTAGGTTATTCACAAGACAAGGTTACAAAGATAAGCAAAGTTTGAGAGAAAAAGGCATTTTGTCCAAGCCAAATTTCATCCAATAGCAAAGTGTCACATAACAGCTTAAAAAAATAAAGAAAAAGCCACACATACAAACAAGGCTAAAATAGCTAGAGATCTATTGTATTGCCCAGTGTCAATTAAAGAGGAAAACAATATTAGTGTAGAACAAAGGAATCTGATCAAGATCCAAAAGTTTGTTGATACCAGAAGATAGCTGGTCAGTTCTGGCAGCAATATTCAAGTGGAAAGGAAGAATGTCATTGGAGTGTACATTAATAATTGCACTCCTCAGAACAATACTGTAAGAAGATAATTATGGAGTAGTAGTACCCTACTAACATAAACAATTATCGGTGGGAGATAGACAAACAGAAAAAAAAAAAAAAAAAAAAAAAAAAAAAAAAGAAGCTACAAGCACACACACCCCCCAAAAAGTGGGGGGGGGTGCTATGTTAAAAGAGGAACTGAAAAGTTAAAAATTAGTTTAATACATTGAGATTTAACATTAATTTCTGGTTGGGAAATAGTTAAGTTAGTATGTAATACTAACTTAGAATTTTCAGTACCTCTAATTTTGTGATCTGGTACCAGACATTTGTAACTATATTAATTGGGGGGGGGGGAGTGTGTTCAGTATAGGTGAAGGATTAGCAGTTCAGTTTCATTGGCCGAGTTGACTATACTTATCATTGGGTACCCTCGTTCTTTAGGCTTAAGTACTGGAAACAAACCTTTATGCTTATGAAATAGCAAATTGACAAATTTTGCAATTAAGTATTTGATAGAAATTTCAACCAGTCTGTCATATGTTTAATGTAACACTTCAACGAGTTAGAATGAAGTAACAACTTCCAAGATATGAACCCATCAGAGAAAAAGAAAAGAAAAAATAACAGGCACAGATTTTTTTGAAAACAAGTCAGAATTAAAGTCATAAACAAGCCTAAGTACATAGTGTATGTCATAACACTACACATCTCCAGGACTGCATGTTGCTCTGGGAAAATTATTTCATTAATACCCAGAAGGAAGGCTGTATCATCAGTGATGCTATTATCAGACTTAACATTGCAAAGTAATCAATGTGCTACTGGATGTCATTTAAACAGTTGTAGGTTTCAATTGCACTGATAACATTAGATATTCTAATTATCCAAACAGGAAATAAAAAATAAAAAAATAAATTTTAACCGTTATTCTATTGGAAATTAATTCTAAGAAAAGAATTAGACACAGAGGAAACGGGAGGGGGCTTCTTTTTAGAAAAAAAGATGTCAGAAATCTCACCAGTTTTTGCATCAAAGAAAAGAACTATGCTCAGAAGTCAATTAAGAAAATTCTTATAAAACATTTCAGTTTGATTAATTCTGGTCAATTAGGTTTAGGGAAAAGGCATTCATCTGTCTTGCTCTAACTAAAGAAATAGCCTTGAGTGGCAACCAGTCTCTGAGGAAAACTGAATTCACAGTCAAGGGGGTTGCTTGGAGACTGGTAAAAACATTCACCACTATAATCAAATCACATATGGGAATTATATAACAAGATTGATCTCATTATATATATATGTTTTAAGGTGTGCTATATTTGAGATAAAATGCTCACTATCAGAGAGAGAATATGTAAATATAAAAGTGAACATTGAAGTCAACACAGAGGCAACAGGCTGTTTCATGCTAGACGCAATCGTCAAGCCTGACGATTGTGTCTAGCATGAAACAGCCTGTTGCCTCCGAGTGTTTACTTCAATGTTCATTCACACACACATATATATATATATATATATATATATATATATATATATATACACACCATTTAATGGATTATAGAACTTCTGCATTTTGAAAAAGAAAGCATTTTTCTTTCAAGTAGAGAACTAATTAAAGTTTAAATTTAGAGAAATTTTAATTTTGGAAAATTTACTAGCATCTAGATTGTATAAATTTTATTATGCATGATTTAATTTAATCCTATTATTTCAAAGACATGAGGAATTATGACATAAGAATAATGGCTTATCACAAACTCAGATGTGTGTAAAAGACTTCAACTGGAAAAATTTTCAATTTGTTGCTTTAAATACATCCCCACTCCTGACAAAAAGAGGGAGGAACTGTAGATTATTTGTTATTGGTAAAGGATTAAGTCAGAAATACCCGAAAGGAAGATTAACTTTTCTTTCTAATTCACCCCCAGCAAGGTGATAATGCCACTAATATGCAAAGGGAAAACAGAAGTGAAAATGAAAAACTTTAGAAGGGACCAGAAGCCCAATAATTGTATAAATTTCAGAGTTCAGGTGAAACCATTAGAAGTATAGAGTTGTAGAATTTAAAAGGAACCAGAAACCCAATCTTAAACAGGAAACAAAGGATAAACCTCTACTCCTGTTTAGAAGACTGGGGGGGGGGGTAGGTGTGTGAACTGGATGATAGGCGAATCTATTTACACAATGAATGAAAGTGTAAGTGACAAGGAAAAAAAATATCAATTTTATAATTCAGTTTTTCAAGTATCCTTACAGCCTTTCTTTCATGAAGAGCCTAGAAAATGTCCAGTGATTATTGGACCAAGCACTTTTGGCCAATTCTTTAGCCATTTTCACAAGGGAGGAGGGGGATAATTTTCTTTGTTAGTATCCACTAATTTGAAATATAAAGTCATCTTTTCTCCATAATGGGCCAACAAAATATAACTTTGTAAAAAAAACAAAAAAAAAAAAAACAAAAAAAAACAGGAGTGGTCATAGATGGGGATTTGAATTTAGCATTAAACAAGTTCATAAAACCCACTTATAGAAAATGAATTCTACATATTCAATATAAACACAGTACAAGTTTGCAATTAACTTGAAAAAATTGGCCAAGAAAAGGAAGTAATTTTCACTTTATTATTCAATGACCAAAAATTTCAGTTCATGTCTATGTACAATGTGAATTGATCCTTTAACAACATAAAAAAAAAAAAAAAAAAAAAAAAAAAAAAAAAAATCATCTTTAAAATGAACCAGTAAATTTAAAATACCAAATTGAATAGGCTAAACTTCATGGAAACTATTTTGGGAGAAAACAGAAAATATGGCTAAAAAAGAAAAAAAAAAAAAAAAAAAAGTTTAAGTATTGCTTACTTTATATCCAAGCTGTGATCTAAATGCTAAGGTGGTTACTATTTCCACCATAGAAGAAAATCATGAAAATTATCAACAAAAGAATTGGTTATTTCAGATAAATTGTAATGTAATAGATAATGCCCCAGAAAAAGAAATTGGAGAGCCATTTTCAAATTCCAGTCAAGCTAGTTACATTCATTTACACAAATACCCTTGGAAAGGGTATAAATTCATCTCTCCACCCAAGGTGTGGCCTGAATAGCAGGACAAATTGGGTCTTATAAACCTTGGTTGGCAACCAAGTCTACTGCAGAATGAAACTGCAGTTTACAGTGGGGAAAAAATCTGCTAGTCATTAATAAAAAGAGACATGATTGCCCAAGCATGTATCACATGGCACTTGGCTATCAAATTAAAAGTTTACTTTTGACAATTTTATGTTTTAAAGATATGTAGATCTATAACACACACGGTTAAACAGAGAACTCTTACTTATATTCCCAAAGCTTTCTATTAGATAGCAAATATCTGAATAGATTTTCCATGGCAAAAGTTCAAATGTCAATGAGGATTTCAAAGTATAATTTTGAGAGCAAGATAAATTAAAGAAAACTGGAGATTTCTATTTCCCCGAATACGAATAGAAACATCAGGTGTTGCTCCTCAGATCAACCCTCTTTTACATAAAACGATCTGCCTCATTTTAAACATTCACAAATAATTTGTAAACCTCTGTGCTGAAGATACAATATACAGAAACACCTCAAATGCTTGATCAAAGATTGGCAGCTGATCTTATCCGATCTAGCACTAACTTCTCAGTGGGGAGAAAGACTAGCTAGTTTCATTTCATCATCACTGATTGGGCTCTAAAGTCCTGCCAATCAGAGAGGATCTATGCCTTGAGAGGCTATTAAACTCACTGGACCTCAAATGGAATTTTTACATACAATCCATTGCTAAAGATGCAGAAAAAAAAATGGTTGGCCCCCTGTATCACTCCAACGAGAAACCAACATGCCCTCCTCTACCTTTACAAGAGCCAGATCAGGCCAAGAATAGAACTCTTATATTTGGGCGGCACTACTCTGTACTCGCTTTCCAGTCGAGTCAGAGTCTCTCAGTCTCACACAGGATGTAGCAAGCTTCACTGCTCTATCACTACTTCCATGGTAAGTGCTGGAGTGAAATACATTCCTTGGTTCCACCAGCCCTAACCTTAACAGCTATGACCTGCCACGCCATTTCCACTGTAGCAAACCACCCACATTCCCTATTCTTTCCATGAACCACTCCCCTGTGGAACAGACTCCCAAAAAGATGTTCCCCTCCTGGATCACTACAATGAACCGGTTCCAGTCTAGGTATAACCATTATTTTTCCCTCCTCATATAAACAGCCTCAGTGTAACCCTATCTTGAGGATTTTAACATGCATACCTTTAACCACATGTAGCCCGAGGGGGGGGGGCACATACTATACAGCTAAGGAAAGAATTGTCTGCATTGACTATCCTGATTATGGTAGACACCTTTACCTTCGATCACTTGTAAAGACTTAGAATTTGGTAAAACTTTGACGAACATGGTTGCAATAAGTGTGTCAAAAGGACTGCACCCCCTACCTTGACTTTTTAAATACCTTCACTCTTCAGCAAGGTTTGTTTTAAGTAATGATTAGAATAAAACTTAATATAAATATATAGAGAATTTACAAAAATATTAAACAGTATTAAATTTTATTTACAACGTTCTAAAAACTAATACAATTAGAACTAATGCAATATTTATCACGATATTTTTATTTATAAACATTTAAATTAAAATGTGAACCAATAAAATCCTTAGTTGCTATTTGAGAAAGTTTGAATCAATTGGCAATTAGCCTATGTTTTGCCAACCATTTCAATAAATGATTTTCAATAAACAATCTAATATATAGTGCCTTTCTCTTGTAAATTCAAGAACAAAGAAAATGTACAAATTCACTTTCATATGTTTAAGTTTTATTATAATTCTAATCATTTTAAAAACAAACATTGAAGAGTGAAGGTGGTAGTTGAAAAAAAAAAAAAAAAAAAATCCTTAGACTTATTGTCAGCCTCTGTAAAGTTTAGGAATACTTATTCAAGAAATTTTAAATAGACAACTACAGGTCAACAGTGGCAGGTGATAACTTCCTTTTAACAAGATTCAATTATTTTGCATTATAATAAAGAATAACTTTGTTAAAACTGAAATTCAGATCTCAATGTATCAGCAGAATTGTATTAATAATCATGGGGGGGAGCATGACCTCAGTTCATATGCATAAGATTTATTTATTTCCTTACCTATATAGTCATTCAAATTCAGTTTTGTATTTATACACCGATGTCTTCATCTTGGTTGGTATTGTCACATTTCAACCATTGGCTGCCTTTAAGCAGCTATCAAAAGATCTTAAATCCACTGCCCAATTACAATATAGCTAGTGAAGATATATAGTAATGTTTAAGAGGCAGACAAGTGACATTAAGTTTAAAGCTTTAACTTTCCATCACTAGATGATCCTTTGAAATATGGTATTGGTTTATATGGGTGCAAGTTACCTGAAAGTTCAAACCCTACATTGGTTAGTGTAAGAAATGATACTTTCATTTGGACGGGGGGGGGAGGAGTTAAGAGACAAGCAACATCAAAGACTAAGAAAGATATCATGTTTATATTTCCGAGATGAGGTATTCTAACTATTTACACTATTCGGACTGTTGTCAGAGTCTTTATTGTAATATTCACGACATTTCAGCAGTTGTTCACTTCAGCCTTCTTCAGGCGACATAAATTGGAATTTTGAACCGAACCCTTTATTTTATGCATAATTGTTCTAGTTCCACATGCCATGCCTTTTCTGGATTTCAGTTTCAGTTATTTCCCGTTAGTAACTCAACTCTCCAAGTTTTTGTTCACCTCTGCTGTGGCCAGGTATTGAACTACTTGGGTCAAGTCACTGGAATACTTCAACCTACTCTTTTATCCACTGGCCATCAAGTCCAATACTTGGCCACAGCAGAAGCAAAACAAAAACTTGGAAAGTTATTAGACCAGTGTTTCTCAACCATTGTGCCCAGGTGCACTAATGCACCCTGAATGGTAACCAAGTGCACCCCAAATTAACTGAAGAGTAATTAATTATTTTTATTTCTTTAAAAAAAAAAAAAATTTAAAAAAAGCTTAAAACATCAAGCACAAGTCTTCCAGGACTAACTGAATCTTTGTCACTTGATATTTTCCTTAATCTTTAAGGCGTGGATAATCATTTCTCTTCCTTGTTCAATTTAAAGTCATTGGCTTCTCTCAAAAAGAAAGCAAATTCTTCATAAATCTATTTAAATGAAAACTACCACTTAATGTCTTAAAAACAAATGCTTATTTCAAGAGCCTTCTTTATTATTTTCAAAAGTCCTAATTTTTCCCTTATTAAAATTTGAAGTGTGCTCCACAGTTCTAGTTATTCTAGAAGCGTGCTCTGAATTAAAAATGGTTGAGAATCACTATTAGACAATATACTAGAGTGAATATAACAAAGATGAAGACTGTCCAAATGTAAATAGTGTAAAGAAAAATTTAGTAACATACAATATCCTATCAGACAATCTATCCATAAACATCAAAATTCTAATGTTACTAAGGAGACAACAGAAGGCCCGAAGTTAAAAAAAAAAAAAAAAAAAAAAAAAAAAAGTAAAAATAGCCGGAAAGGTTTAAATTCTTTTCTCCAACTGTTTCAGGTCCTTCAAAGTTAATGTGCATAAGACATGTGTATTTCAATCTCTATAGATGCATTTTGGACTATTTGGTGAGATAGAAAGAATGTTGATCTTCAAGTGTAAGTGATAAAAAAATTAAAAAATAAAATAAATTAAAAAATACAGAATATCAGGCTGTTTAACAGTTGCTCAAGAAAAGCTGACCCCCTACTCCCAGTGTTTTAGGCACAATAAAAACAAGATCAGAATAGTTAGTGGGGAGAGATTTTTTTTTTATTTATATATATATATATATATATATATATATCTCACACACTTGATTTTTCTTGTTTAAACAAGTCCAAGATCCAGAAACAGTCTTAACATTGGTTGGCATGCTTTAAATTGCTCTACTTAAAGAATAATAAAAGTAAAATAGACAAGTTGTAATGTTTAAAAAGAAAAAAATTCACTGAAGGCAGTTTGTGAAGGACCAAAACTTTTCACCACCTCATATGAATGTTGTATAAAAGAGGATTTAATATATGAGGCTACTGTTTACCAACAGATTATTCAGTATTACAGACTGTCTCCTTGGTTCAGGCAAGACAAAATAAAAAAAGGCCAGTAATATTTCTGCCATCCCCCCCCCCACACACACACACAATTTACTTCATTTTTCTTACCATCAAACTATCAATGATGTTAAAGTTGAAACAGCAGTGCAAATATTTGTTAACAATAAATCAATTAAGGTTTCAAGTATTAAGAGTAAAAAAAAAATAAAATTACTTTCACCTTGTTTTCATGCAATTTGCATCTTAATACCAGGATTTAAAAAGAAAATCCTCTTTCAAATTTTAAGTCCAAAATGATCAGTTGTCAATGCAATGGTAATAAACTGAAAAGTAACACTTAACTGCTGCTACTAACCATACTTGCCTGGTTCCGAGTGGGGGGGGGACAAAACAACCAAACAAACACACAGATTGCACTTATGTCCAAAGAAATCTATATAGAAGGCCTTGTAAGCAGAGAGAAAATGGATAATAAACTGACCATAAAACCTTACTAACAAAAGCTAGTAAGCATTTTAAAATAGTCCAAGATACCACCTTATTATAGTTTCAAAGTGAAACTAGTTTTAGTTCCCAATTCAGGGTGTTTACAAAGTTTTCAGCTATAAGAATGTTTACAACTAAAATTGACTCGGACACAAATTTACAGGAATCTAAAAATAAAAGTTTAAAATGTAAGAATGTTATTCTTATCTGGAGTGTAAACATTGGCTTCACCTACAAACAATTTGATGTCAGTTTTATAAAAATTTTAAACCAAGTAAGCATAAAAAGTAAATCAAACCAAGCTGTAAAGTAAACATTTTTTTCACTAAAAAGGAGATAATTGGTAAATATCAAATTGAATAATTGAAGGAGGGAGAATGTCAATTTCAAAATCAGATTTTTCAATATAGCTAACAATCTTAAGAGAAATTAAAACAAAAAGAAACACTTGTCCTGTGGTAGAGGTTAAAGCTTTCTTTGACTCTGCATAATTTTGAATTTTAACAGCATTGGTTAAGATTTTTAAACAGAAGCTGTCAATTATTTAACAAGCAAATTATATATTTAGAACAGAAAAAAATTTCCATGCAACAAGCTGATTACCGATTTACTTTAACTTTATTACACATTCAATATATGAAGTCTTTAAAATATAAAAACAGATTTTCAATCCGAGATTTGTATATACAAATGGACCACAATTTTAATATGGGGCGGGGGGGGGGCTTATGTCCATTGTAGATTATAGTGTCCAGTTCTAAAAAAAAAAAAAAAAAAAAAAAAAAAAAAACTATTTTTTATGATTCCTGAGCTAATGTTTAGATTATCTGAAACTTAACCTGTGTCTGCCTTCAGACAAGCCATAGACTGTTTGGGATTTTTCCAAAAATGCTTCCTTATATTTTGTCGTCTCCAGTCTACCACTTGTTCTTTATGCCATAACCGTGTGGATGATGCAAAGTATTTTACACAAATGTTTAAGTCAGTCAGCTAGTGCACATTGTGAAAGCTCTTAATTCTGAAGGTCAACAATCCTACCACAATAAAAATTTGACAGCTTAGATCTCTTTACAATGTGGTGTGGACTTGACACCACTTAACAGAAAGTGATAATTTGTCATATAAAAGGGAGGGTTAAAGTTGACCTGTTTGAGCAGCAAAAAAAAAAAAAAAAAAAAAAAATGTATTAAATTCCAGTAAAACAAATTAGATCATGAACTATTTGATAAAATAAAAAAATAAAATAAAAAATTGTTCATTTCAGGCAAATGAAAATTTATTCTTTAAAGTTTCTGCGATAAGCTAAAAATATAAATCTCTCAAGATAAACCCACATGGATCGTTTTGGAAAGTTCTCATAACTGGCTTTTTAAGATCTGACCAAAAAAATTGTAAAGTTTTTGTTTTTTTTTCAAGGCCCAAACTATTTAGAAACCTTTATATGTGAAGCTGGCAAAATGTATTTGGTTTGGAGCTCTATATTTTGTGGGGTGGGGATAAAAACTTGAAACTTAAATGAATTTAAGTATTTTTAAACAATCACAGTTACTAAGCAGATCTTTCAGAATCACTATCTTGATCAATAAGCACCGAATCAGATTCTAGTTTGACATTTTTCTTTTACCACCATTCAGTTTGATAAACAATTTTGCTTATTTGCATAAAGAGATAATTATTTTGTCTAAACTTTGAAGTTTATAGATAAACTTTATTACTGATCAAAACCAAAAAAAGGTAATCAGTAAAGAAAAAAGTTAAGGTATGTTGCATTTGGAAGTACAAAAATAATAGCATATGCACGCACGCACAATATATATATATATATATATATATATATACACACACACACACACACACGCGCGTGTGTAAGTGTGTGTGTAAGTGTGTGTGTGTAACATTTATAATCATTTAAATGTTCACTAATAAATTCATGAATTTCAGGTCAGATCAAATTGGGAGTATTGATAACATTTTTGACAGGAAAATGCAAATAATCTTTTAAACAGAATTCCTTCATTTCTATGACATATACCCAACAAGGACTGAAGAAATCATCAAAAGCAATTCTAAAATATATGAAGGGGTTCAAATGTTTGAACAAAGGTGACTTCTCCATGTTAGAGGAGACAGTTTGATGGCCATATTGAGTATTGTTGAGTAAGGACAAACGTATTTGTAAGAAATGCTCAGACTACATCCGATTCTTGTGGGAATGAAGAGTTTATTTACATTTACACTGACTCTTCATATTTGTTATCACAATTTGGCTGTAGAGCTCCAGTCTTTATCAGGTGCTTATTAAATCTTCAGGAATTTCATATCAGAACCTCTTTAGTTTACAAGGATAGGCAGAGGAACTTATTCCCATGTGACAAAGATGAGGACAATAGATAAAATAGTTTAGACTACACTCAAATTGTTAGAGTGTAAGTATTTTAGAAAACAAAAAGAAAGGTTTCATTTAACTTCAATTTAGCATGAAGACAATGGTCTTAGGAATATTAAACAATTATAGGAGATAAATTGAAACAATCAAATCATGTGAAGAAACAAATCTGTAAAAGTAATGAACTGACAAAAATTATTTAAAGTTCACTACTGTTAAAAATAGTTTTGGATAAGAAATCAAACCATCTTCACAGTAAGTAATGATCCCAGACTATATAGACACTAGTGAGTACCATAATTCAAGCTTTCAAGGGTAAAAGAGGATGGATCCACAGTACTTAAAAAAAAAAAAAAATTAAAAATTAAAAATTCAAGAGTTAACATAACCATCAGAAGTAATTGGCTTAAAAATTGACACTCACATGACATTAAAGGCATGAGGAAAACAGTGCATAAGCTCCCTAACAAGTTGGTTTAAATAATTCTCCTAGATCCTGTTCTATCTAACAAAAAGACAATTTACTAAGAGCTACAAAAGACAGGAAATTGTGGAGAGTCATGACTGTTAATGTCCTGAAGTGATACAGCACATAGAAGAATGCAACAGTGGAAGCAGTCTTTTCTTGAAATTGAAAATTACTCAAATATTTGTATAAAAAGGATTTCATTTCCAATCCCACTATGAAGTCATCTTAAATTTGACATGCTACAGAAAATGGTAGATCTGATACAGGAAAAGGAAAACAGAAAATTGTTAAAGTCTTCACTCCTTTGTGCCAATGTATGTGAAAGTTTAAATTAGAAATGACACTATTGCAGGTAAATAACCACTAACCAATCTCAGTGAATCAAGAGACTTAAGAAAAAAGAAAAATTTCTAAATAGGATAAGTGGAATATTTAAGAAAAAAAATGATTCAAATGGATTAAAACCATAAAAAAGTTATTTTAAAACAAAACTTTTTCAATGGATTATTTGGCATTTTATAGATTATCTCTAAGAAAGATGGACAACTGTTTCGGCCTCACATGTGGGGGTGGGGGCTTAAATTTTTTTTCCCCCCACAAGAACTGGGAAAACTTGAACCTCACAACCCACCTCTCTGAGTGCCAGTGTTTTTCCATTGACATCTAATTTCACTCCTCAGCAAGGTTTCTGGTTTTAAAAAGCAATGATTAGAATTTTAATACAACCTAAACATGAAAGTGAATTTATAAATTTGAGAATTGACAGAAATATATTTGAATGGTTGGGAAAACATCAGCTAATTGCCAATTGATTAAAAAAATTTAAATGTTCATGAATTTATGAATAAGAGGTCTTTACATTTATTTCTTTATAAATTGGTAAATAAATATTGCATTAGTTTTAATTTTATTATTTTTTAGGTTGTAAATATAAAATTGTAAACAAGCAGTCTAAAATGTTTTTGTTGTACATTTAAAAAAAAAAAATGTATGAATTCACTTTCATGTGAAAGTTTTATTCAAATTCAGTGCTTAACACAAAAAACAAACATTGCCAAAGAGCAAAAATGGTAGTTAAAATAGGTATCAAGGAAAAAAAAAAAAAATCCCTTTGACAGCTTTTTTGTAAGGACAAAGGTCTAAATTTGCCAAGAACCAATAGTGTGAAACACAGGTGCACGTCATTGGAGCACACTTAATTGTTCCAAAAGATCCTTGCTAAGAGGTTGGAAAGACAAAAGAGACCAAATAAGATGTGACTTTACGGGGGACACTTAGGAACAAATTATACATCATTAAATGTCATGTTCAAAGAAAAAAACCTAACAAGTAAATTAAATTGCCTAAAGAGAAAGACAAAATATTGCTACTGCTTTTCATAAGCATACCTGAGAGTCAAACCAATAACAGGATTGCCAAAAAACAACTTTAATACCAAGAAAAATGTTACAGTATTGAAGACTGCCTGTAATTCTATCTTCACTTCTTCAATAACCAAACATCTATATGAACTTGCAAATACATAATATACAGAAAAAAAAATTATACATACATACATACATATATATATATATATATATATATATAAAAAGAATCCAATAAAGTGACAAGGGTTTAAAAATACACAATTCAGTCTATTATTCATGAGACTCAGTCTGATATGAATATACCAGGCAAAGGCAACACAGTTAAATGTGGGTGAAATGGTGACAGGTTCTAATAAAATTAGGAGATAACTACACAGGTGGGCCCCCATTTAGAAATACCAGTCCACTGAAAGTTGGACAAAGTATCTAAATGACACCCAAATAGAAAGTGCTTTAAAATCTACAGTAAATTTACATCCATGTTCTTACATTCGACCTAGATCTATTATCACATGGAATAGTTAAGAAAAAAATGATAAAAACAAAAAGAAACTAAACAGATACCAGCTAGACTATATACCAAAAACACAAATTAAAAAACTTCAGCATCTACTCTTATTCATGTGGAATTTCATAAAATTGTTCTGGATATATAAAAAAATATATTTCTTTCCCATATGGGAATGATGTTTTTTTTATACATGAAGAACAATATTAGGGTAAAATGCATAACAAAGTGAAAAGGTTTCTGCGATACATTTTGCCCTTTAGTATTTCAGACTATTTGTTATGTTGGTGTTACTACACATGTGCATGAATGAGAAATGCTGGGAATTTTTTTTTTTTTTTTTTTTTTTTTTTTAAATCTAGCCAGATTCATTTTCTTTCCATCACTTGTTAGTCGATATCCCAGACCATAATAACAAAAGTTCTGCCAGAAATGGTGAAATGTTGTTAGAGCCAGAGTACAAATTTACTGTAGATGACCTTGCAATCAAGGTACTCTAAATATTTGTTGTAGTGAATCGTTTTCTCATTTGATCCGAGTATTCCCAGTATTCCTCGTGCACAGGTGTAGTCACACCAACATAACAAATTTAGTCCAATGGAGTCCTAAAGGAGAGGGTGTTTTGTTAATTCAAAATTATTTCTATTGCTATTTAGTGAGTAAAGTAATATAAAATCTTAACTGGTTGACTGATTCATGCATCAATCTTAAGAGGCTTGAGCCTTGGCACCTATCCAGTGATCCTCCCCCCTACAAACATGCTCAACTGGTTAAAAATCAAGCACCAAATCTGGTACTGAAAAGGATATTTACTGTAGCCAATCTTAATTTAAGAAGAAACGTGCACATTTCCAATCAATTAAGATGAAAGGTGACAAGAGCAATGGCTGTTGCAATCTCAGAGTATTATTTTTTATAATACCAATGAGGCAAAGTTCAATTGCAATTTATCACCCTTACAAATTCATTTTAGTAAACAAATGACTACAGATTAAAGGTTGCAGGAAATAGAACAATTGTAGAGAAGACAAAACGAATTAAGAAAAAACAAGTGTTCTTTTGCTGCAACTCTTAAAATTGGACAAGAAAAAAAAAAATGTATTCCCCTCCCACCCGGCAAGGAGATAAGTCAATGGCAAGCTATGAATTACATGAAATAGAATAGATAAAATAGCTGATCCATTGACAATTGAAGCAAGAGTCGACCAAGAAACAAGTTAGTGAAAGAAAGGGAATGGAACAAGCGAAACATGCAAAATTGAAAATTCAGATATTAATCTCGTTTAAAATGAAAAATAAATAAAGAAAAGCTATTTGTGTGTTATGTATTGCACTTTTTAAAATGGGTTTCTTGTGGAATATTTGTCACCATCTTTTAATTTATGTAAATCGTGATCTTTTATAAAGTTAGTTGTGGTATTTGAAATGCTGGTTTTGTTTCTTTTCCACATCTGTATTTGCAAAAGAGTTGGAATATTAATTTTAAATTTTGACGACAGATAACCCACAAGTACCAAGAAAAATAACTGGGGAGAATCAAAAATTTATAAAGTCAGAAGTAGTAAGATAACCCATTTATATTTCATATCTTGGATATATGATATTGGTGGGATGGGTGCATGTGGGGGTCAATTGCCCTCACTAATTTATATTAGACAATGTCACAAGAAACAAGAAAATTCAAGAGTAATTGTACAAAGATTTTTATATAACAAAATGTACAAAACAATAGTTAATATTGTTTAAAATGGTGAAATAAATTTGTCTAAAAGATTTTTGTGTGAGGTAATGTTCCAGTTTGATAGACTAAGTTGTAGGGTAATTTCTGTGAATTTGGAAAAAATTCAGTTCAATGTAATATTGTATTCCAAATAAACAGTTCAAAGTTTGTGGAAAAGTGTGTGTGGATGTGACTTAACATTGTTTTTGATGTTCGAGGGTGTCGCCTCTGTTTGCCAACATGAGTAGTTTACGTTGAATGAAGAAAATAGACTGTGGTTATGTTAGGATTTTTAACTTAATCTGGACTTCAGTTGAAAGTTATTTTATGATGAATGTAGTCATGTAGCTTTGTCTGATTCCCCCTCCCCCCCACACACCAGTCTCTTAATTTTTTGTTGTTTATATAAGCAATAAAAGTCACTTGATAGGCTCCAGAAAAGGTTTTAAAATTTTCTGACAACTGTACCTTTAATCAGGGCAAATTAAGGTAAGACATGCTGACAACATGCCAACGTTAATTGTGTAATTTGATTTGGAGCCTCTTTTGGTTAATTTTTGAAGTTTCGAGAAAAATTTAGGATCTGAATACCATAGGCAACACCATCTATGTCATGAACAAAAAAGTAGTAAAACAGTACAAATAGAATTGTTAAAAATATCTATACATGAAAATTCTAAGTGCTTTCCTTTAACTTTTTATGCTAGGCAAGGAACTAAAAAGTTCACTTTTGAATTATTGCAATTTGCAAAAAAAAAAAAAAAAAAAAAAAAAAAATACGCATTTGCAATTTAAGTAACATTTTAAAAACAGTAAGGAAAGAAAGTCAACCCCACTTCAAATACTGATGGTTGCACGTTTTAGGTGGATACACACGTTTTGAATAGACATCAGTTGTTTTTAAACTGCCTACCTATATGAATTTCCAAGAGACGTTAACAAGGAAGAAAAGAAAAAAAGCAGCACTTCAGCAAGATTCGAACGTGCTATATAGCCCAACGCACTTTTAGACTGCTCAGCTATGTAGTCACGACGAAGCAAGGCTCTTGTCACGTGTATGTGTGCCTTATGTCAATGTTTTTCAACTCAGTCAAGGTCTGTTAAAAATTTTTTGTTTTTTTCGAATACTAACAAGCATTTGTGCTTAGCAAAATAGCCCAAACATTAGAAAATGTGCGAAACACTTGCTCTTGCAAAAAGAAAAAGAAAAAAAGCCATCAAAATCTATTTAAAGTTCATCTTTGCTCTATTTCCAAGATGAACTCAGAAAAGTTTTGTTCACATGATTACCACCCAATTAACCAGCGAGAGCTCATTTAACGCACTCAAGGATTTTAGAGAAAAAAAATTCACTTGCAAGAATTAATTACTGATTATGACTACTACTGCAAGGTCGAAGGTTAAACTCTAAGTGGGCAAGAGCGAACCAAGCTGAAAGATTAATAAAATTTAACAGCAGGTTGAGGAAATAAAAAAAAAATTAAAAAAAAAAAAAACACATTGCTACTACTTTACGTCTCATAAGCCCAAAATAAGACAACATTTTTAAGCCTCATATTCTGAGCCCTTGAGTTGTTGAAAGTCTTGCATCCGAAATGTTAATATTTTTTTTCCGTCGCTAAACTGAAATTTATATCGGAAATAAGAAAATGCGCAGAGGCGTTTCAATTTACAATACATTGGAACAATTTGTTTATTAAATTTGAATTTCTAACTTAATTCAAAAGGAGACTCTAAATATGAAGTTGTTACTCAAGTTAAAAATTAATAACATGTAATTGAGGTAAGTGTTTGGCCTGCATAGTTTCAAATTCTAAACTCAAACTTGGAAATCACACCAACAGTTTCTAACGGATTAATAATGCAAAAAGCAAATACATTTTTTTTTTTAAATCAGCAAAATACCGAAATTTTAATTTGCCTATTAAAAAAAAAAAAAAAAAAAAAAAAAAAAGCCCTTGGCTTGGTTTTTAAAGATCAGGTCTTTGCGAGGGATCATCAGGTGAGGAGAAAAAAAATTAAAACTTATTTACGCATTATTCGTTTTCTTTTAAGCAGTAATCAATTAGTTTCTCATTTTAGAACCCACGGGTACAAAATTTAAAAATTCCATGCCGATAAAGCGAAAACAATTTTAAGAGAAATTCTACGGAGAAAGAAAATATGAAAATTTGGATAATTAGTTAAGTTAGAGAATCTCTCAAGGTACTTAAACTTTTATTCAGTGTACTAGGCCTACGAAGTTTTTAACTAAAACGAGAAATCAGCCAATTATGACAAAACTCAAACCAACTCAGGTAGGCCAACTTTAATCTAGAGACTCATTAAAAAGAAACATCAATATCGTGACATTTTACAACCCAACAGGCGGACGAGTAAAGGTGGGTATAGGAAAAATATGAATTGTTTTCAGATCATTGTGTTGTTTTACAACTTTCTAAAGAAATAATTGCGATAAAAGTTAATTGGGTCAATGGAAGGAAATTCTTAATGGGTTTGAAAAAAAAAAAAATAATCTTACAATCATAGGTAGCCGTCAAACGTAGGCGTTCAGCGACCATTACACTTCTTGTGACATTTTTCTTTAAATCTAAACAATTTGATTCTATCATCAATGCCTAACTTTAGATTCCAAATGCCTTAAGGAATCTAAATATAAAGTGATAAATTTCAAAACCCGGTATCAACATGAAGGTGTTAGTTAACTAGTCACTTTTAAAGTTTAATTAAAAAAAATTAAAAGCCTTTTTAAAAACACTAAACTGCGCATTTTATTTTCGAATAAAAGTGTCCAAATGTAAGGAAAGAGTAGGTGAGGGAGACGGCAACTCCAAAGCCGAAATAATCATTTCAAAAGAGAAAAGTTCAATTTTTTTTTTTCTTTAGTTACTGAAGCATATTGCGAGACACCGCCCACGACCACTAGCTAGAAGATTATGAAGTGACAAGTTCGTCGGAAGGGCGAGTCTTTACTATTTAGCCTAACAGAACAAGAATTATCTAGGAGTATGGGATCACAGTCACAGAAAAGTGGAGACATTCCTGAGCGTATTTGACGGAGGTCATCAAGAACATAAATAAATACTTCTTTAGCTAATCACTGAAGAGAAAGAATATCTAACAAAGGTAGTTTTAGATTTTAAATCTTGTCGCCAGTTTGTATTAAGAGAAGCGAACAATTTAGTAACAAAAGGGGGGGAAAAATACCAGGCTAAGTGAAATGAATTACTACTGAAGATGCGACCAATACTAAACTTCCACGCGAAAATATTAAGGGGCCATCTTAACAACCACTGTCAGTGTCACGTCTTTCGACACAATAGATTCAAAGCCAGTACAACAAATTAAATTTGTAAAAACACTTCCTATAACGACCGTATCAGTACAAAACATTTTTTCATCACAAAAATAGTAAAATGTGCCGTAATAATGTTAGTTTTACTTTTAACGTTTGTACGAAACTCGTAAAATACCTTAACTTTTGGTTGGAGACAGTCTGATCATGAGAACTTATACTAAACTAAATATTTATTTGAAAAGGTTATGAAAAAGGTATATTAAAAAAAGATAGGCAAACAGGCTAAAACAAAACAAAGTCTCCACACGAGAGACTTCATAAAGTTAGCAAGCACGCAAAGCTAATATTTTTATAAAATCACAAAATTGAAAACACGCTCCACATAGCCGTAAAAAGGAGTTAAAAAAAAAAAAAAGGTAAAAGTAAAACCGAAGAAAATAAATCGAAGTTTGACCTTTTGAAATCTCGTAAATGTAAAGTATTTAGTGTTTATTAAGATAAACAAACTTCCGAACAAAGATAAATATTAGTGGTTGTAAACTAAACACAAAAGATAAACATTTAAAGAAGTTCTCTAGTCTAAGCACACAAAAATGCAGGTTAGTTTTTTTCAGCCTATAGCTTCTAAAAAGAAAAAATACACCAATTTTGTTTGATTGTACGTTTACTTTTTAGTTGAATTCGATTTTAAGCCTAGTTTCCTTTTTTTTTCTTGCATTGCGAGGTGTTGAAATTTAAACGGTAAAGAAAGACGGGCTTTGCTTTAAGTTTGAGAGGTGTGACGGAGAACTATGATAGTCAAATGTCCTCACACCTCTTTAGCCTTACATTTACAGAACGAGAGAGAAAAGACAATCAGGTGTGCTACACAACATGTGACACGTTAAAGTTTTAGCACAAAGTTAATTGCAGTAATACAGAGGCATGGACAAGTAGTAGGCTGTTGGATTTCATACTTAAAAAGATATTTAAATTTATACAACTGAGAGGGGAACATAGATTACTGAACACTGAAGAGGGAAAGAATTTATATAGGAAGGGTTGAAAACTTCGTTTTAAAAAATAAGATAAAAAATCTGCAAATATTTTTCAATTTCATTAAAATTGAAAATAAGATTGTAGGCAAGCAAATGCAGATTTTAGGAAGATAATTAAAAAGTCTACAAGCTTTAAAGTTATCTATTCTCTTGTTGAGGATAGAAATACTTTTAATCAGTTTAATCCTCATTTCTGATTAAGAAAAAAAAAGAAAAAGGAATCTTTTTAACTTTAAAAATCGTAGGGATTTCAATTTTATTGACTACGACTTTTAGTTTCTCTTTAAAAACTAAGTTCTGAGAAAAGGGAGTCACCTACACAGACAACAAAATATTTCTTACCTGTATGGTGTGAATTTACGTGTACAGGTCCTTCCGTCATGACAGCATCGGAGGTTAGGGGTGTTTTACAATAAATTACCTCTGGCATTTCACCCCGTATGACAATCTTCTGTTCCTTGAAATAAAGGTCCGTCTCGGCATCGACCACCAACAACTTCGTTTCTTCACCACCCGCCTTGATCCGCTGTACAACTTGCTGGTGATTTTCATTTCCAATATTTACGCCATTCACTTCAACGATGCGGTCACCCTGTCGAAGTTTGGCAGCCAGAGCTGGGGACCCTTCGTCCACTTTTCCGATATACTGACCTGCCTTGCCCTTTTCGGCGTGTAAATTAAATCCATAACCATTAAAATCATCCCACTTAGTCAAATGACACAATCGAGGATGATAATTATTAACACTACCACCGTTGCTGTTATGATCACTCATGGTGTTAGCTTAAATAATTTCGTTTTCTTTGTTTCGTTTTTTTTTTTTAGTTTTTTTTTGTGTTATTAAATATTGTTTAATTTTTTTTCTTCAACTGGCTGATGTACACAGATCCTTCGCGAGAGTCCGGCAAGGCCGCTCCTTCTCTTTAAAGCCGTCTTTACTAGCAGCGAGCGAAAATATTCTTGTTTACTTGTCACGCAGACACAACTGCTACTATGGCAATAGCAAGCTTCACTCTTTCGTTCCTCTGTTTCTGAAAGGAAAAGTAAAATGTGGCAATTTTTAAGGGTACGAAAACTTTTCTTTCGCTGGTTGTTTTGTTCCACACCCAACTACAGAAGGCACCTGTCTACCAATGAATGAACGAGCGCTTTTTTAAGTTGTTGAAATGAGGCAGCGGGAGAGGAAAAAAAATATAGACCAGCGCCGATGTTAGATAGCTAGTAGCAGTAGGCAAAGCAGCCAGCACACGCAAGCGACAAAGCCACTTGCTTACTTAAGCGCCCCGGTTTCTTCTCAGCTAGAGTTAATATGGCGATGTCAAGTTCAAGGTCACGTGATTCGGCCTCGACCAATCGTCGCTTTTTCTTATCCTTCAGGTAATAACTTCAGCCGCTTTAATTTTTAACTCAAACTTAAAACTTAAATGTGGACACGAAAAACTATCATGATCGCATTAATGTAGCTTACTTATAAAAAAAAATAAACAAAGAATAGATTAATAATTATGTAATTAATTACGGTATCTCTTAAAATTTCCGATATCACTTTTATTACTCATAAAAATATTTTTTTTTTACTTTCTTTCTCACCTGCAAAAGTTTTTTTAAATCTTAACTTCTACCCTTTCCATAAGTGAACGTAATCGCAAGTCAAAGTAATCGTCTGATTGCTGTTATTAACTAAAAATAATATCGATCGTAACCTCTTATACTTGAGTTGAGCTGCATAAAAAAAAAAATGCCCAAAGGATCGACATAAGATAAGATCACAAATGCTGTGAGGACCAAACTCACTAATTGTCTGCTACACTTACTTATCATTGTTTCGAGGTGAGGCACACCATCGGATTTTTATGTTGAGTTCTATAAGGAATTCCACTCATTTAGTGTAGATACGTTTTTTTCTAATTGAATTCCTCCTCCTACACCTGCCTATTATTTTTTTTAATGTTTGCGTGTAGCTTTGTCTGGCACAAGGTCACAGTAATTGAGCACCCGGTGAGGAACGAACTCACTGCATTGGCAAATAGCCCTATGGTCGGCACCCTGCTTTTTTATGTATTAATTTCAAGTCGGTGCAATTTTTTTATTGTTTCTTCACGCACTTATCAATAATTTATTCTTAAATAATTTTTTTTTTATTCACAAAATGTCGTTTTTGGATACGTAGTTTTTCTCTCTCTCTCTCTCTCTCTCTCTCGATAGCAGTTCACTACTGGTATAGTCAATGTTGAAAGTTTATATTTTGTATCGAAATCTAAAAAGATAGAAACTTTTAGTTTTTAAATTATTATTTAAATTTTAAAGAAAAGAAGACTTTTTTTATTTTTCTTTCTTTCTTTAACAATAGCCGAAGCTTACTAAAGTTTATTGTAGTAGTAGACTAGAAAGAGTGGTTGAACGAAATCGCTAGCTTAGGAAAAAAGACTTAGTGGAGAAAGTCGGATTTCTGAGTTTGAAGAAATTCCTTAGAATATTGGAATTCTCGTGGTATGCAAATAAATGCGCTTCTTTTTAGAGGAACGTGGAACACTGGCAGCTTTCATTTCACACACTTCTCTAATTTTCTCTCGTTTCTCGTCTTGTGGTGTTGTTTTGATAAATATTTATAACTTATTAAATATTAAATCTGGAAAATTATACACAACGACTACTAAATATATTGCTTTTAAATGCTTTATTTTTTATAACTTGAAATACAAACAAATAATTGCTATATAACTTACCATTATATTCGGGTTTTGTTTTAAGTTTTGACAATGAATTTCATATTCAAACATGGAAGACAGTCATAAAAATCAATTCTGTACACATTTGTTGATTCGTCATTTGAATATCAAGTTTTGACCTTTTAACAATACCACCTAGAGTGTTTTACCTTCTTTAGATGCCATATGTGATACACACTTGGACAATCATGTCTCACTTCGATCTTTAGCAGAAGTCCTGCAGTAGGTTGCCATTACTTTCTGCGGTAGACTGATTGCCAACCAAGGCTATAGGACGTAGTTTGTCCTGCTATTTAGCCCACAGAGCAATGTTTCGCAATCTTTTTAAGCAACGGCACACCTAGGAGCAAATGGAAATATCGCGGCACACTTAGCAAAAGTTTCAAGGGTATACATTTAAATGTTATGAAATAAAACCATAGATTAAAAAATGCATATACAAATATGAACTTAATTTTTTTTCAATGTTTCTATTTAAGTATTTGTGTAGTTTATTTAGTGGAAACCTGTCCCTGTTGTTTTTGTCTTTTTTTTTTTTTTTTTTTTTCGCGATTTCTTCAATGTTTGGTTGAATGTGCGATAAGCAGACCTCAATTTCTTCTTCAGTTGAGCGTAGTCTTTCTCGCTTCTTATTTTTTGGTGTTATTTAGAGTTGAGACGCCCAATTCACATAAATAAAAAGTAGAAAAACTGATAAAGCCTTTTCGGCTAATGTGGGATATGCCTTTTATATCGAAATCCAAAATATATCAATGGGTACCGTCGAATGTTTTATTTTTAGCCCTCGATCACTAGAAATGGTGGCCAATTCTTCTTTTCACATAACTGAATCCAATATTACAAGGAACATTTATGAAGGGATTTCGAATCCAATCATACTTTTCTAGCATGACGGTCGAGAATCACTGTCATGGAGTGTTAAATACCCTATTTTAAGCACAACTCGCTCGATCAATTCAATTCTCTTACGCATCAAATTAAAACCACTTCCTTGTAGAACCCTAATACGTTTTTCCTTTTCTACAAATTAGATGAGCTTCCCATTTTTGTAAGCATAAAGCAGGAAAGGATGACAGGTCAAAACCTTAAAGAATGTTTTTCTTCAAACTTGAACTTAATGTTATAGTAAGTAAAACAATATTCCAATAGATGGCAATGCGCGTGCGTGTGTGCATGTGTGTGTGTCGTAACCCGTTAGGGTTGTAGAGGCACTACATGTTTTACAGTAATATCAGCAATTGCGTGTCTAGGGCAAGATAGTCTGACGCAACCTAACCGTCTTCTGGGATTTGAATTCAGTTTTTCTTCACCTAGACTGGTTGCCACCACAAAGGAAAGAAGACCCAGTCTGTCCTGCTATTTAACCCATAGTTGGAGGAAGAAATATACAGACCTTTTCCAAGGGCAATAGGCGCGATGTGGACGAAAGAGAATCGAGCGGAAATTAATCTCTAATTCACTTTGCACGCTGATGTCCAATATACTGCGCCTCTGGATGGATATGTGAGAACATTAAAATCTGATGTACATCTATAAAAGAATCACGTAGCTTGATTTTCGGTAATGCCCGAGATTAAACCACGCTACAAATGTAACTAATTTTAAATTTATTGGATTTTACACACCTTATATTTTCTTTTTTAATATAAGCGTTATTTTACTGGATACCTATTCCTTAAGCGAACATCCCCGGTGAAATTAATGCCCACCGGACTAAGCAACAAAAAGTTTTATCATATAAATGTACCGTACATACTTGTGTATAAGTCGACTTCATATTAAGTGCGACCACTGAATTTTTTTTTTTGCATGATTTTTACCCCTTCCAGAAATAATTATTTGTGAATAGTACAACCGGTAACCGAAAATGCATTATTTTTAACCAATTCAAAAAAAAAAAAAAAAAACATATATAATGAGACCCCCTATTTTTTTTGTTTAAAAAAAAAACTTATAAAAACTCGCACTATACCCGAGTATATACGGTATCGCTCGGAAGGGATCGAACCTGAATTTCCTTTATCCCGGGTATCCACTTTTTAGCCAGGTGTATTTTAACCATTTGATCACGGAGGACTCTGCAGCAAATGACAAAGGGAATTCAGGTTTGATTTCTGCCGAGAGGTATATTTTCTATAAGGCTTTCTGTTGTCTAGACTGGTCGACATTAATTTCACTGTTTAGAAAAACGTGTATGTTCTCTCAAACATGTGTATCCACTAGAACAATGTTTTTCATCCTTTTTTTTTATCTCGGGGTACACTTTTTTCTTTTTTTTTTTTTTTTTTTTTTTTTTACTAATGTTCATCCAATACAAGGCTCAAGAGCCACTCGAGGTAGAGGGTTACTGTGTGATGTTGCATTAGAGTAAGGACAAAAAGTGAGGTTCTTGGAGCTATGCAGGAAAGATAACGCCAAACTCTAAACTTGAAGAGGTCAAGATTCAAGTAGTGAATAGCATTTCAGAGTTCAGTCGGAGACATTAAAAGTATAGAATTGAAGTAGACTTTAGAAGGAACCGGAAACCCAATCCTAAACAGAGATCAATGGATAGACTTCTATTCATGTTAAAAGAAACTGGGAATGCGTGTGAATCGGACGATAGGCAAACCTATCTACTCCAATTGGGAAAAGAGATAAAATGACTAGTGGATAAAATTCCAGAGTTCAGGCGGAGACGTTTTGAACTCAGAGTTAAACTTCCGCGGTACACTTAAATTATGATGACCAAAAAAGAGTATACTTTTTATGATTTATTTATTAACACAAACAAAACAACTTATTATAGTTTGTAATAAAAATATAATTCAAAATCTTTTAAAAAGAAACTTTTATTATAATTTAATGAGGTATCTGAACTTGACGTTTTTGGGTTTTTTTTTTCTTTGCAATGTCGAATTTTGGACATTCATACTCTTAAATCTTCTTCCAAGGATTTTAAGCGTCAATCGTTATCTACTGTCTTCCTGATTACTCTTCTATTACTCTTAGTAATGTTTCTGCTTTCTAATTCTTTCATATCCAGTAACCCATTGTGTCCGACTGGCTTTACTGACTTGCTTGGGGTAAATTCGATTAAAAAATGAATATAAGATATGTATTCTTGCTTTGATGCATTCACTGGCCTATAAGTTTATTTTATTTTTGCTAACTTTCCCCCAAAAGCCGTTCAAGGTACAAGAGTCGTTCAAAAAGTTCTAAACCTCACCCAGAAGAAGTTGGAGAAATAAGACAGTTTTTCTTTATTTTTCAATATAGTCCCTTTTGACATCAATGCACTTGGTCAACGGTGTTTAAGCATTGCAATCTCATCACGGAAGATGGTTTCCTGGTCATCCAAATCTCATCCATAGCACATATGATCATATTTCATATTTAACAAAACATACACATAGTCCGACAAAAAATGTATAAACAGTTCAGGAACGGAAAAAACTTATAATACTAAATTTATTCAGACATCACGAGATTAATACAAGTTACCCTTGGACTCTACAATGACAAGGGATGCTCAAAATGGTCGCCTTTATCTTCCAGACATTTATTAGTACAGCGAACTACTGCTTGGGCAACTTGTTTAAGGGCCACCAATTTAGTCGATTTTCTGAGATACACAACATCCTCCAGTAAAGAGTGTTATCGCAATTAGATAAAACTACGTAAGACAAGTTTTCCTTTCCTGAAGTGTGTATACATTTTTGGCGGGCTCTCTCTCTCTCTCTCTCTCTCTCTCTCTCTTTATATATATATATATATATATTGTTCCCCCACAAAAAAAAATGACATCATTTAAAATGTGAATATCTGAGTTTACTACATGTCCCAAGCAAACGAAATTAAATAGACTTCATGTTGAACAATAAAAGATTTATTTATCAAAATTCGAACAAGATATTCAAAGGGATGTCAATTTTATAACTGATTTCATTAAGCCTCACAAATGTTCAATATGCGCATCACCTGTGACACGACACACGTCAAGTTGGTAGTCCAACTCCTGCCAAACACGCTGTAGCATGTCTTGCGAAAACATTTGGATTCAATACTGACCTCTTGTTTTTGAGAATGTGCTTGTAAATCAACGCCATTCATCCTATCGACTTTTTCTGTTCAACTTATGCCCATGTACCAGTTTACTCCCGAGTTTGTAGTTGCTTGACTACAATTCATATTATAAAGACCAAAAACAAATTCTATCTCTAATGACCATTGGTGACCTCAGAGGTCGAATTTGACAGACCATTTGTGAGGTCAAAAATATTTTTTAGACTTCACAGCAAACGCAATATTTCAATCCATTTTGCAAGAAATTGTTCCATTTGGTTAGAAATGGCATGCTATGCTCTTTCATTACCGCTGACGACCTTGAATAACTTCCGAGCTCCACCTCGCATAGCCTGTGTCACAGGGCGTGGGTGTTGTGAATCGTCATGCCAAAAATTAGGCCACTCTGCCTCATCATTTGATCGGGATCGTTCACGCACACACACACACACTTAATGTTAGTGTAGATTCTCTACGGATGCACATAATACATTTTTAATAAAAATTCTAAAAAATTATTTAATCATTTGTATTTTACCTTCTGCTTTGCTCGTTTACCAAGCAACGGTTTCGAATAACGATAATATGTGTATACATAATTGAAATAATCTCCGCACAGATTAAGAGGAAACTAGAGGCAACAGAAATCTGGTTCTACAGAAAGATACTGAGAATTTCATAGACGGAGCGAGTAAGCAACGAGGAAGTCTTAAAGAAAATGGTAACAAAAAACACTTTAGAATCAGGAAGAGGGAGCTGAAATTTTTTGGATGCATAGTGAGGAAAGAGGGCTTGGAAAATTTAACACTCACGTGGCTTTTTGAAGGAGAAGACAGCAAGCTACCTACGCGCGAATGGCTGCTGGAACAGGATGGGAGGCTTGGTAAAGGGAAAAATGCTACTAATGTTCACGAAACATAAGAAGTTGTGGAGAACCGTATCGTTGAATAGACACGACACATAGAAGAAGTATATTCATGCAATACAATACTCCTTTCACACTCGGCAAAGCTATTACCCATAATATGCACATCGGGTTAGCGAAAGATGCCTTCGAAAAGCTAAGCAAAGTAATAAGAAACAGGAAAATTTCGTTAGAAACAAAGGGGAAAGCGCTGAGATATCGGTTCTCTTGTATGGCAGTGAATGCTGAACAATGTCACCAGAGATGAAGAGGAAACTGGAATGTAGTTCAACAGAAGGACACTGAGAATTCTATGGACGGAGGAAGCAGCAAGAAAGTCAAAGAAAATGGTAACAGAAAGAACACTTATACCCAGAATCAGAAAGAGACAATTGCCTTCATGATGGGGAAAGAAGGCTTGGAAACCTAAGGGTAACAGAGATAGGGGAAGGTAGCGAGCCACCTTCCTGGCGGTATTGGGCATAATAACGAAACAGAGGACGGGAGGCTTGTCAAAAGAAGAAACGCTGCTAAAGGCCACGAGAGATAGAAAGTGGTGGAGGGTCATGATCGCCCACTTCATGAAGAGACACTGCACATAGAAGAAGAATTGAAACAATATTGTGAATATTATAGTTATCTATATACATTAGTGTGTGTTTGTATTTTTGTGTGTGGTTCTGTGTTTGTGTATGTGTGCGTTTGTGCTTTAGTGTATTTATGCATTTGCGTGTATGTATTTGTGTGTTCGAATGCCTTCAGTGCGTGTTTGTACGTGTAGGTGTGTTTGTGAGCGTGTGTGTAGGCTTCAGGGCTCCAAATCCCGAAGGGATCTTGAAGAAACATTTTTTAATGAGTGAATCTTGCACAAAATCGATGCATTTAAAAGAAAATGAAGTGTTTATTAAAATAAGGTTATTATAGCACTTTCACTGCTGCATTTTTATAACATTGTTACCTGTCTGTACTGGCCTGTTCTAGGGAAAATAGGAAATTGCCATTTATTTTAAATAAATGACTATAAAGTCAGTTAACGCGATTTGTCATGGGCGCCGCCATTTTGTTTTCGACCAGATATTCTGCAGTAGACACTAAACTAAACTACACCCCAACAAAAAATATAATAAATTTTCGTCATCGTTGTATTGGTATTGCATTTAAATTGTTGAAGACCAAACTTGTCTGCAAAACAAGAAACCGAAAAAGAATTCCACAAGTGAGAAGTGAGGTAGAAAAAACTGTTAGCATAGAACTTACTGTTACATCTAGCCAATTCAACTATAAACCGATGGGACTTTCTTGCTAATCTAGTACTGCGCTTAAATTCATAGTCTAAGTACCATGACAAAGAGCTCATCCGAACAATTACCATGAAAGTATTTATACAAAAGGTACAAGTTAGCAACTTTACGCCGATGGGAAATTGAGTGAAGCCGAGATGTCAGGTAAGGACCAATAATATTGCTGATTCGTCTTTGGATTTTATCAAGAATCTCCAAATATAAAGCAGGAACACCGGACCGTATGTGACAGCAATATTCAAGGTATGGACGAATGGCAGACTTACAGATATGTAAGATAGATTCAGGAAAAAATTGTCTAACACGACACAGTGAACCAATTTCCTTATCAGATGACCTAGTGATGGGTTCAATATAATCTTTCCACTTCATATCAGCGTAGAATGTTTGCCCGGGAAGGCGCAATGAGTCACTCCAGCAGCCATACTGATGGAATGCAGAAAGGGGTCTCTCAGAGAATATCTACATTTTGTTGTGCTCTGCCGTACAGCAATCCATTTGATGAAGATAATAGCGGTTTCGATGGCCTTACTGTGTGGTGGATTTTAAGGGATTCCACCTCCCCATCATTTCTTCGCTATTTGGGCCTCGAGGTTCTTGCAAGGAAAAGCAATGCCTTTTGCAACTTACACCTATATCCCTTTCCCTAAATATGATCCTACTGAATGTACAGTATGTCAAAAGGTATATACTGTAAAACATTCTAAACGATTGTAGTGACCTTGCCTGTATACGTCAACGATTTTATTACATAGTCAAGAGCACCTTTTCAAGGAAATAAATGTAGAGACTATCTTAGCCTACTTTAGGGATGTTGGTCTACCACAAATTATTTTCCATCTTACAACCTCTTTCCCACAGATGAAAGTGGCAAACGTCTTACTACTCTATCGCTATTTCTGTGAAAAGTGTTCAGATGAACTACATTCCTTCGTTCCAACAGTTCTAACCATTAGGGCAAAGATTTGTCATACCACGCACATCACCTTCCTTCTCTTCATATTCCGTTCCCTGTGCTGCTCCAGTAAGTACCTGACTCTTCTTGCTATCTTCTACCTTTACAAGAGTCAGATTAAGCCAAAAATGATATACTGCTGCCATATATGAGCAGGCTCTGACTTTTCTACATATATTTTCATGGCTACTGCTCGGACGAGCTTTTTTCCCTGATGTCCAGACTACATGAATTTAAGTGTGCTACTATCAGGCCATCCCATAAGTTCTGCCCGAATTTTGAATAAAGAAAACAAGTGACCAAATGTTACATTTAATTACAGATTCTATCAACAATGTATTTTCCCTGATTGCCTATGACTTCCTTCCATCTATTAACAAGCTTACTAATTCCATTACTGTAAAATTCTTTTGGCTTTGATTCGAAGAACTCACAAATGTCAGTTTTAACCTCTTCCTGTGTTACAAAAGCTGTTTCTTCCAAATGATTCTGTAAGCTACGAAACAAATGGTAGTCTGAAGGAGCAAGGTCGGGAGAATAAGGTGGATGAGGAATTTTCTCCCAACCAAGTTCTTCGATCTTTTGTGACGTGATTCTTGCTATATGTGGTCGCGCATTGCCCTGATGAAACATCACCCGTTTTCGATTCACTAGAGCAGGTCTTTTTTTCTCAAAGCTTAGTTCAAACGCTCTAATTGCTGACAGTATATTTGAGCATTAATTGTTGCATTAGGTGGTAAGAATTCAAAGTGGATTATTCCTTGGCAATCCCACCAGATTGAAAGAAGAACCTTTTGCCCATGAAGTTCCCTTCTCGGCTGTGGCTGGGATCCTTCCCCTTTACCAAGCCACTGTCAACGACGCTTAACATTTCGATAAAAGATCCATTTTTCGTTGCCAGTCACAAGTCTATCCAAAAATGGTGAAACAAGTTGGCGAGAATGGAGAGAAGAGCAGATGTCAACTCGGGATTTGAGGTTGTTTTCAGACAATTCATGAGGCACCTATTTTCCAAGTTTAGGAACTTTTCCAAGTTGCTGAAGATGACGATGAACAGTTGTATGGTTTGAACTGAGAACCACTGCCAATTCCTCAACTGATAAAGCAGGATTTTCTGCAAGGGCTGCTTCAAGAAGCTTTTCATCAAACTCAACTGGACGTCCTGTTAGATCTTCATCTTCAAGGGTGAAATCTCCACCTCTGAATTTTGCAAACCATCTTCTGCAAGTTCTTTCATTCACACATTCCTCTCCATAAACTGAGTGAATGTTTCTAGCCGCTTCGGCTGCTGAGTTTCCTTTCTTGAACTCATAAAGCATTATGTGCCTCAAATGATTCTTGGGTACTTCCATGTTAGCAGGGTTTTAATCAAACAAAATTTAATTTTATTGTTCTCTGAAATAAAATTTGATCAGTTTAAATGCATCTAAACATAAAAATAATGTTCAGCTCCATTAGACATTATAAAATACTCTTTAAATTTTGTTCATTTTAACAAAAAGTTAAAATTCGGACAGAACTTATGGGATGACCTAATAGATTGGCATCTAGGTCCCACCCATTTACTGTTGAAATAGTTAAATGGAATCGCCACTTCTACTCCAACAATTTCTTTCCTCGTACGTACTTCCCGACATTGGAACTCTCTTCCCCTCACTTGCGGCCCTAATAACTATACAATCTTCAAAAATTTAAATGCAACGTCAATTGCCATCTTCTGTTGCCTTGATCCCCGTCTTTTTTTCCTTTCCTCAATACCTCCTACACCCACTCTTTTCTCTCACTTTCACTCTCTGTAAACCCCCCCCCCCACGTGCTAGTGGCACTTCTGCCTTGCTTGGGGGTGAAATTCTTTAAAAAAAAACGGAGATACCCAGTCTTCATTTTCTAGTCCCAGGAGAGTCCAAAAGCGTCACTGTGTCATTGTGGGTGACTAATTATTTTCCACCCTACAATTCCTTTCTCACAGACGAAATGTCACAAGCCTCTTGCTGCTTTATCGCTAATTCCATGGAAAGTGCTCAGACGAACTACACTCCTTAGTTCCATCAGTTCTAATCTTCAAGACTAAAACTCAGCATGCGACTACTCTTCTACTTCCCTTCACATTCCATTGGTGGGAGGCAGGTTCCACTCTAGCAGCCTCTTCCCACCAGCTGCTATTTTGTGAAACCAACTTCCAAGAGAATGCTTCCCTGGTCACTACAATCTTAACCTGTTCATGTCTAGGGTTACCCTGTCCAAGTTTAGGGTTAACATATCCCCATAAACTGTGCTTGTTAATCTGTAACGCTCTAGCTCGAGTGACTCTTTAGCCTTGTACAAGGAGAACAGAATTATGAAAGAAAAAATTAAAACTAAATAACTCCATTCTGGAGGCATAATTGGAGCATGATGAAATCAACATTCTAAAGAATTGCTCGAAAGCCATATATTAAAAAAATCTTTTTTTGGAATTAAATATTGTTGATGTACGTGTGGTGTCATGGATAATAGTGATGTAATTGATAAAGGTTGATAAACGGTAAAAAACAAATCAATGAATTAAACCTTGCCTCTGCACGTCAACAATTTTATGACCTTACCAGTCTCGAGGGCCTTTTTAAGAAGATAAAAATAAAGACTATCCTCGTCTACTTGAAGGAAGTTGATCTATACCACAAATTAGAGCACTAAATAATGCCGTTCTAAAGGCATAGCTGGGAGTGATGGGACCACCCACCCACGGGATTATTTACAAGCTACATAGTTGATATGCCGTAAAAACAAAAGAGTCAATCAAGAATTGCACTACCATTGCTCTACAGTAGACGTCCATCATAGGTACTTTTAGATTTGTATAGACAGACAGGTGATGCAAAAGCAACCACATCTCAGTGTAGAGCAAATGACTTGAATTCATTTTTAAATATTCCGAGGAAAACTGTGTGTTAAGTTACATGGGGATAAAATAAAAAAACATAAAGCAATTATTTTAATGGGTTATGAAGAAAATAAAAGTAAAATCATTGGTAAATTATTTTAATACAAACCAAGAAAACTGAATTCCGTAAAAGCGAAATCATTTGAAAATATTTATTTAATACAGACAGCAGAGAAATAAACACGTCAGTTTT
>OZ038501.1:32733233-32871150 GCA_964036315.1 Acanthosepion esculentum | reverse complement strand
TTTATGTATTATGTTATGATATAAATAAAATAGTCGGCAAATTAAAGACATACATGTTCGAATCATTTAAGCTAATTTGCAAATGTATACATCCGAACAGAAGTACTAAGAATAAGAAACAGCTACGTAATAACTCCTCCTTTGCCTCAATAACGGCGGCTATGCAACGTGGCATGGAACAAACGAAAAACTGCAGTCATCGCTTAGGTATATCTATCCAACGCATGTTACAATATTCTACGACCATATCACGTTGAAACACCGGTTCTCCTACGATCACCGAAGTTAAGCAACGTCGAGCCTGCTCAGTACCTAGATGGGAGACAGCTTGGGAATACCGGGTGCTGTAAGTATGGATGTGCGGATGTTGTAATGGATAACGTTTCGAAATTGGAAACCGGAGATCTGTGTTCCAATTCCAGTCGTGTTCCTTATATTCACTTACGCTCCAATACCCTTGGGAAAGGCATGAATCCATCTCTTCTCTCCCCAGCTATAGGTTAATTAATAGGACTTGTACCAGTAAATCATTATTGTCTCCAAAAATGCTTACGATTTAAAAATATTTTCTGGCTTTAAATAACCTGCAAAAAGGTCGATAAGCCATAAAGGAAACAAATCAATCATGAACCCGGTTCTCGTATGATGGCCGAAGTTAAGCAACGTCGAGCCTGGTCAGTAGCTAGATGGGTGATTACTTGGGAATATCAGGTGCTGTAAATTCGGATGTGCGGGTGGTGTAATGGATAATGGCTCTGAATTGGAAATAGGCTATCTAAGTTCCAATAACAGTCGGGTTCGTTGTATTCATTTACGCGCAAATACCCTTTGGGAAAGAGTATGAATCTACATCTGCTCCCCAACTATGGGTTAATTAGTAGGACTTGTATGAGTAATTCATTATTATCTCCAAAAAGTTTATCAACTTACAATCCAAACATACCTTCTGGCCTTAAATAACCTGCAATGGGTTGATAGTCTGTAAAAATACGTAAAACAATTAAGGCTGTCCATAATTTTGTTCGTTGGATGCAGTTGCAAAGGATTTTGTTAAGTCAGCAATATGTCCCTGAGATGCTCAGTGGGGTTTTAATCTGGCAAGCCTGTGTATGTCTATCCAGGCATGTTCCAAGTCTGTCTATAATTGTGTTTGTTGGATGCGCTTGCAAGGAATTTAGTGAGGTTAGAAATATGTCCTATAGACGCTTAGCGAGGTTTTCATCTGGCGGGCGAAAGAACACTTGGAAGTTAGTCGAGTGTCCCCGGAACCAGTTTCGTGTCACCCGTGCACGATAGAAGGTTAAGCTAGCTTGCTAAAACAAACCAGCAACACCGAATAAAAATCTCGAACGTAAAAGATACATGAGCTCTACAAGATGTGTCTATGTCACATCTGTCAAGACAGATTCTCGATTCACTAGCGAACTCCACAACCTTGCAAGTTGCACAACACCTTGCTGACAGGCTGAATCTATAGCATTGTGACGTTTCCTCCACACACAAACCCGACTGTCTGCTCAAAAGAACTGGATATATGACACGTCTGACCAGGCGATAATGAGCCGGTCTTTCAAAGCCCAATGGTGAAGTTCTGTACATCAGGTGAGTCATAGTATCCTTTTCTGTGTTGTCAACAATGTCACCTTTACTTGACTAAACTCGGCTAATCCTGGCACAAAATGATAATGGCGGAGAACGCAGTAAGTACTGATCTCACTAACCTAAAGAATGCTCTGGATGGCTAATTCGTTAATATAACGTACTACTACAGGGCTCGCAAAATTTAAACTATCGACCCCTACATGAAATATTTGATTCTTCATGGATCCGCAGGCATATAAAAATATCAATAATAATTATTTGTCCTTCATTGTTATCTCCTGGTATGTTGACTGATGGGTTGAGTGGCACTAGCGTTGAATTAGGATGTGATTCAATGCATCATTCTCCGTTTTTGTATGTTCCTCCGATGATGGATGTATGGGTGGCTTGATGGATAGCGGCTCGAAATGAAAAATAAGAGATTCAAGTTCGTTGCATTCAATTGGACGCAAATACCTTTGGGAAAGGTACGAGTTAATCTCATCCCCAAGTTATGGATTAAATCGCAAGACCGACTGAGCTTACTAACAGTGTTTGGCAATCAGTCTAGGAGAAGAAAAAACTAAATTTCGGTGCTCAATATGTATATCACGCACTGAAAAAAAAGGGAGATTTTTTTTAAAGGAGTCCATCGAGAATCGATGATGACCCAGCCTAAGTGCAGGTTGGTATGTTGCATTGGTTTGCGCTAAACCACAGCAACCCTCTTTTTTCCTACAATCCCAGGGCACACAAGCATGCAACGTCTGGTGAGAGAAAGCAGGCCGCAGGGGACGCCAGATAATACTTATAGTTATTGCCTTCTGGTCTTTCCCTCAGGATTTTTCAGGGTGGTTTGAATTCAGTTTTCCTTCTTCTTATCCATAGCTATAGAAACCAGTCTTTCCTGCTATTTTCCCATAGCTGGTGGGGGAGATGGATCCATACCTTTCCCAAGGGTATTAGCACGTAAGTGAACATAACGAATTCAATTGGAATTCGAACTCGGCTCTCCGATTCCTAATCCGAGCCGCAATCCACTATTTCACCGTGCTTTCATGGTAAGGAATTAATGCAGGCATTATTGACAGAATAGAATTATTAAAATAAAAAGCCAAAAGATTAGAGGTAACAGTACACTGGATGGTTTCAACCAATATTCCTTTCAGAAATGGACTCTGCTGGATATGTGACGTAATAGGCAATGAAGTCATGTAGCTAAACACGTTGTGTCTGTGACAGCCATCAGACGAGTATAGAATTTAACACTGTTTTTTTCCTATTTTATTTTAACTGAGCTCACCCACAGGAAGGCCTTAAAGCCACTAAGACACAAGGGGTTACTGGGTGTGAAAGAATTAGGAAAACAGAGACATTACTACGGAGCGAGAAGAAAAGAAGAGTAATCAGGAAAACAGTAGATAGCGAGATAGGGATTGCATTTAAATAGTTGAATATTAAAGTTGACTGGAAAGCATAAAGCCAGAAGAGAGTTTCACAAATATTGGCAAAAATATGTAATTTTTTTTCATAAAGATCAAAAATAAGAAGCTAGACAATGTTAATATAATAGAGTAGAGGTAAAGACAGTAGGCAACAATACGAGAAGCCGAAATCTGGCCTATATGCCCAGGTCCAACTGCAGTCAATGATACGATACAATCATGATTATTGACTATATTTCTAAGATATTCTATTTACACTATTTTCATTATTCAAACTATTGTCTTCATCTTTATTGTCATATTCACGACGTTTCGGCCGTTGTATCTTCTTCAGGTGATATACGTTGGAATGTCGAACCGAACCCGTTATTTAGTCCTCTGGGGTAGATTGTTCTAGTTCCACGTGTCATGCCTTTTCTGGATATCTCAGTTTCAGTTAATTCCCTTTAGTAACTTGACTCTCCAAGTTTTTGTTCACCTCTGCTATGGCTAGGTATTGAACTCATAACTCTTTGGGTCATGTCATTGGATTACTTCAATCAATGCTTTTATCTACTGGGCCAAGTGTCGTTGGAGACGTGGAACTAGAACAATCTACTTCAGTGGACTAAATAAAGGGTTCGGATCGAAATTTCAATGTATATCACCTGAAGAAGACCGGAGCGTACAACAGCTGAAACGTCGTTAATATGACAATAAAGATGAGGACAACAGTGCAGACAATATAAATAGTGTAAATAACCATCATTATTGTTTTATTTTCCCTTTTTCTGCCACAGCTTACTGTGACATTATCTAATGATTAGAGTTAACGAATGTTTTGGAGCATGTCCTTCATAAATCCTGCCTTTAATATCACAGGCTGCGCAAACCGCCAAAGACGTTTCCTCTACATGTTAAGCGAAAAATGTTCGCGCCAAAGGTGTTGGCCTGAGATAAACGATAAACAAGAAACGTCAGTGAAAGCAGAAACTCAAGCATTTACAAAGTTCAGCCTGACATATACTGGGTATCTATCAGAAACATTAAGCTCAAGCCCCAGGGGTCCCCCCAAACCAAGGCAGTACCCCTCCTTCGGGGCGGGGGGTTATTGCTTGAGGCGTCTCCAAAATGGTAAGTGCCGAGGGGGTTTGTGAAATTTTTCTACGGTATTGCCGTTAAACCCGCTTTAAACCTCGACCTTGTGCCATATTCGCTAGTGACGTGGGTGCGCTGAAAAATAACTTTACAAAGTTCAGCTTTGATTGTGGATCACAAAACCCAATGAGAATCAAAGTCATGCCAATATTAATCGCCCACACGACAGGCTTGATTACAACAACCCCACAACAACGTACCCGCGCGAGCTTCTATTGAAATTATTAAGGCATGGTGAAATAGTTTCATTTGTAGGCGATCAATATCTACAAAAATCACTATCAGTTGATTTAGTTTTTTTAACATTCTTGAATATTTTTTCTTTATCGTGAATATAATAAAATAATTATAGCTAGGACTACCAGACAGATTGTTGCGAATATTAGTTACTTTGTTTTTTAATTTTATTTCGCTTAATAGCAAACGTTTTAATCGGGAATAAAATAAAATCCGACAGCAGATCGGTTTTTGATGAGCGTAGTACCACCTCTTAATTGCTGTTGTTCCCAGGCCCACCCTGACCCGGGGTGGTAGCATTTGTTAGGGTCCCAGATATGGGACAGCCAATATAAAAGACTTCCATGACATTAATCATATAATATCCTACAATTTCTTAAATCAAACTGTATTCCAAAATATAACTTCAACAAAACAATACAAAACACACTTCTTCACCACTTACAGTAATCATATTTTTATTACTTTCAGGCTCCCAAGAAAATTTAAATCCGGCATTAAATGACTCATAGAGAGACAAATAAACAGATAAATCAATCAATTAAATTAATCTAAAGAAAGAGATTTTGAACAAGAAACGAAGCTTTCTTATTTAAAATCGTCTTACTGTTTCCTATATAGAGCGATGGGTGATCGAAAAACCGGTTAGATGAGCCTATATATTTTGAAAATACTTCACTGATCACATTATATGTGTTCTATATCCAAATCCACATCGACACCCTGACGAAATGTACTTAGTTGGCCATATTTTTTACGATGAGTCGTTGTCTTGTTTTCATTTACCACGAATTACTGAAAAAGACACGCCTAACATTAGATCATGGCAGCCATGTTGGTTAATATATTACATGAAGCAAAGACGATTTTTTATGCTTATAGCTCGTCTGATTTTATCTTCTAAAAACAAGAGACAGTTTTTTTTTTGTTTTTTAAACACTTCTGCTAACAACAAATTAGGTTCTGATTAAAAACTCGAAATTAATCGACAATTAAATGGTTAATGTATTTTAAGGATTATAGACAAAAAAAGTTTATAATTAATAAATAGTATTTTTTCCATTATCATTGCTTTTTATCTACTGCTCATGTCTATATTTCACAAAACTTTACACCCTCCTCATCTTTTTATGTCTTGTCCGCAAAAAGGTATACTTCCTCCACATCTATATATATTGTTTCCTAAAATTTATCGCCTCGCTATCTTTATGAGTCGTTGTCAAAAATTACCTCCCCACTTACCTTTATGTGTTGGCCACAAAAATTTATACCCCTTCTCATCTTTATGTTTTGTCAAAAAATTACCTCCTCTTTATCTTTAAGTGTTGTTCTCAAAAATTGGCCTCCTCCGCATTTTTATGTGTTGTCCACAAAATGTATACCTCTTCCACATCTTTATACGATGTTCTCAAAAATTTACCTCATTCACATTATGTGTAGTTCATAAAAATTTACATCCTTCTCCTGTTTATGTTGTTCTAAAAATATTATGTCTTCCTCATTTTTATCAAGTTGTTCGAAAAAAATACCCCCTATTTATCTATGTATTGGCCACAAAAATGTATAAGTACTCATATTTACATGTTGTGCTCAAAAGTTTACCTCCTCCTCATCTTTATATATTGTTCTTAAAAATTTACCTCCTCCACATCTTTAGATGTTTTCTCAAAAGTTTACCTCCACCACATCTTTATTTGTTGTTCTAAGACAATTAATTCCCCGTTCTTATTTGTTGCTCTCAAAAGTTTACCCACTTCTCCTCATCTTTATATGTTATTCTCAAAAAAATCAACATCCTCCATCTCATCTTTTTGTAATGTTCCCAAAAATTTACCTCCTCCTCATCTTTATATGTTGTTCGCAAAAAAAAAAATTACCTCCTCCTTCTCATCTGTTTTGTTGTTCTCAAAAATTTACTTCCTCCTCCTCCTTCCCGGTTTTTATCAATGCTTTGAAAAATTTAGCTGTTTATGTACAATTCTCAAAAGTTTACTTCCTCTTCATCTTTATGTTCTGTTCTCAAAAATGTAACTCCTCCAAAACAACTTTGTGTTGCTATCAAAACTTTCCTTCTTCTCGTCTTTATGTGTTGCTATCAAAATTTTCCTTCTTCTCGTCTTTATGTGTTCCCCTCAACGATTTACTTCCTCCTCCTCTTTACGTTTTGTTCGCACGATGTTGTTCAATATTAAATGTATGTCAAGTGATGTTAGAAACAGTTAGACGATCAGAATGCACTTTGTTTTCACTGGGAAATGGTTGGTGGTTGCACTGCATAGTGAGTAAAACTTGGCAGTCAATGCTGGAATCTCTTCAGATTTGCAAAGATTGTTTGTATTTCTGCGGTACACGTGACGCTCATCGCGTTCTTTTCGAATCAAAGGACAGGAAGACTCAAAGGGCACTGGGTAGGGAAAGAAGAAACGAGCAGGGTTACCCCAAGTAACGCAGGCGCTGAAGTCCTTGATCGACATGAACACACGTTTGATGTGTCATTTCAAATGATTTTCTACAAGTCAGATTAGATAGGTTCTTTCACTTAAAACATGAACATAGACACGTAGAGACGAAAGTAGATGATAGAAGGCAGGGAGAGAGATATGACACCCTAAGCGTTAAAACGAGACTAGAATATAGATAGATAGATAGATAGATAATTCGAAAACAATAACGATTATATATATATATATATATATATATATATATATATATATATATATATAAGATAGATAATTCGAAAGTAATAACAGTTATATATACATATATATGTATGTATATATATATTTATATATATATATATATTCATATATATATATTTATATAGATATATTCATATGTATATTTATATATATATATATTGATATATATATATATATATATATATTTATATGTATTTATATATATATTTATATAGATATATCCATGTGTATATTTATATATATATATTGATATATATATTGATATGTATTTATATATATATATATTGATATATATATATATTTATATGTATTTATATATATATTTATATAGATATATTCATGGGTATATTTATATATATATATATATTGATATATATATATATTGATATATATATATATATATTGATATATATATATTTATATGTATTTATATATATATTTATATAGATATATTCATGTGGATATATATATATATTGATATATATATATATATTGTTATATATATATTGATATATATATATATATATTGTTATATATATATTGATATATATATATATATATTGTTATATATATATTGATATATATATATATATATATTGTTATATATATATTGATATATATATATATATATATTGTTATATATATATTGATATATATATATATATATATTGTTATATATATATTGATATATATATATATATATATTGTTATATATATATTGATATATATATATATATATATTGTTATATATATATTGATATATATATATATATATATTGTTATATATATATTGATATATATATATATATATATTGTTATATATATATTGATATATATATATATATATTGTTATATATATATTGATATATATATATATATATTGTTATATATATATTGATATATATATATATATATTGTTATATATATATTGATATATATATATATTGTTATATATATATTGATATATATTGATATATATATATATATATTGATATATATATATATATATATATATATATATATATTGTTATATATATATATTGATATATATATATATATATATATATATATATATATTGATATACTAGCAGCATGGCCCGGCGTTGCCCGTGCTTGATTCAAAAATCGTACGACTCATATAGCAATCGCTATCACTTGACTTAAAATATTTTTGTCCTTCCTTGCCTTTAAAGGAGTGCCCTTTGCCGTGCTGCTGTTGCTACATGCCTTACTTCTTGCCTATCTCACACTGCGAATTTTTTCTAAGCTCTATACTAAACATTAAATCTGTTACGAAAAAAGAACTAAACAAAATGAACTTTAAAATCAGCTTTAAAAAATGACTCGTAACTGGAAAAACCGAATGAAAAAAGAATGTTAACAACAAATATTTTTTCACACCCAACCCAGTTCTGCGGAATCAGAATCAACGTTGAGTTTAAGCAAGCGAATGAGCCAATTGGAGTAAAGTGCCATGCTGGCCAATAGAATCTTCCTGCCTATTCGTGGCAGCCAGCTATAGGCTCTCACTCTGGACAATAGAAAATGACGCAAAGTACATGAAAACTGTCGTAAAAGCATGAAAAAAATCGATTATTTCCACTATCGATGGGAGTTGGGAAATGCAAAGTCGGTCTTGGCTTTCCCACTAACTTGGAGCATGTGCATGTAAATTTTGGTGCAAATCCGTCGAAAATTGCGACCGTGCATTCGTTACACACACCCTGCCTTTTATAGATAGATATATATATTGATATGTATATGTATTCCTATATATATATATATATATATATATATATATATATATATATATATATATATATACTGGTGAAAATAAGTTTAAGACCGATGGTTAAATCTTTATTAATTTCAGAATATGTTTCTAATTAAACAATATCAATTAGTTTCATTGTGTACGTTTTATGCAGAATTTATTTTTCTTTCGAATGATGTAAAAATTGTATATTTTTCTAAGATTTTAATGCTGGATTAATTCAAATTATCCAAATTTTCTGGCGAAATAAGTTTAAGGCCGCATGGGTTATTATCATATTTAAAGCAAAAAGCTACAGGAAAAATGGGCAAAAAAAACCCCAAAATATTTATCAATATTTAATGCCGTAACCTTTGTTATTAATTACAGCTTCACATCGCCTTGCCATCAAGCTTGATAAGTGAGCACAAAAATCATTTCGGATGCTCTGTTATTTGCTTAATATAATCATATAATTGTGCAATTTTTGTCGGTTTTTTAGTGTGAACATTTTTGTAAATATAATTCCATAAATTGTGAATTGGATTAAGATCCGGACTCTGTGGAGGCTATCCAATGACATCAGTTATGTGCTTAGGCGATCATGTATCTTTCGATACATGACTGACAAAGCAGATTTTTTTCCCGCAGTAGGTTGCCATTTCTTTCTGCGGTAGACCAGTTGCCATCCAAGGCTATTTACCCATGGCTGGGAGAAGAAGAAGAAGAAGAAGAAGAAGATGATTCATACCTTTCCCAAGGGTATTAGCACGTAAGTGAATGTAACGGATTTGACTGGAATTTGAACTCAGACCTCCGATTCCGCAATCCGAGCCGCTATCCATTACTCCACAGTGATGTCATATTCAGGGATACAATTCCGGAGTTTCGTAGGCGAACCCTTTTTGTAATTGCTCGGCCCACTCGTCAGTAAACATCAGCAAATGTCTGCCATATTATCTTTGTTTTCGTTATTTTTATATTAAGTTAGAAAAATAATTTATACGCTTTTTTATTGATGTTAGGTTGATTTTTCTTCTTTCTATATGTATGTGTGTGTGCGCGCGCCCGCACCTATGCGCGTGTGTGTGTACGCCTGTACGTGTATGTATGTGCACATGTGCGGGATGTTATTTCTTGGATGTGTAAAAATAGGTATACTGTAACAAAACGTGTGCGCAAGACGTATTGCATTGATTATACTGACTGTATAGTACTACTTACTGTATACCTACTTTTGCAGCCCCTGTAGAGAGAGGGGGCAGAATGAGAATTCGAACGTAATTAAGACTTTAGATAGATAAAGTCTGAATCCATAAAGGCGATGTGTGTAAGAATAGGATCAATAGTTGGAAATAACCAGATGTAGGATGATAGATTTCAAGACTAGTTACTTTTAAAAGTACCATGAACGACTTAATTGGCGGACGTAAGGCCTTCATTTTGTGTTACTCGATTGTCTACCTTACAATCATCAATGATGTAATTACTATTGTAGAAATTACGAAGCACATTTTGCTCTCTATCATTGAGTCTATTCGTAGTGTTCTCTATTATTAACTCCCTTATTATTGTTCAGGAGAGTCATACTTTAAGTGGCAGTACTTAAATGAATGGATACTAATTGAAATATTTCGTTTGATAAATCGAAAAGTAGAATTTTGACGGTAAGTTGAGTCCATTAAGCAAGGTTGAACAAAAATTGCCGTTGGAAATTTCTTAGTACCTCAGTTGATCTTGTAAACGTAATTAGATTGCTTGACTGATATGTTTTTACGGCTTATAAACCTTTTTTTCAGGTTATTTAAAGCCAGAAAATATTTTTAGATCGTAAGCATTTTCTTGGAGATAATAATGATTTACAGATACAAATCCTTCTGATTAGCCGATAGCTGGGGAGAGAAACGGTGGATTCCCACGTTTCTCAAGGACATATGCGCGTAAATGAATATAACGAACCCGACTGGAACTGGAACTCGGTTCTCCTATTAAAATTCCCCTTATTTATTGCACCAACCGCACATTCAAACGTACAGCACCTGGTATTCCCAAGCGATCACCCATCTAGGCACTGACCAGGCGCGACGTTGCTTAACTCTGGTGATCGTAGGAAAACCGGTGTTCCAACGTGATCTGGCCGTAAGACAAATGTAAGTAGAAGAGAAAGATATCTGCCTAAATACGGGGGGTTCCCAAAATGAGCGGCATCTCCCCGTCTAGGGTTGGTGTAAGCAGCTAGGAGATCTAGTGAGGAAAAAAAGGGGGTATGGGTGGGGATTAAAAAAAGTGGATGGTAGGAAGTGGCAGGTCGACATTAGAACCAAGTAATCTTTTTTTTCGTTCTTTTACAAAATCTATAGTACAAAATACTAATTTACTTTTTTTATCAATTCATCCCAAGCAAAATGATAATGCCACTAAGACGGAAGAGGCTTCCTGGGAGTGCAAGATAATGAAATGACTTTAGAAGGAACCGGAAACCCAATCCTAAGCAGGAAACAAGAGATAATCCTCTACTCCTGTTCAAAAGAACGGAGAGGAGTAGGAACCGGACGATAGGCGAACCTATCTACTCCTATCAAACGTGGTTTTATTTTTATTTTTTTTGTTATCCGAAGTTAGAAGCCCGACTGTTTCTTTAGATCTTGCCGACGTTATATGGACAGGACCCGCCATACGTCAGCCAGACCCAACAACCACCGTATGCAGGGGCCAATACGCTGGATGGATATTGATATAATCCCGGAGGTTTGTCTGGCGACATGCAATGGAATTTAAGAAATGCCGAAATGCATATGTGTGTTTAGAGTGTTGGATGTATCTGAGTCTGATCATGAGACCCGGGTTCAAATCTCACCATAGTCGATTTATACATCGAGATGACTTCTTGATGTCACCGAACAGGGGTAGACGATCCCAGCATGGGATGATTTTTGGAAACTGCCTGATTGAAGTATACACCATAGGTCATCGTGACCAAGTGTTTGGACGTACTGGCTTAAGAATTTGATCATGCCAGAATATGCGCTCTCTCCCAGAAATTGTAACTAAGGTCAGCTTAGTGTTGTTGCAGTATAGACAATGAGCTAACATGACCGAGGGTTTTAGCGTACCGGCTTTGTTCAAGAAATTGATCCAGCCAGAAGATGTACTCTCTCCCAGAAAGTTTAACTAAGGTCAGCTTAGTGCTGTTGCAGTATAAAACATGAGCCAACGTAACAGTGGGTTTGAGCGTACTGGCTATGTTCAAGAAATTGATCACGCCAGAATATTCGCTCTCTTCCAGAAACTCGGAATTTGGATTTAAGCTTTTTTTTTTCTCTTAGAATAGTTACCAGCCAAGTTTATGGAGCGTAGTCTACCCTGCTATTTAATTCATAGCTGGGATATAAGAAAGGGATACATACCTTTCCAATATACATTTGTGCAAATTGAACTCTGCTCGCCGATTTTGATTTTATTGTCGATAGTGCTTACACTGCTCAATCAAACTTACCTTTGTTGAAAAACCATTTTTACACTTTCAGTCGTAAAAGAAAAAATGTTTAGAATTACAGATAAATTGTTTGAGTGTTTCTATCAAGTGTATAGTGAGGTTCAAACTTGCTATATTTCTCAATGATCTACGAGCAAAAGGCCCCGATTATTCCAAACAAGGCATAAATTGAATTATGTTTGATCCCTGGAGATTCCACTTCTGAGTCAGTACCTCCACATCACATTTAAACGCTGTAAGACAAACGCCAATGCCTGCAGCAGTTGCCGCGGAGACTACTATTTTTTTGCCGCTAGTCACATTCAAACATGTGACTCCGCATTAAATCGACCCTGTGTGGTATCTACCTTCGTGGGAATTCAAATAAATGTCATTACTCCGGCAGGCGTCAAAAAGCGATAATATGAATAAAAACCATAAAAAGATGCCAATAAAATTCCGATGACAACCGAAGGCACAATAGATATAATTAAGAGAAATCAAACGATAATAGTAATAGTAATAGTAACGTTATCCGTTTCCTTATAAGGAAACATTCGGCATTTATTGACCGAGCAACCAATGCGCTATTTTTCACTCCATGGCTTTCAGTCTGGAATCAAAATGTAGTATCGGTTCTCCTCAGCTCTAACGACAGCAATAATATTAGCTGTTTCCTTATAAGGAAACATTCGACATTTATTGACCGAGCATCCAGTGCTACACGAGTTAAGCCAACCTTCACTCCATGGCCATTAGGCTGGGATCAAAATGTAGTAGCTGTTCTCCACATCTCTAATGGTAATATTATGGTTTCCTTATAAGGAAACATTCGACATTCATTAACCAAGCAACCAGTTTATAAAATCTTTCTGTCAAGTAAATTTTCCAGAAAAATAGGTTTCGCAAGTCCAGTAACTGTTATTGTTCTTTCAAGTATTAATGGGGTTTTCCTTCCTAACCTTTTGTTTGAAGTAGGGTGGAATATCAAGACCTTGATTGTCACCGTTTTCTTTATGTGCTATCTATTTTAGATGCTACTGCTACTGAAAGCCCTCATGGGATGTTTCTGCTATTTAATAAAAAATTTTTGTGATTCTGTAACGCCAGTCCACAAGGTTTGATGAAGGATGGTCCTAGCCAATACCTACAGGCTTCATTCTCTCGAAGCCAACGTTAACCATCTGTCTGAGAAAGTGGTTGTATAGATATTTATTAGATATTTAAAAATATATCTAAACAAGTCTGGCGCTCTACATGACACGAAAGGATTTACGGAAATATTACGTTGAAACACCCGTTATCGTACGATCACCGAAGTTAAGCAACATCGAGACTGGTTAGTACCTAGATGGGTGACCGCTTGGGAATACCAGGTGCTGTAAGCTTGGATGGGCACTTGGTGTAATGGATTTACGGCCATATCACTTTGAAAGACCGGTTACTGTACGATCACCAAAGTTAAGCAACGTTGAGCCTGGTCATTACCTAGACGGAGGACCACTTGGGAATACCAGGTGCTGTAAGCTTGGTTATGTATTTAGTGTAATGGATAACGATTCGAAATTGGAAGTCGGAGAGCCGAGTTCCAATTCCAGTCGTATTTGTTATATTCCATTACGCACAAATACAGCTAGGAAATGTTTTGGTTTTGTAGCAATTTGCGGTGTTGGGCGAGACTACCGCTAGCTCATTCTATTCTATGTTCAATTTCCTTAACTTCTATGCAAAACTTGTCATGTGATTCATACATCGATGTATCTGAAGGCGAGATTTGAATTCAGAGTGTTTTGAAAACGTATATATACGTCGACAGCAAGCAACATAAGTTTTGTAAAATCCTATAAATACATCCACCGCATGTCAGAGTTTTTTTTTTTTATCTGAATTATGTCCAAACATAACAACATATCACTTCGTGGTAACATTTACTTCGTCCTGTTCTTACTCCTCCTCTTGAACAGGGGTAGAGGTTTAAATAAATTAAAATTGCGTACAAAAGATTTAGATTTCGGCATTAAATAACCTATGCCGCTAAATAAAAACAACCAACCAACTTAGTGACATTATCGCCTTGCTTGGAGTGAAATGATTATAAAAAATGGCGTCCTCTCGAAAACTTCATCAGCTTCCTGCTTGGTTCAGTAAAATAAATAATTTTCTCTTTCTAGAGAGCAATGAGAACCTGTTGCATATATAAGCCGACATATTATCTTAAATTATCATTGAAATGACCAGATGAAAAATGAATTTTTCAACTACTTACATCATCAAAATCATATAAGTTTTTCCTTTTGTTTTCGGCACACTAAGTTCAAGGTATAATTTTCAAAATGGTTTCCTCATTTTTTATTTATTTCGCAATATGTCGCAGTGAACGAATCGTGTCTGATAAATCAGACATTTAAGAGAGCTTCAGTACTTATCTCCTATAGCTGGGAATTGTCAATAATGTTTTAGCTGACATTACAGACTGTCATTTTTTATATCGATACTTTTGGGGGGTTAATAATTAAAATATCATCAATATATCTGAAGTATAATGATTCTTTTTGAAAGGATGTAGCAAAAACAATGCTCGAAATATGTTTGCGAAACAGCCACAAAAATGGCTACCTATTAGGTGTCGACATTTTTGTAATAATTGTTGCAGAATTTGAAATAACATGGTGAATAATCAATTTACCCTGGCAATAGTATCAATGGGTAGAGGTTTTCCTAATTGAAGTTTCCGAGTAAGCATAATTCTTAATTATGAGTTTCTGAGGAATCATTATTCTTAATTAATTATGATTTTCTGATAAATCAATTCTTAATTATGAGTTTCTGATAAATCATAATTCACAATAAAACCCGTGAGTTTCTGACTAATCATAATGTTTAATTATGAGTTTCTCATAACTCATTAGTTTCTTTCTTTTTCTTATTTATGACTTTCTGATGAATCATAACTCACAATAAAATACCCGTGGTAATTCCCATATTGCAGGCGTTCTCAGCCAGTGGAGGTACCCCACACCACAGGAAGTCGATTTCAGGAGTGGGATCTTTTACTTTTTTTTGTTTTTTTATTTACAGATTTTATTTATTGAATTACAATACCCTGGAATTCTATTGAACTTTTTCAGAACAACTGCCCGATTGAATCATTATAGATTTGAGTTCAATAGCTTGCGATAACAATCATTAATATGAATGCAGGTAATTTATTTAAAGAAGTAAGATGGTACAAATGAAAAGATTAAAAACTGACATAGTTTTCCATTTCACTCAAGCAGATATTAAACGCATGAGAGCATTTTCTTTCTTTCTTTCTTTCTCTAAAACCAAACAGTGTCTCTGATATATCTTTTCCTTCCCTATTTCCTCACAATCAAAACGAAACGGTCCATTATATATCTGAGGTAATGTCAAGACGCGACATTAGGATCTTATAATTAATTTACGTAGCGAACGTGTTTGCTACGTATATTATCTGTAATCTATTAACTTTTATAAAATTTAATAAAGTAAATTTATTTACTGTATTAGTATCTGGTATGCTTTATAGTAATAGGAGATAAAAGCATGAAAAAATATATTTCCGGCCGTAGCGCCTACTATACAACTACAGTAATTATTATTTTTAAGTTTGTAAGGTTGAATGAGATCACTCAAAATAGCCATAAGCGTTAGATAATATTGAGTTAAAAAAATAAGCTAACGTACAGACAGACACTTACTTTTTTAAGATTGAAGCCGCAAATATTTTTTCATTTGAACCGGGAGAAATGCTCAGCATTCTTGAATATCCCAAGCGAATTATTGTTATGCGTAACTTCAACACTAGATCGTTGATGTGTATAAAACTGGTTGAAGAAACGGGTATTAAGAACATTTCAATGTAATGCGTTTGTATAAAATATGTTCCCTTATTTAGAGACAAGTAGTCGTTTGAAAAATAACACTGAAGGGTTTTTTTTTTTTTTTTGTCTGTCACTCCTTTGTAATTCGTCGCATATATACAAAAGAGAGCCAGTTAATACATTTGCATTGACTGGCATTCACAAACCACGCATTTGTTCATCTAAGTTAAATTGACACATTTTGTCGCTTTTCAGGCGCATTTTTTCTTATACAATAACCGTTCGCCCTTGCATGGAATACTGCTACCATATATGGTCTGGAGCCCCCGTTGTTAAAGTCCTCGACAAAATCCAGAGACGGATATGCAATGCGATTGGCCCTGATCTGGCATCTCGTTTACAGTCGCTCTCTCACAGACGTGCCGTCGCTTCCCTCTGTCTTTTCTACAAATACTTTCACGGTAACTACTCCGACGAGCTATTTTCACTAGTTCCGAAACTGCAGGAATTTAAGCGTGTTACTAGGTTGGCATCTCAGTCCCACCCTTTCACTGTCGAAACGGTTAAATGTAGCCGTTTCTTCTACTCCAATAGCTTCATGTCCCGCACTTCCTGTCTGCGAAACTCCCTTCCTCTTAATTGCTTTCCTGATAGCTATAATCTCCAACTATTCAAATGCAATGTCAATCGACATCTCCAGATGACTTGATCTAATTCCCCGTCCTTCTCTTCATGCTTTCCTCTTTCACGCCTCTTTACTCTTCTTCCCACTTTCTGTAACCCCTTGTGTGCTAGTGGCACCCCCGCCTTGCTTGGGGTGAAAAGCTTTAAACAAAATATCCAAAAGCCACCCTGCGTCCTATAAATCGGAGGTCAATGACGAGAGTTTGGGATGTGGGGCGAGCTCCAGCTCACCAGTTACATCCGATTCTGAGCCCTTGAAAGTAAAACAAGTCCAATGTTTCAAAATTAAATTAACGTTTCGAGAGTAGCTATTTATGCAGTTGGGATACTGGAAGTTCCTGCAACAATAACACTTCCCTTGTTTCTTAAACTGCTGGTCACAAACCAGTATCATTTATGATAGACATTTTAAGAATAATACCACTGTATACTACGCTTTCGTTAGCACACGCTGGGTATTTTCGCTTACGAAACAGCTATTGGTAAATAGCCGTATATACTAAGCACTATAGCCTTGGTTGGCAACCAGTCTAGGAGAAGGAAAACATCCGAATTCAAACCACCTGCTGACTTGTTGGTGTCAGCCTCTTCAGGCAAAGACTAGAAGATAACTTTCAAAATCAAATTCACGTATATATCTTCTCAAAGAAAGGAAATGCATCCCCTACTCCGAGCTGTGACAGAAAATAATGGACTCCCGCAGATCTCTTTGATTTCGCCCATCGGTGTATCACTTACGACACTTTGGACGACGATATTTTCTTTCTTTCTTTCTTTTTTTAAGCATTTTGCCCCACGCAAGTCGGGAGTGCCACTAGTACAAAAGGGGTTACAGAGAGTAAGAGAAAAGACTGGGTATAGGCGGGATTGAGGAAAGCATAAAAAGATGAACGGGGATCAAAGCATCAGAAGATGTCGATTGACATTATATTTAAATTTTTGAAGATTATAGTTATCAGGGAAGCAAGTAAGAGGAAGGGAGATCCACTGTCGGGAAGTGCGAGAGAAAAAGCCGTTGAAGTCGAAGAGACGGTTACATTTAACTGTTTCAACAATAAAAATGTGGGACCGAGATGCCAACCTAGTAGCATGCTTAAATTCACGCAGTCGGGGCACCAGTGAAAATAGCTCGTCAGAGCAGATGCCATGAAAATATTTGTAGAAAAGACAGAGGGAAGCCACATGACGTCTGAGAGAAATTGACTGGAGTTGAGATGCCTGGTCAGGACCAATCACATTGCAGATCCGTCTTTTGAGTTTGTCGAGAACCTCGAGATGAACAGTGGAGGCACCGGACCATATATGGCAACAGCAATCCATGCATGTACGAATGATAGATTTGTAGATGTGAAGGATGGATTCAGGCGAGAAAAACCTTCTGGCATGACACAAAGAACCCACTTTCCTTGCGGTAGATGCAGCTATTGATTCAGTGTCGTTATTCCACCCCAGGTCAGTGGAAAACGTGAGACTAAGAAGACGCAGTGAGACGCTCTCGTATAGAAGGCAGAAAAGTTTCTCTGTGGTGGTTAAATATGAGCAGTTTCCTTTTGGAAGCATTAAAATTTACGAGCCATTTCTTGCCCCAGTCAACCACAGATTGGAGGTCGTTTTCGAGACCAACAGCCAGGTTAAATTTGTCAGCAATGCTGGATTTACTATTGAAACAGGAGTAAATGGTATTGTCGTCTGCGTAGATGCCTACTTGAGAACTGATGACATCAAGAAGATCATTAATGAAGACCAGAAACAGTGTAGGACCCAGGATAAAGCCTTGGGTAACACCAGCGTTTGTATGAAAGGAACTGGAAGAGAACCCATTCAGGACGACCTTCATTTCACATTTGACAGAAATGACTTGATTAAATCAAATAATCGTCCTGTAATACCGTATCCCTGAAGCTTACGTAGAAGGCCAGCATGCCAAACCCCGTCAAACGCCTTCGAGATATCTAAAGCCACAGCTCCTGCTTCGCCGTTATTATCAAGAGCTTGGTATACAAATTCAGTTATGGCCGTAATCACGTCAGCAGTAGAGTAACCTATATTTTCTTTTTATCGCTGCTACTAACTCTATTATCGAGATATAAATATTTTCTGGGACAATGTCATTGGGATTATCGGACTTAGCAGTAATATCTATCAGATTTTTTTAAATTGCTTTTTAAATTAGTAAGAGTAAAAAAAAAGTAATATCCAAAAAAGGCTAACACGAGGCAAAAGAAATAACTCGTTTTCCTCCCACTTAGTAATAAGCTATTCCGCTGTTCTAGTAACATTATTGGCGCTGAGTATTACCTCTTGTTACCATCATAACTGAATGTCCCATTAGTACGTAGAGGAGATCAGGCTACCTACCGATACATATATAAAGTTACATTAGGTTTTGTATTATAGAAGAGAAGTTACCATTTTACTTCATTTCACACACGTTTGTAATATCTCTTTCACATCAATGTGGATCTCTTCCCCTCTTTCTTGACCCGTTCCTCTGTCTATCTCAGTCTCTCCATATCTATCTATCTATCTATCTATCTATCTATCTATCTATCTATCTATCTATCTATCTATCTCTGCACGCACAAACACGCGCACACACACGCATACGCACACGCATATATATATATATATATATATATATATATATATATATATATATATATATATAGGTAACCGTAAGTTCTATGTTAATAGTTTCTTCTTTTACACTTCTCGCTTGTTGAACTCTCTTCCGGCTTCTTGCTTTCCAGTCAACTTTGATCTTCAAAAAGATCTCTTAAATTCTGTTCACTTATTGTTCTCACCCCTTAATAATGTTTTTCGTATATTCTTTCACACCCAGCACCACCCCCTCTGCGTCTTAGTGGCTTTGTTGCCTTCTTTGGGGAGAGATTAACATATATATAAGAATAAAGATAAATGGAAAATTTATCCTGGTCGACGCGTTTCGTCCTCTGTGGGGCTTTATCAAGTCAAATGACGAAACGCGGCGGCTGAGATAAATCTTCCTTTTGTCTTTATTCATTTTATACTTTGACAGTTATAATCTATCTGAAATTTTTACACAAACGCACATACACACACACACACACACACACACACACACACACACACAAACACACACACACAGATATGAACAGACTGAGATAGATAGATAGATAGATAGATAGATAGATAGATAGATAGATAGATAGATATGAACAGACTGAGATAGATAGATAGATAGATATGAACAGACTGAGATAGATAGATAGATAGATAGATATGAACAGACTGAGATAGATAGATAGATAGATATGAACAGACTGAGATAGATAGATAGATAGATATGAACAGACTGAGATAGATAGATAGATAGATATGAACAGACTGAGATAGATAGATAGATAGATATGAACAGACTGAGATAGATAGATAGATAGATAGATAGATAGATAGATAGATATGAACAGACGAAGATAGATAGATAGATAGATATGAACAGACTGAGATAGATAGATAGATATGAACAGACTGAGATAGATAGATAGATATGAACAGACTGAGATAGATAGATATATATGAACAGACTGAGATAGATAGATAGATAGATAGATATGAACAGACTGAGATAGATAGATAGATAGATAGATAGATATGAACAGACTGAGATAGATAGATAGATAGATATGAACAGACTGAGATAGATAGATAGATATGAACAGACTGAGATAGATAGATAGATAGATATGAACAGACTGAGATAGATAGATAGATAGATAGATAGATAGATAGATAGATATGAACAGACTGAGATAGATAGATAGATATGAACAGACTGAGATAGATAGATAGATATGAACAGACTGAGATAGATAGATAGATAGATATGAACAGACTGAGATAGATAGATAGATAGATAGATAGATAGATAGATAGATATGAACAGACTGAGATAGATAGATAGATAGATATGAACAGACTGAGATAGATAGATAGATAGATATGAACAGACTGAGATAGATAGATAGATAGATATGAACAGACTGAGATAGATAGATAGATATGAAGACTGAGATAGATAGATAGATAGATAGATAGATATGAAGACTGAGATAGATAGATAGATAGATAGATAGATAGATAGATAGATAGATAGATAGATATGAACAGACTGAGATAGATAGATAGATAGATAGATATGAACAGACTGAGATAGATAGATAGATAGATAGATAGATAGATAGATAGATAGATAGATAGATAGATATGAACAGACTGAGATAGATAGATAGATAGATAGATATGAACAGACTGAGATAGATAGATAGATAGATAGATAGATAGATAGATAGATAGATAGATATGAACAGACTGAGATAGATAGATAGATAGATAGATAGATAATTGGGGTGCTCATCGACATTTCTTTCTGTGTGAAATGATTCCTATATTGGTCCTGAAGAGATGTTCGCTGCCACAGCATGGTAGGATAGGAGGATTCAGGGAATGGAGATCTCTCTTTGGGCTCTCATTGTCTCTTCTATTATAACTAATAAATAACTAATAAATAGTTTTAAGGTTTGCTATATTTATGGGTATAAGTGCACAATATCAGGAATAGAGCCTGTGTAACTATAAGTGTGGACACTGAGTTCAACACCTAATGGTGACTGTCTGTTTCATATTTGATCGCAGTCTTAAGGCCATCTTGTTTTTGTGTGTCCATACCTAGATAGACTGCTTTGGTTTCTTTGTCTAGTGATCGACGAATAAGCATTTATTCAGTCTCTTGTCGCAGAGCGATCGATAGCAATGTATTGACGCAGACCATTAGCGACGTCATGAGTCCGGCCTTCATTGTTTGCGACACGATTATAAAATTGCGCCAGATTAATCTTATTAATTCGCTACACAGTTAACAGTTCTGTTTCTGCTACAAAGCAAATCTCGTTTCGCGGGATATTGCTGCTAAGTCCGATAATCCTAATGACATTGTTCCAGAAAATATTTATATCTCGATTATCAACGAAGAAAGCTACAGAATAGAAATAATCCCAAAAGCAGCGCAGACAGTGGCAGCTGTCACAAAACTCAGGACCATTTTGAAAGGCAAGAACATCTGCCAGAAATTAAAGATTAGACTGTTGCATGCATTGGCATTCTCGGTTATTCCCTACGCCTGTGAATCTTGGAGATTAACAGCAGAACTACAGCCAAGAATCCAAGCATTAGAAACAATATGCTACAGAAACATTCTAAGCATCTCCTATGCAGACCGTATTTCAAACGATACAACGCAATCATACAAAAAAACAGGACTTTTGGAAGACCTCATATTCAGTGTCAAGAAGAGAAATTTGAAATGGTATGGACACGTCATAAGCGTCAACAGTCTTTTCACTACCATCCTAAAAGGTACCATCCTAAAGATGAAGAGGCAGAAAGAGAAAAATGTGCTGACAACACCACTGAGTGGGCTGGAAGAGCATTTCCAGAAACTCAGAAATTGGTATGTATTAGAGCCATATGAAGGGAGCTGGTCAGGTGCTCATCTGAGTAATGACCTTATGACTAAGCTTGGTCATGAGACGGATGATGCTGCTGCTGCTGATGATGATGATTTCTTATTCGTTTTTTAATGATAATAAGTTGTAATGATAACTCTTCATCTCAGAAATTCAAACAGAAGTCGTGGCTCAATTATCAGCGAAGAAAGCCCCAGAATAGAAATATTTTCAAGAGCAGCACAGACAATGGCAGCTGTCACAAAACTAAGAACCATCTTGAAAGGCAAGAACATCTGCCAGAAATCAAAGATCAGACTGTTATGTGCCTTGGCTTTCTCAGTACACCTGTAAATCCTGTAAATTCCTGAAGAAACCAAGCATTAGAAACGAGATGCTACTGAAGCACCCTCATCATTTCCTCGCATCACACATGACACAACGTCGGATACAATCAGATAAGAAACAGGATCATTGGAAGATTTCATGATCACCATCGAGTTAAAATGGGATGGACCTGTTACAAGAGCCAACAATCACTTCACTACCATCCTACAAGGTACCACCCGTGCCTAAATTGGAGTACTGATGTCATATTTCGACAGGAGCTACCCAGTCCTCACTTTCCAATTTCAATGGAGTTCAAAAGCGTCTCTGCGTCCTTGTGGGGGAAAAATTAGTTTCCAATATCTCTCTCACAGACGGGATAGGGCAAGCCTCTCACTGCTCTATCGCTACGTCCATGGAAAGTGCTCGGACGAACTACATTCCTTGGTTCTGCCAGTTCTAACCTTCACGGCTAGGACCCGCCATGCCACACCTATTGAAGCAAACCACCCTCATTCTCTACGTATTTCATTGGTAAGAAGTAAGTTCCACTCGAACAGCTTTTTTCCCACGAACCACTGCTCTGGTGTTTCCCCGATCACTACAATCTGAACCTGTTCAAGTCTAAGGTTATCCGTTATCTTCCTCACCTATCCGCATCAGCTGTACCTCTTACTCTGTAAAACTCTACCTCGAGTGGCTCTTGGACCTTGTGCAGGATGAACCTCACTATAAAAAAAACAGGGGAAAATAGATTGGCAACATCACAGTGGACTGGAAGATCATTAAAAAAAACCTCAGATATTGACTAGCAACTGAAACATATGGCATGGGTGGGGATGATCAGGTGTTCATCTTCGTGGTCATGGGATTCATGATGATGATGATGAGATGCAATCATCAGCAAAACAAACTGTTTTTTTATGTTGTTCGTCTTTGTTCTTATGTTTTTTATATCTTCCTTCACAGATCGAAAACCGTTCTTCAAGTTGCCACATAAGATCCGAAGTTTTCTCCAATAACGAGAAACAGCTGCACTCCCCAAGTTTACCTCAGAGCACAAGTGGATCTCATATTTACAATCCCACGCTAAAGATACTGAAAAAAAAAAGGTTGGTTCCTTCTATTACTCAGGAAATGCCTGAAATTCTTTTTTGTAAAACTTAATGTTTATATTATAAGGACAAGTCCTCGGATTATCAATGTGAATCATTAAAATCATCAAACAGGACCCGATTTACAGAAAATCTTTTCTGAATTGTAAATTAAAAAATGCTATAAAACTAAGACATTATTTAATTAGAAAAGCTTTTAATTCCTTTTATGCATAAAATATATAATGGGCACTACTGTCTTGAGAAGTTTTTCGATGTATTATGAATTTAGAAAAAAAAGTTTTAAATTTTAAGTCTTAAACTCCTGTATTAATTTGTAATCCTAAATGGAAAAGATCACTACACTTCAACGACCCTCAGTATTTTAAAAAGAATTTTGAATTGATTTTATGCCTGTATAAACGTGGCGATTTTTGTAAATACTCTTTCTACAATGCTTTATCTATGCAAGAGTCAGATTAAACCAAAATGGAATATTGTAGTTTTAATTAGTAGTAGTGATCTAATGAATAGCGACTCTGAATGAAAAATCAAGAGCCGAGTTCAATTGTCAAAATATTGTTAATGCAATATTTCAATCTAGAATGTTTCAGCCTTAAATGACACACGAAGGGTTGATCAAATGATCAGTTAAATTTCTGGGTGAGTTTCATCTATTAACGTCCATTTATATTTTAAAATATTTTATCAAATGCCAACCACCAGTTGGCTCGAAAGCATGGATCCGGAAGGGAGTTCCACAAGCGAGAAGTGCGAGAAAAGAAACTGTTAGCATAGAACTTACGACTACATCTAACCAGCTCAACTGTAAATTGATGAGATCTCGACGCCAGTCTAGTATTGCGTTTAAATTCGAAAAGTCTAAGTACCATAGCTCATCCAAACAATTACGATGAAAGTTTTTAAAGAAAAGACACAGAGAGGTAACCTTACAGCGGTGAGAAAGTGACTGAAGCTGAGCTACCAGATCATGACCGATAATATTGCTGATTCTTCTTTGGATTTTATCAAGGAGCTCAAGGTAAATAGCAGGAGTACCGAACCATATGTGGCAGCAATATTCTAATCATGGACGAATGGTAGACTTCTAAATATGATTGATTGATGTCTCGCTCGACATAGTGAACCGACTTTCTTAGCAGCTGACCTAGCAATGGATTCAATATACTTTCTACTTCATGTTAGCTGAGAATGTTAACCCGAGAAGGCGCAACGAGGCACTTCCCTGGAGGTTAGCATCAGCCATGCTGATGGAAGTCAGAGAAGGTGTCTCACAGATAATTAATGGAGAGAAGTTTGGTTTTGGAGGCGTTAAAATTAATAAACCATCTTTTGTCCCAGTTAACGACCGATTTGAGGTCGTTTTGGACATCGATCGTTATTTTGACCTTGTCGCACTGATCAACCTTACTATCGAGACAGGAGTAAATGGTTGTGCCATCAACGTAGATACCAAGTTGAGCGCTGATGTCATATATATATATATATATATATATATATATATATATATATATATATATATATGCGTCCTGGGTAAGACGATAAACTACGTCCAACAGCAAGGCCTCTGATCAGGAGGTTTTGAGGAGTATGGAACCACCTCTTAATTGCTGGTGTTCCCAGGTCCACCCTGACCCGGGGTGGAAGCACCTGTTAGGGTCCCGGTTATGGGTAAATAGTTAACCTCCCCAAACTGAGGTCAAAACACTATGAAAGTGTAAAGATAGGTTTTAATACCAGAAATACTTTAGAAAAAAATTATTACCAGCAATAAATTTTTGAAGAAAAAATATTACCGGCAATAAAAATCTTGTTGGCATTAAATAACCTATTGAGGTTGATATGCCGTAAAACAAACTAATCCAAACCTAAACGAAACCAAATATATATATATATAAAATGGCCAGGCGCTTTTTGGATACACCTCGCATTTAGGTCTTTTTTTTAGTTAGTTCATCTTCTTGCCTTCTAAATATTCGTTCTTGCTCTCATTCAATTTTGGTTTGCTTGGCTTGCTTGCTTGTTTTATGTCAAACCTTGTTGGATTATTTAAAGTAGAATTTTGTATGGAGTTTCTAATGAAGATTGAAGTACTTAATAGTCAATCAAATTAAATCATTGTTAATCATTATTTTCACGCTGCGGCGCCGTTCTTCTACTCGGGGAAAATATGAATTAATGCAAACTGAGATGATGTCTCAATTTAATGGTGGAGTTGAATGACATTGTATCCGGATTGTTGCTGGTCAATTTGCAATTGTATTTGCTTTCATGATCAGCCTCGTTTCTTCTTAGACGTCATTCATCCTTTTCTGTCTCTATTGTGACTGTCATCACCGTGATGACAGACGAATTAGACACACAAGTCTACAACTGACAAGTATTATTCCTGAATCATGACACAAGGAGCTTTGAATGAAGAACGCTAAACGCGATATTTTCTTTATCTTTAAGGACATGTGACTTGATCGACTGACATCAATCATTATAAAACATTGCCGACAATCGTTCGTTTTATTTATTTTTAGTGCGTGGGTTTGTCACGTTACAAAGTTAAGCTAAGGACAATACAAAAATGGAAGACTAGAAAAGAGTCGATATGTTCTTATGGTGAGTTTTATCTTTTAATAGACTAAAAAGGAAAACAAAATGGACACGAACAATTTTCTGTTTTTGTTTATCAACTTCTTAAAAAAAATAAAATACAATTGCATTTTATTCAATTACATAACCCGCCATTATTTGCAATGACTTGTTGCCACCTATCAGACCGCTCTTCGATATCTTCTATATATAAAATTATGTGGCTTCCGTTGTCCATCCGTCACATTTTCTAAAATAGCTATACAGTGACTGATCGAAACCGAATTTTGGGGAGAAACCCAGGGTCACAAATTCGCATCAATCCAACTATATATATAAAACGACATTATTTATGCACCAACCTAATATATTAGGTTGGTGCAAAATTAATGTCGTTTTTTGACGTTCAACTTCATGTGAGAAAACGACATTATTTTTGCACCAACCTAATATATATATATATATATATAATGCGTGTGTGTATTGATGTAATAGGAAAGAACAGTTAGATTAATAATCCAAAGTTCTTAAGTATTTATGTTTTTATTTTTTAAAAACTGTGCTCGAATCACAAGTAGAGCTTAAAATTATAATTATTCTTTTTAAAATATGATTCCATCGCGACGCAGAAATTACTATGTTTCGAAACTGAATCTCAAGCCCTAACGTTTAATTTCAAAATTAAACTTAAAATTTAGAGCACAGTTTCATTCTCAAGCGATGTTTAGAACCTAAGCTATTGAGTGGCTGTTGGGCCTTGTATTGGGTTAAACTATGAAAAAAATGTCACCCGCATTGGTCGGGATAAAAGTGTAGTATCTGTTCTCACCTTATTTGAGATGGATTCCAACCCTGCGTCAACACCTTCCTCATTGCACTAAGAGAAGTAGAGTCGATGTAATATCGACGCCAGCGTGACAGTGGTCGACGGGACTATGCAATTTTTGTTCCGTATGCATATGAAAAACAAGTCCTGGGTATGACGATAAACTACATCCGGCAGCAAGGCCTCTGATCGGGAGATTGGAGGTTTTGAAGTGCGTAGAACTTTTAATTGCTGTTGTTCCCAAGTTCACCCTGAGTAACACTTGTTAGAGTTCTAGCGATGGGTAAATAGGGAATCCCGAAATAAAAACACCATGAAAGTATAAAAATACATTTCAGTATTAAAAATACCAGCAATACTTTTTTTTATATAAAAATATATAAATATATATAGTAAAAAAGACCAACAATATATTTTATCTGTAGTTGAAGGCATAGAATTGCATTCAAAATATATTTAGTCGAAGCCATAAATTGATGTTCAAATTATTTAGATTTCAGCATTAAATAACCCATAGAGTTGTTGATATGCCGCTAAACAAAATCGGCCAACCAACGAACCATATAAAAAGAGACATTGTGTCACATTCTGCCTTAGTGGGGAGGTCAGGTAAACATCATCGCAAACAATATTACCACATAGGGGAGGCAATTATAACGTCAAATGTTATTTGCCCGATAACTGACTTCACCGAAAGCGTTAAACCGAATCTTCACTTCGTCGAATACTTCACTTCAACGGAAAATCTAAACGTATAAAATTAAAGGGAGATAACTTTTATATCTGAATATTGCTTTCTAAAATTATGTATCATTGAAAAGTTCGAATTCCAGTCGGGTTCGTCACATTCACTTACGTGCAAATATCCTTGGGAGAGGTATGAATTCATCTATTCTCCATCTTTGCTATTACCGTGACATTAAACCAACCTTGTGCCATATTTGCCCTCGTCGGATGGAAAACGGCTGCCAACTACCTCACAGCACCGAACATAGTTCGATGTTTACACTATTTACATTGTTCGGACTATTGTCCTCATCTTTATTTCCATATTCACGACATTTCGGCCGTTGTACGCTCCGTCATTCTTCAGGTGATATACCTTGGAATTTCGAACAGAACCCTTTATTTCGTCCACCGAAGTACACAAAACACATTGCCCAATGGATAAAAGCATTGGTTGAAGTGATCCAGCGACGTGACCGAGTTGTGAGTTCAATACCTGACCTAAAGAGTTATGTTGTGAGTTCAGCAGAGGTGAACAAAAACTTGGAGAGTTGAGTTACTAAAGGGAAAATAACTGAAACTGAAATATCCAGAAAAGGCATGACACGAGAAACTAGAACAATCTATCTCGGTGAACGAAATAAAGGGTTCGATTTGAAATTTCAATGTATATCACCTGAAGAAGGCCGGAGCGTACAACAGCTGAAACGTCATGAATATGACAATAAAGATGAGAACAACAATGCAAACAATATAGTGTAAATAACCATCAATATTGTTTTATTTCCCCTCTTACTGCCACAGCTTACTGTGACATTATCTAATGATGAGAGTAAATGAATGTTTTCAAGCGTTGGGTTATGAAGACTTGGATGAGTATCACCACGGAATGCGTGAGTAGCGGCGCTATAGCGAGTCTATTTAGAGGAAGTGTCTTCTTCGTCACCGAGGGCCGTTGGTACAGTTGATATGACGCTTGTATCGAAACGGTCCGAGTTCGATTCTCGGTAGTGGATGCGCACTGCTGAAAATAGGATGAAACGTTGTCCATTCTTCTAGACTCGATGAATTACTATATGATTATTTTAGTTCCTCAAAATTCTGTCACTTATATATATATATATATATATATATGTAGATAGATAGAATGATAAAGAACAGACCTTACATACATATCAACAGATCATTAATAGATATGAATAGACCATAGATAGATAGATATGAATAGAACATAGGTAGTTATGAATAGGCCATAAATAGATATATAAAGAACAGACCACTGGTAGATATGAATAGATTATAGATATTTATGAAAAGAGCATAGATAGATAGATAGATAGATAGATATGAACACACCATATGAACAGATAGATAGATAGATATGAACACACCATATGAACAGATAGATAGATAGATATGAACACACCATATGAACAGATAGATAGATAGATATGAACACACCATATGAACAGATAGATGGATAGATAGATAGATATGAATACACCATATGAACAGATAGATAGATATGAATACACCATATGAACAGATAGATAGATATGAATACACCATATGAACAGATAGATAGATATGAATACACCATATGAACAGATAGATAGATAGATATGAATACACCATATGAACAGATAGATAGATAGATAGATAGATAGATATGAATACACCATATGAACAGATAGATAGATATGAACACACCATATGAACAGATAGATAGATAGATAGATAGATAGATAGATAGATATGAATACACCATATGAACAGATAGATAGATAGATATGAATACACCATATGAACAGATAGATAGATAGATATGAACACACCATATGAACAGATAGATAGATAGATAGATATGAATACACCATATGAACAGATAGATATGAACTCACCATATGAACAGATAGATAGATAGATATGAACTCACCATATGAACAGATAGATAGATAGATAGATAGATAGATAGATAGATATGAACTCACCATATAGATAGATATATAGATAGATATGAACTCACCATATAGATAGATAGATAGATATGAACTCACCATATAGATAGATAGATAGATATGAACTCACCATATAGATAGATAGATAGATATGAACTCACCATATAGATAGATAGATAGTTAGATATGAACTCACCATATAGATAGATAGATAGATAGATAGATAGATATGAACTCACCATATAGATAGATAGATAGATAGATAGATATGAACTCACCATATAGATAGATAGATAGATAGATATGAACTCACCATATAGATAGATAGATAGATAGATATGAACTCACCATATAGATAGATAGATAGATAGATATGAACTCACCATATAGATAGATAGATAGATAGATAGATAGATAGATATGAACTCACCATATAGATAGATAGATAGATAGATATGAACTCACCATATAGATAGATAGATAGATAGATATGAACTCACCATATAGATAGATAGATAGATAGATATGAACTCACCATATAGATAGATAGATAGATAGATATGAACTCACCATATAGATAGATAGATAGATAGATATGAACTCACCATATAGATAGATAGATAGATAGATATGAACACACCATATGAACAGATAGATGGAGAGATAGATAGATGGAGAGAGGATAGATAAAAACAGAACTTAGAGAGCTAGCTAGATAGATAGATATAAACAGACCATTGATAGCTAAATAGATATGAATAGACCATAGATAGATATGAACAGAATATAGATACATATTCGTTCTTTGAGTAAACCCAGTTTAAAACGAAACTATATCTCATTAGTGTAGTAATAAGAACAATAAAAGATTTAAAAAGAAGTAGTATAAAGATCGAATCAATTTTTAATTTTGTTTCAATTCGTTTTAAGATTAAATGAGTGTTTTTTAATTACTTTTATTTTTATCCGGCCTCCAATCTCTCATCCCATTTGATTAGTTATCAGTGTCTGTTGCAATCGCTTTTTAACCCATTTGTATCATTTCTTGTTTGATTTACCGCAAGGGAAAAATGGATGAACACTCGCCCTTCTTATTGGTCCAATTTACCGATATTAAGGGATTAGATTCACTCGACATTGACCTTCTGGCTAATCTGTTTGCTGGAGACTCTCTTATCAATACGGTCGATGGATTACATTCTTGCTGTGACTTGAATTTTTATTATAGCCATCGGGGTCCATTTTGTACGAATAATTTGTCTCGTTATATGTTGCAATTCAGTTGTTCATTGGCTTGTCTCCTTGGCTACATTCATGACTAACAACAATTAAATCTCTGAATAAGAGAAATGCCTGTTTAAATCCTGTCTGTTCTCTTGTTTCTTTTATCATTCAGAAATTGACCACCAGAGGATGATTGTCAACGCTGACGTTAATTCAAAATAAACCTGACAAGACAATCGCACATTGTTTTCATTATGAGTCCACAAATTCGGTCGAGTTCTTGAAATCAATCATTATTTTAGGTATCCAGAAAATATTGAAATATTTATATTCTCAATATATATAAATATAAGGAATCTGTTGCTTAATGCACCTCAGGAATAATTCAATGAAAATCATGGACTAGGCATTCTCTTCCCATTTCGTCTGATCAACGCCTACACTGTGGTGAACAATAATAGCATACGGCTGGGGCAAGGGAAAGAACGAAAGTTCTATTAACTGTCAAGATAAATAGATAGATAGTAGATATGAACCGTATGAGATAGATAGATAGATAGATAGATATGAACCGTATGAGATAGATAGATAGATAGATAGATAGATAGATATGAACCGCATGTATGATTGATAGATAGATAGATAGATATGAACCGCATGTATGATTGATAGATAGATAGATAGATATGAACTGTATGTATGATAGATAGATAGATAGATAGATAGATTGATATGAACCGTATGTATGTATGATAGATAGATAGATATGAACCGTATGTATGATAGATAGATAGATATGAACCGTATGTATGATAGATAGATAGATAGATAGATATGAACCGTATGTAAGATAGATAGATATATAGATAGATAGATATGAACCGTATGTAAGATAGATAGATAGATAGATATATAGATAGATAGATATGAACCGTATGTAAGATAGATAGATAGATAGATAGATAGATATGAACCGTATGTAAGATAGATAGATATGAACCGTATGTAAGATAGATAGATAGATAGATAGATATGAACCGTATGTAAGATAGATAGATAGATAGATAGATATGAACCATATGAGATAGATAGATAGATAGATATGAACCGTATGTATGATAGCTAGCTAGCTAGATAGATATGAACCGTATGTATGATTAATAGATAGATAGATATGAACCGTATGTATGTATGATAGATAGATAAGATAGATAGATATGAACCGTATGTATGATAGATAGATAGATAGATAGATATGAACCGTATGTAAGATAGATAGATAGATATGAACCGTATGTAAGATAGATAGATAAATAGATAGATAGATAGATATGAACCGTATGTAAGATAGATAGATAGATAGATAGATAGATATGAACCGTATGTAAGATAGATAGATAGATAGATAGATATGAACCGTATGTAAGATAGATAGATAGATAGATAGATATGAACCGTATGTAAGATAGATAGATAGATAGATAGATATGAACCGTATGTAAGATAGATAGATATGAACCGTATGTAAGATAGATAGATAGATAGATAGATAGATATGAACCGTATGTAAGATAGATAGATATGAACCGTATGTAAGATAGATAGATAGATAGATATGAACCGTATGTAAGATAGATAGATAGATAGATATGAACCATATGAGATAGATAGATAGATAGATATGAACCGTATGTATGATAGCTAGCTAGATAGATAGATATGAACCGTATGTATGATTAATAGATAGATAGATATGAACCGTATGTATGTATGATAGATAGATAAGATAGATAGATATGAACCGTATGTATGATAGATAGATATGAACCGTATGTAAGATAGATAGATAGATATGAACCGTATGTAAGATAGATAGATAAATAGATAGATAGATAGATATGAACCGTATGTAAGATAGATAGATAGATAGATAGATAGATATGAACCGTATGTAAGATAGATAGATAGATATGAACCGTATGTAAGATAGATAGATAGATAGATAGATAGATATGAACCGTATGTGAGATAGATATGAATCGTATATATGATAGATAGATAGATATGAACCGTATGTATGATAGATAGATAGATAGATAGATAGATAGATAGATAGATAGATATGAACCGAATGTATGATAGATAGATAGATAAGATAGATAGATAGATAGATATGAACCGTATGTATGATAGATAGATAGATAGATATGAACCGTATGTATGATAGATAGATAGATAGATAGATAGATAGATATGAACCGTATGTATGATAGCTAGATAGATAGATAGATATGAACCGTATGTATGATAGCTAGATAGATAGATAGATAGATAGATATGAACCGTATGTATGATTAATAGATAGATATGAACCGTATGTATGATTGATAAATAGATAGATAGATAGATAGATAGATAGATAGATATGAACCGTATGTATGTATGATAGATAGATAAATAGATATGAACCGTATGTATGTATGATAGATAGATAGATAGATAGATATGAACTGCATGTATGATAGATAGATAGATAAGATAGATAGATAGATAGATAGATATGAACTGCATGTATGATAGATAGATAGATAAGATAGATAGATATGAACCGTATGTAAGATAGATAGATAGATAGATAGATATGAACCGTATGTAAGATAGATAGATAGATAGATAGATATGAACCGTATGTAAGATAGATAGATAGATAGATAGATAGATATGAACCGTATGTAAGATAGATAGATAGTTATGAACCGTATGTAAGATAGATAGATAGATATGAACCGTATGTAACATAAATAGATAGATGGATATGAACCATATGTAAGATAGATAGATAGATAGATATGAACCGTATGTAAGATAGATAGATAGATAGATATGAACCGTATGTAAGATAGATAGATAGATAGATAGATATGAACCGTATGTAAGATAGATAGATAGATAGATAGATATGAACCGTATGTAAGATAGATAGATAGATATGAACCGTATGTAAGATAGATAGATAGATATGAACCCTATGTATGATAGATAGATAGATAGATAGATATGAACCGTATGTATGATAGATAGATAGATATGAACTGTATGTATGATAGATAGATAGATAGATATGAACCGTATGTACGATAGATAGATAGATAGATAGATAGATAGATAGATATGAACCGTATGTAAGATAGATAGATAGATAGATAGATAGATATGAACCGTATGTAAGATAGATAGATAGATAGATAGATAGATATGAACCGTATGTAAGATAGATAGATAGATAGATAGATAGATATGAACCGTATGTAAGATAGATAGATAGATAGATAGATATGAACCGTATGTAAGATAGATAGATAGATAGATAGATATGAACCGTATGTAAGATAGATAGATAGATAGATAGATATGAACCGTATGTAAGATAGATAGATAGATAGATAGATAGATATGAACCGTATGTAAGACAGATAGATAGATAGATAGATAGATATGAACCTTATGTAAGATAGATAGATAGATAGATAGATAGATATGAACCGTATGTAAGATAGATAGATAGATAGATATGAACCGTATGTAAGATAGATAGATAGATATGAACCGTATGTAAGATAGATAGATAGATAGATATGAACCGTATGTAAGATAGATAGATAGATATGAACCCTATGTATGATAGATAGATAGATAGATATGAACCGTATGTATGATAGATAGATAGATAGATAGATAGATATGAACCGTATGTATGATAGATAGATAGATAGATATGAACCGTATGTATGATAGATAGATAGATAGATATGAACCGTATGTATGATAGATAGATAGATAGATAGATATGAACCGTATGTATGATAGATAGATAGATAGATATGAACCGTATGTATGATAGATAGATAGATATGAACCGTATGTAAGATAGATAGATAGATATGAACGGTATGTAAGATAGATAGATAGATATGAACCGTATGTAAGATAGATAGATAGATAGATATGAACCGTATGTATGATAGATAGATAGATAGTTAGATATGAACCGTATGTATGATAGATAGATAGATAGTTAGATATGAACCGTATGTATGATAGATAGATAGATAGATATGAACCGTATGTATGATAGATAGATAGATAGATAGATATGAACCGTATGTATGATAGATAGATAGATATGAACCGTTTGTATGATAGATAGATAGATATGAACCGTATGTATGATAGATAGATAGATACATATGAACCGTATGTATGATAGATAGATAGATAGATAGATAGATATGAACCGTATGTATGATAGATAGATAGATATGAACCGTATGTATGATAGATAGATAGATAGATAGATATGAATCGTATGTATGATAGATAGATAGATAGATATGAACCGTATGTATGATAGATAGATAGATAGATAGATATGAACCGTATGTATGATAGATAGATAGATAGATATGAACCGTATGTATGATAGATAGATAGATATGAACCGTATGTAAGATAGATAGATAGATATGAACCGTATGTAAGATAGATAGATAGATATGAACGGTATGTAAGATAGATAGATAGATATGAACCGTATATAAGATAGATAGATAGATAGATATGAACCGTATGTATGATAGATAGATAGATAGTTAGATATGAACCGTATGTATGATAGATAGATAGATAGTTAGATATGAACCGTATGTATGATAGATAGATAGATAGATATGAACCGTATGTATGATAGATAGATAGATAGATAGATATGAACCGTATGTATGATAGATAGATAGATAGATATGAACCGTTTGTATGATAGATAGATAGATATGAACCGTATGTATGATAGATAGATAGATACATATGAACCGTATGTATGATAGATAGATAGATAGATAGATAGATATGAACCGTATGTATGATAGATAGATAGATATGAACCGTATGTATGATAGATAGATAGATAGATAGATATGAACCGTATGTATGATAGATAGATAGATAGATATGAACCGTATGTATGATAGATAGATAGATAGATATGAACCGTATGTATGATAGATAGATAGATAGATATGAACCGTATGTATGATAGATAGATAGATATGAACCGTATGTATGATAGATAGATATGAACCGTATGTATGATAGATAGATAGATATGAACCGTATGTATGATAGATAGATAGATAGATAGATATGAACCGTATGTAAGATAGATAGATAGATAGATATGAACCGTATGTAAGATAGATAGATAGATATGAACCGTATGTAAGATAGATAGATAGATAGATAGATAGATATGAACCGTATGTAAGATAGATAGATAGATAGATAGATAGATAGATAGATATGAACCGTATGTAAGATAGATGGATAGATAGATAGATAGATAGATATGAACCGTATGTAAGATAGATGGATAGATAGATAGATAGATAGATAGATAGATAGATATGAACCGTATGTAAGATAGATAGATAGATAGATAGATATGAACCGTATGTAAGATAAATAGATAGATAGATATGAACCGTATGTAAGATAGATAGATAGATAGATAGATAGATAGATATGAACCGTATGTAAGATAGATAGATAGATAGATAGATAGATAGATAGATAGATATGAACCGTATGTAAGATAGATAGATAGATAGATAGATAGATAGATATGAACCGTATGTAAGATAGATAGATAGATAGATAGATATGAACCGTATGTAAGATAGATAGATAGATAGATAGATAGATATGAACCGTATGTAAGATAGATAGATAGATATGAACCGTATGTAAGATAGATAGATAGATAGATATGAACCGTATGTAAGATAGATAGATAGATAGATAGATAGATAGATATGAACCGTATGTATGATAGATAGATAGATAGATAGATATGAACCGTATGTATGATAGATAGATAGATAGATAGATATGAACCGTATGTATGATAGATAGATAGATAGATAGATAGATATGAACCGTATCTATGATAGATAGATAGATAGATAGATAGATAGATATGAACCGTATGTAAGATAGATAGATAGATAGATATGAACCGTATGTAAGATAGATAGATAGAAAGATATGAACCGTATGTTAGATAGATAGATAGATAGGTATATAGATAGATATGAACCGTATGTAAGATAGATAGATAGATAGATAGATAGATATGAACCGTATGTAAGATAGATAGATAGATAGATAAATAGATAGATATGAACCGTATGTAAGATAGATAGATAGATAGATAGATAGATATGAACCGTATGTAAGATAGATAGACATGAACCGTATGTAAGATAGATAGATAGATAGATAGATAGATATGAACCGTATGTAAGATAGATAGATAGATAGATAGATAGATAGATAGATATGAACCGTATGTAAGATAGATAGATAGATAGATGGATAGATATGAACCGTATGTAAGATAGATAGATAGATAGATATGAACCGTATGTAAGATAGATAGATAGATGGATAGATATGAACCGTATGTAAGATAGATAGATAGATAGATAGATATGAACCGTATGTAAGATAGATAGATAGATAGATATGAACCGTATGTAAGATAGATAGATAGATAGATATGAACCGTATGTATGATAGATAGATATATATGAACCGTATGTATGTATGATAGATAGATAGATAGATAGATAGATAGATAGATAGATATGAACCGTATGTATGATAGATAGATAGATATGAACCGTATGTATGATAGATAGATAGATATGAACCGTATGTATGATAGATAGATAGATATGAACCGTATGTAAGATAGATAGATAGATAGATATGAACCGTATGTATGATAGATAGATAGATATGAACCGTATGTAAGATAGATAGATAGATAGATATGAACCGTATGTAAGATAGATAGATAGATAGATATGAACCGTATGTAAGATAGATAGATAGATAGATATGAACCGTATGTATGATAGATAGATAGATAGTTAGATATGAACCGTATGTATGATAGATAGATAGATATGAACCGTATGTATGATAGATAGATAGATAGATAGATAGATAGTTAGATATGAACCGTATGTATGATAGATAGATAGATAGATAGATATGAACCGTATGATAGATAGATAGTTAGATAGATAGATATGAACCGTATGTATGATAGATAGATAGATAGATAGATATGAACCGTATGTATGATAGATAGATAGATATGAACCGTATGTATGATAGATAGATAGATAGATAGATAGATATGAACCGTATGTATGATAGATAGATAGATAGATAGATAGATATGAACCGTATGTATGATAGATAGATAGATAGATAGATATGAACCGTATGTATGATAGATAGATAGATAGATAGATATGAACCGTATGTATGACAGATAGATAGATAGATAGATATGAACCGTATGTATGATAGATAGATAGATAGATAGATAGATATGAACAGTATGTATGATAGATAGATAGATATGAACCGTATGTATGATAGATAGATAAGAAGCGTATGTATGATAGATAGATAGATATTAACCGTATGTATGATAGATAGATAGATAGATAGATATGAACCGTATGTATGATAGATAGATAGATAGATAGATAGATATGAACCGTATGTATGATAGATAGATAGATAGATAGATAGATAGATAGATAGATAGATAGATATGAACCGTATGTATGATAGATAGATATGAACCGTATGTACGATAGATAGATAGATATGAACCGTATGTACGATAGATAGATAGATATGAACCGTATGTATGATAGATAGATAGATAGATAGATAGATATGAACCGTATGTATGATAGATAGATAGATATGAACCGTATGTATGATCGATAGATAGATAGATAGATAGATTTGAACCGTATGTATGATAGATAGATAGATATGAACCGTATGTATGATAGATAGATAGATATGAACCGTATGTAAGATAGATAGATAGATAGATAGATATGAACCGTATGTAAGATAGATAGATAGATAGATATGAACCGTATGTATGATAGATAGATAGATAGATATGAACCGTATGTATGATAGATAGATAGATAGATAGATATGAACCGTATGTATGATAGATAGATTGATAGATATGAACCGTATGTATGATAGATAGATATGAACCGTATGTATGATAGATAGATAGATAGATATGAACCGTATGTATGATAGATAGATAGATAGATAGATATGAACCGTATGTATGATAGATAGATAGATAGATAGATAGATAGATATGAACCGTATGTATGATAGATAGATAGATAGATATGAACCGTATGTATGATAGATAGATAGATAGATAGATAGATATGAACCGTATGTATGATAGATAGATAGATAGATAGACATGAACCGTATCTATGATAGATAGATAGATAGATAGATAGATAGATATGAACCGTATGTATGATAGATAGATAGATAGATATGAACCGTATGTATGATAGATATATAGATAGATATGAACCGTATGTATGATAGATAGATAGATATGAACCATATGTATGATAGATAGATAGATAGATAGATATGAACCGTATGTATGATAGATAGATATGAACCGTATGTATGATAGATAGATAGATAGATAGATATGAACCGTATGTATGATAGATAGATAGATAGATATGAACTGTATGTATGATAGATAGATAGATAGATAGATAGATATGAACCGTATGTATGATAGATAGATAGATAGATAGATACATAGATAGACAGATATGAACCCTATGAGGTAGATAGATACACACATTATATACAACTATAAGGAATCTCTTGCTTAATGCACCTCAGAAACAATTAGATAAAATATACATTTGGGCATTGCACTCTCGCTCCGTCTGATCAACCCCTATCCTGGGCAGAGCAATAAAAGCATAAAGCAGGGGACAAGAAAAAGAAAGATAGAAAAGAAAATTTTAGTAACAGATTCATGTCTGTCAAACTCTTTCTATACGTCTATGGCCGGTAAATTAAATATAAAACTAATCAGTTATTTTTTGACTTTCATATAGCGAGAGAGCTTTCAGTATTTTATCGATAATCATTATTAAAAAGTCCTGGTATATAAACCGAAAAACGAGAAAGAAAATGACCGGACCGTGTGCTCTACCGAAGCAGCAGCCTTATTGACAGATCTTGGCTTCCGGTCATATCACGTTGCAGCACCGGTTCTCGTCCGATCAGCGAAGGTGAGCCTGGTCAGTACTCAGATTGGTGACCGCTGAGAAATACCAAGTACAGTAAGCTGCGCGATAAGCCTAACAAGCCGACGACGGATACATTCTCGCTACTGATATTAACAGAAAACATCGATAGGTGGTTGATACATATGAATTTCAAAGGCCCAATTTTTTTCCCCTGAAATTCCCTTCGGAGCTTCTGGTTTGTAATGTTACCATTTTTAGGTGATCGAACATAAAGCATTTGAACAGTTCCTATGAAATCCCTACCCCTAATACCGTCCTGGGTATGACGGTAAACTACACCCGCGTCCTGGGTAAGACGATAAAATACATCCAACAGCAAGGCCTCAGGAGGTTTTGAGGAGCATGGAACCACCTCTTAATTGCTGATGTTCCCAGGTCCACCCTGACCCGCGGTGGTAGCACTTGTTAGGGTCCCAGCTATGAGCAAATAGTTAGCACCCAAACTGGGGTCAAAACACTATGAAAGTGTAAAAATAGGTTTTAATACATACCAGAAATACTTTGTAAAAATTATTACCAGCAATACATTTTTAGAAAAAAAAAATGATATTACCAACCATAGTTTATTTTGAAAGAAAATATTACCAGCAATAAAAAAAAATTGTCGGCATTAAATAACTCATTGAGGTTGATATGCCGTAAAACAAAACAAACCAAAAACCAAACCTGCCCCAAACAAAAGTATGTGTGATTTATGTTTGTCAACTAACGTGTCATCTTTATCTCCACACGTCTGTTATTTGTTTGTGTACTACTACTACTGCTGCTGCTGCTGTTGTTGTTGTTGTTGAAGAGGAGAAGGAGGAGTTATCACCCTCAGTGGTTTTCATTAGAGATTATGTGACACTACAGGACTTTCCACGGTATTCTTATTAATTTTAATGATGCTTTTTGTCTGGATGGCTTCAGTCCTTTATTATTTTATACTCGTTTTATTCTTGCCAGTAGCATCAGACTGTTTTCACATTAGATCATGTAGCAGCATGTTTCCTCAATACACCAACACTCTCCTCAGTATTTTAGTTAATTTCCATAAGGCTATCTATCACCAAGCTGGGTACGAAATATGCTTACGGGAGAGAAATTCAGTGGGTACGCGATCAGATCTCTTCGCCCTTTTTACTATTTGAAATTCACGAAACTTGTTTTTTTTTCCCGAAGAGATTATTTGCTTTCTGTCTTTCTCGTCGTCTTACTCCTCGCATGCTCAGCCCCGAATTTTTACCGTATTTAAACCTTGAGATAACACGGAACATTTTTTTCAAAGGGTACGCCATCACAGTCGGGCAAGGCGAAAGGGTACGCGGACGAAAAAAGAAAATGGTTTTAATTCTTCGTTTTTCTAATTCTTCTGAACTTTTTTCAAGTTTGTTTCTTCTCTGGAGGTGGGTGACTCTTCCAAGCATGCCATGAAGGATAAACATAACTACTGCCTACATGTCCCACAGATTTTTTTTTCCTGTTTTCTCCCAAGAGTGGGTGTGCAGATGGTGTAATGGATAGCGTTCGAATTGCAGTTATGTTGGCTACATCCATTTACGTGCAGATATCCTTGGAGAAGCTAGGAATCCATCACTTCTCCCCTAAAATAGCGAGGCTTGTATCTCGAAAAAAAAATCATTATCGCACCCAAAATTGCCACTGCAATATTCACTCTCAAAAAAACACACCCACGCTGATTATTGACTAATAACTACCCGGTATACCCGATTCTCCATTACATTATTATTCTTACAATCCAAAATATGTTTCGGTTTTAAGTATCCCATGTAGGGTCGATAAGCCATAAAAAATCAAATCAATCTCTTTCAAGGTCAAGATATTTTTACGGTTTTGATTTTCTTTCAAATTCTGCTGAGAAATATAACTCAACTTCCAGTGACAAGTGACCGTCCCCTGCTGGAAATCAAATTTAAGAAATTGAGAATACTACTTCATCGATTTTATATTGTTACACCTCCCTGCTTAAAGAAGTTTTCCAATCCCATTCACAGAGCGTGGTTGGACGTTTCTATTTCATTCCAAAATCCAGTTCTGGCTGAATCAAAAGTCAGATTAGACCGCCTTTCCTGAACTTTGGGTCGGGATCAAAGTGTAGTATCTGTACTCTTTTTGCCATGTTTCTGATTTCGGACAGTTTACGGGAAAGCTTTAAGGGATTCCTGGTTCCACAGTATTCCATCCCTGTGGCAGAACCTCCGTCAGATCTTTTCTGTTAATTCACCCCAAATAATGTAAAGTTACGTATTGCAAATATTAATTCCCCCCAAGAAATTATAAATTTTAAATCAAAATGTGTTTAGCTTGTCTCACAACAACTGCAACCCTCAGAATGAAAAATTACTAAAAACCTGAGAGTTATTCACATTTCGTAAGTACGGATGATATTCGAGGTACTTACAAGGAATTTTTACAATTTAAAAACAAAAAGAAAAAATTCTGTTTTTAGTTTCTTTATCGGAGTGAGCGCGAATATAGACCCCCACAGTTAGAAATAGCGCAGACGAGTCGCTCACATTTGGGGTGATCGCAACAGTCAACCTAATTTTAGTCCAATGGAAGGGTTTTGCTCTGGTAGAATTTTTGTGAATTTTAGTAAATATAATTCTTTTTATTTTGGGGTGAATAATTAATAGAAAAGATCCCCTTCATTTCACTAAAGTGGGAGGGTTGAAGAAATACCAACGCCAGGGTACCAGTGGTTGCAGGGACTAGGCAATTTTTGGCCTTAGCCCATATGGTGATTTTCGTAGCTTTGGTGTGGCACAAGGCCGAAATTATGAGACATACAGTGAGGATCGAACTCACTACTCAGTCGTAATTCTTCTAGCGAGACAAGCTTGTTCATCATTACACAATGTCGAGGTGCCCCCTTAGCCCACATGTACGGTATATGCGTGTGGGCAGTCCCCGTTAAAAACCACAATATATTACATCCTGCAACCGTCGGGAAACACCGAATCTTCTTCTTTTATGTACCGTGTCCCTTCAGGACGTAGGCGATCACGGCCCTCCGCATCTTCCTGCCCTAAGTAGCTCTTAATAAGTTTTGTCTTTTTGTTATTTCTCCCAAACCCTGCTCTATCATCCATTTACTCAAGCTCATCAAGTATGTCACGCGTTGCTTTCCTCTGTCCCTCTTTCCTTCTACCTGTCATGTGAGTATCAGATTTTCCAAGCCCTCTTTATGTACCCCAGAAATGTCATCTGATGTTAAGAATTAGTTTTCTTTTTGTTTCCATTCCCTGCAAAACCTCGTCGTTGCTCACACATGTTCGGCCAATGGTATTTTCTGCATCCTTCTGTAGAACTACATTTCTGTTGCTATGAGTCTCGTCTTCATTTTCGAGGACATTGTCCAGCATTCGCTGCCACACAGGAGGACAGACATCACGCAACAGTTCAGTACTCTTTTCCTTGTTTCTAACTAAGTTTTTTTTGTTTCTTAATACTCTACTTAGCTTTTGGAAGGCATTTCAGTATCACACTTTCCGTTCTTTGTTAAAACACTCCCCAGATATTTAATTTTCCGCACTTGTTTGATTTTGCTATCTCCGACTTGCAATTCGCACTTTGGGATCACCCTTTTGCTAGCAACAATGCATTATGTCTTCTTGCAGTTCACCCTTTCTTCTCGCTTTTATTCATGACTTTCTGTAGGAGTTTTTGTAGGTTTCTTATTGTGTCTGCAGTCAACACTGTGTCATCTGCATATGTTATGTTGTTAAAATTGTGGTCGCCAATAATGAATCCTGGTAGGACTCACAAAATCGCCTCGCTGTATAGGTCGAATAAGTCCGCTGCTGCTTCCAAAATGATTCAAGTTAACGGTTAACGGTTCGACGCGTGTTCGAATTCAGTTATAATCACTTTCGCGTATTTAGTCTTGTGAAAGGTAGGAATCTTATCCCTCCAGCTAAGGGTTAAGTAACAGAGCAGACTAAGAATCTCTAGCCGTGGCTAACAACCAGTCTAGAAGAAGGACAACACTGAGTCTAAAACTCAGCCAGTTTCCCAATTAAAACGACCATGTGTCACATCCCGCCACCGTCGGTAAATACCGAATCACTAAGTAACAAACGCCATGTTGGTTTCTTGTTAATAACAGTCTTTTCATCGCAGTTTAAATTTATGGACATTCACTATCCGACAAACGCTATTCTCTTCGTTTCTGGTGCCTACGCCTGTTCCTTTAGCCTTGGTTGGATTGATATTCAAGTAAATATAACACTTTTGTAACACAAAGCAGTTTCGTAGACTGTCGTAAGATTTGAAACTTGGAGAGTATATTCTTCTTTATCTCGCATCGAAATAAAATTTCATTTCTACGTTTCTCTCGAAATTCACTTTTGCTGGTCACTGACAGCCAATCAAAATATTCCATTTCTGTCTGTTATTTATTTGTTTACTCCTCAGAACCCTAACTTCCGTAAACTGTGTCTACTTTATCAAGTCTCTGGCATCATTTTCTTTTCGAAAATTACAAGAGACACTTTACAAAAAAAGCAAAACATGCGGAAGACTCTAACAAGTTGGTTGACGTATAAAAAAAGCAATGCAGCATAAATAAGTTTGCTCTTCGCTTGAAGAAATGTGTCAACGATTCTGTTATGAAAGAAACTAATTAAAACTGTCAAATGCGATTGATATGTTTATGCATTTATTTTGAAATACTCCACTGATTAAAAAAATGTTCCTCATTTTTAAGATATTTTTTTCCGTAAAAAGAGTTTACTTTCTATTTTTCGATACCTTTCTCTGCGCCTTTCTTTTTCTCTATCTCCTTCTCATTCTCAGTCCCTTTCTTTTTCTCTATCCCTTTCTCGGCGCCTTTCTCTTTCTCGATGCCTTTCTTTTTCTTCATTGCTTTCTCTTTCTCTACGCCTTTCTTTTTCTCTATCTCCTTCTCATTCTCAGTCCCTTTCTTTTTCTCTATCCCTTTCTCTTTCTCGGCGCCTTTCTCTTTCTCGATGCCTTTCTTTTTCTTCATTGCTTTCTCTTTCTCTACGCCTTTCTTTTTCTCTATCTCCTTCTCATTCTCAGTCCCTTTCTTTTTCTCTATCCCTTTCTCGGCGCCTTTCTCTTTCTCGATGCCTTTCTTTTTCTTCATTGCTTTCTCTTTCTCTACGCCTTTCTTTTTCTCTATCTCCTTCTCATTCTCAGTCCCTTTCTTTTTCTCTATCCCTTTCTCGGCGCCTTTCTCTTTCTCGATGCCTTTCTTTTTCTTCATTGCTTTCTCTTTCTCTACGCCTTTCTTTTTCTCTATCTCCTTCTCATTCTCAGTCCCTTTCTTTTTCTCTATCCCTTTCTCGGCGCCTTTCTCTTTCTCGATGCCTTTCTTTTTCTTCATTGCTTTCTCTTTCTCTACGCCTTTCTTTTTCTCTATCTCCTTCTCATTCTCCCTCCCTTTCTTTTTCGCTATCCCTTTCTCTTTCTCGGCGCCTTTCTCTTTCTCGATGTCTTTCTCTTTCTCAATCCCTTTCTCTATCTGTATCCCTTTCTCTTTCTCAGTCCCTTTCTTTTTCTCTATCCCTCTCTCTTTCCCTATCACTTTCTCTTTCACGACGCCTTTCTCTTTCTCTGTCCTTTTTTTCTTTCTCAGTCCCTTTCCCTTTCTCAATCCCTTTCTCTTTCTCGGTCTTTCTTTTTCTGGATTCCTTTTTCTTTCTCTGTCCATTTCTCTTTCCCTATCACATTCTCTTTCACAATGCATTTCTTTTTCTCTATCCCTTTCTCTTTCTCAGTCCCTTTCTCTTTCTCTACGCCTTTCTCATTGTGAGAGTTAGATGTAAAAGTTCCGCATCCCAATTCACCTGAGTAAAGCAGGATCGACCGCTTCCCTGCAAAACTACTACATCTGACGATTCACCCTTTATAATTCTCTTATTAGATCTAAAAGATCACTGAAATGTTACGTAATATCAGTCCTGCTATACGTCTGTGAATGCTTTACAATCTACTCGCAAAGGAAGAAGAGACTTGAAGCAATGCAAATGTAGTTCTATAGAAGGATACCGACAATACTATAGACTGAACATGTGAGCAACGACAAAGTTTTAAAGAAAATGGAAACAAAAAGGACTCTTATGCTTATCATAAAAAAAGACAGTTAAATTTTCTAGGGAGCATGATGAGGAAAGAGGGCTCGGAAAATATGATAGTCACAGGATATATTGAATGCAAGAGGTATAGAGGAAAACGTTGCATAACCTAGCTAGCGAACTTGTATAAATGGATGACAGAAGCAGGTTTAGGAGAGATAACAAAAAGGCAAAATTTATTAAGATATACAAAAGTCAGGAAATTGTGGAGAGCCATGATCGCCAACGTATTTCGAGTTCAAATTCTGATGCGTTCACTTTCGCCATATACCCTTAGGAAAGGCATGAGTACATTTCTTCTCCTTCCAGTTATATATTAAGGAGTGGGATAGACTGGACTCTTCAACCTTGGTTGGCAGCTAGTCTAAGAGAAGAACTGCTGTGTATTCCAAACTGTGAAGAAGCCAACGGGAAACCAGTCCGCTGTATTTCCCAAGAAATCATAGCAATTCGTAGACAATAAAGAAAAGGAACCTGTGAAGAGTCATAATCGCCTACGTTTTGAAGTGACATAGTATTTTTAACAAATCTTCAAATGGTACGAATGTAAACCAGGAGCTCTCCGTGGGAATCTCAGCGGAAGACATTTTGAGATTTTGAAATTCAGATGGATCGAATGATCAGCATCTGTTAGATTGCACGCATTAATGTTCTGTCTTCCTGTATATGCCATGCTGTTTCAAAGAGCATTGCATATAAAGGAAGAAAGAGATATCAGAATTATTTCCTCTTCGTACATCCATACCAAAAATAGTCTAACAGTTACTAAAACGAACTTGATAATGGCTCTCTACAAATTCCTGTCTTTGGTTGCTTTTAATAACCTTTGTTCCTTTACCAAAACTATTTGCTATTTTGTCTAAGGTGTGTACATCGCTTTTTACATTTCAACCAAAACGCACTGTCTCTACCATGTGGGAACTAAAACCAAAAAGGAAAGAAAGAAAGAAAGAAAGAAAGACGAACAGGGGTGGCGGAAGTGGTTGTTTAGTTTGTTTTTTAAACGGCGTATCAACACCTTATGGGTCATTTAATACCTAAATTTAATTTTCTTGGGATCTTGAGAATTTTTTATTTTTTTACACAAATCTGTTGCTGATATTTTTTCTGTATTTTTTTTAATCTATTGCTGGTAATTTTTTTTTTTTAGTTATTTTGACTCCAGTTTGGGGATTCATTATTTGCCCATACCTGAAACCCTAACAAGTGCTCCCCAAGTCAGGGAGGACATAGGAACAACAGCAATTAAGAGGTGGTTCCTCACTCCTCAAATTCTCCCGATCAGAGGCCTTGCTGCCGGGTGTAGTTTATTGTTATGCCCAGGACGGTGGCGAAAGTGAATTACCACTCTTAGACATATAGTAACGTGACTAGAGTCACGTGGTATAAGTATAAAAAAATTAGCGCGCTTTCAAAACACACTCTCTCTCTTCCTATTTTCCTGTTCATTGGTCAGATGCTGCCCATGACGTAAGTAATTTGGCCACTACCCTCAAGCATTTACAAGCACTCATACACAAATCCACAAATACACGCAAACACTGTTTCCAAAAATTGTCATTTTGGGCGGGAATATATTGTCGAAAAATGTTCGTTTATTTGTTGATCATTTATGTTTAAAATTTTTGACTGCCATTGCAACAAGTTCCTCCCCTCTGCTTTCTCCCCCAGACCACGTTCTGTGACCCACCTGCTCAAGCCCGCCAGGAATGTCACGCGCTGATTTCCCTTGTCTCTCTTTCCCTCTATTCGACCCGTGAGTATCAGATTCTCAAGGCCTTCCTTCCTCATTATGTGTCCCAGAAATTTCAGCTGCCGATTACTGATGTTAAGCATGAACCTCCTCCTTGTCTGCATTCTCTCCAAGACCTCATTGTTGCTCGCACGCTCGGTCCACGAACTACTCTATTATAAAAAGGGATGGTCAAACATCACACACGTACAATGGTCAAATTGCTTTGATTAAAGCTGCATTACAAACTGAAAAGTCCGTCTCTTTTCTTTACAGTATGTTTTTCCATCTTTAATTTTGCTGTTACGTTGATATTTTTTTGTTGTTTGTCTGCCATCATAACAAAACAAATGACCATAATTATGTATTCTTGGAACGCATTTAATTTAAATTTCTGGTGGACCAGGGCAGGCAGTCCTGGTCAGCATTTTTTTTAATGATCTGTATTTAGGCGAATATAGTAATACGAAATAGCCTACAAAATTAGTTGTGCCATTTTTCTTTCTTATTCTTCCTGTGCCATTTTCTTTCTCATTTCACTTGTGCTATTTTCCTTCTCTTTCTACCATGTGCCATTTTCCATTCTTATTCCGCTTGTGCCAGTTTCCCTTCACATTCTCCCTGTGCCATTTTTCCTTCTCATTCCACTTGTGCTCTTTTTCCTTTCCATTCAAATTGTGCCATTTTCCTTCTCTTTCCACGCGCCACTTTTCCTTCTCGTTCGACCTGTGCCATTTTCCTTCTCGTTCGACCTGTGCCATTTTCCTTCTCGTTCGACCTGTGCCATTTTACTTCTCATTCCACCTGTGCCATTTTCCCTTCTCTTTTAACATGTACCACTTTCCTTCTCTGTTCCCTTTTTTATCTAAATTCAGAGTTAAGTAACAGTGAAGCAACCCTGTAAGAATTAAAAGTCCTACCAGGATTCATTATTGTCGGCCACAATCTTAAAACCATTAGATATGCAGATGACACAGTGTTGATAGCGGGAACAGAAACGAAACTGCATGCATTCCTACAGAAGGAAGTAAAGGAAAGCGAGAAGAAAGGACTAAACATCAACTATAAAATGACAAAATGCATGGCTGCCAGCAAAAGAAAACGGCCAGCATACGAATTACAAAATTAGAGATACCAAAATTAAACAAGTCCAAAAATTTAAGTTTGAGAAGGTTTTTAACAGAGGACGGAAAATCCGACACAGAAAGCCGATTTTCTTTCTTTTTATATAATAAAGATTTAGTGATACAAGTCTTACTAATTAATCCATATCTGGAGGGAAAAGTGATGGAGTCATATCTTTCCAAACAATATTTGCGCGTAAGAGAATATAACGAACCCAACTGGAATTTGAACTCGGCTCTCCGATTAACAATTCTTAGCCGTTATCCATTATACTAGCCGCACATGCAAGCTTACAAAAAAAAAACTCACTTTTAACTTCAGCGATCGTACAGGAGCCAGTGTTTCAACATGATATGGCCGTAAGCTTTAAGAAAAAAACAAGCTATTTTCCAATTATTTTTAAAGATGTTTATTTTTCATCTTATTTCGTTTTGATTGATTTTTTTTTTTTAATAAAATAATATGTCCGTAATTGTAATTTTTTTTTATATTTTTCAGATATGCTTCAATTTTTGTAATGTGTTTTACAAGGAATGCATATTTTACGGTCGTCCTGGGTGGCCCATACACGTAGTACGCTGATGCTTCCACCCTATAGGCCGGTGCAAGGGTCTCGTGGGCCCCCACCGAATCTATGATACTACATCTACTATACTACATACAAATTAGAAACGTGTCATAATAAATCATTCCATCTCAAATAAATCAACAATGTTTTGATTCAATTTTTAATATCAGCTTCTGATTTTTCTTGTTAAAAAGTTGAATAATTTTAACATATTCAACATTTGCATGAGCAAAACAGATTTGGTCAAAAGAAAAAAAAGATCCCAGACTGACGTCAAGATCCGCGAAAATTTTTCATCCTTTAATGATCAGTTGTGCTTAGTTTAATTTGTAACGCATATAAATGTCGGTAAAAATAAATGTTGATAAGATAGCGAGGGTTACTAAGCTCTGCCCAGAGCCCCAATCAAGCTGCCCCCGCCACGGGTCGAGAGGTTCGGAGGTAGTACGTACCGACCTTGGATGGAGTTGTACAATAGACACTGAAATAATAAATTTTTTTATCAAAATCCTTTTTTATAGAATGACGTCAAAATCCACAAACATTTGTCATCGATTAATTCTAGTCAGCTGTGCTTAGTTTAATTTGTAACGTACCTAAATGTAGGTAGAAAAAAGCAAATGTTGATAAGATAGCGAAGGTCACAAAGCACTGGGCCCCCACCCGCCGCTTGAGGGTGTTCGGGGATATTAATCACCGTTCCCTACATCCACCTGAACACCGATGTTTGATATCGGTGGCAAATACGCGTCTTCCTTAACCCACAAAATCATGCTCTTTGCTGATTCAGCTCAGTTTATCCCGTCAGAAAAGAAACAGAGATAAAACACCCAGTGAGAAGCGAACTCGCTACACTGGCTGAGTAATTCGCAAGAACTTACGCGTCACTGATTTCCGATATTACAACTCTTGCTGCCACAATCTCTCTCCCTCTTCGAATATATTGTGACCGACATTTAAGAAAATAACCATACGATTCTCTTTTTTCACTTGTGACACCTACGTGATTTCACAGCTGACCAGTAAAATTCTAAAGCGAATCTGCACAGCGGCCGACAGTCATGCATAAAATTTCAGCTTTGCCCCTAATAAAAGCTAATATCACCTTTCTTACTCTTTTCCAGGTCTAAACAGTAAATAAGTCCAACCGAGTACGCTTATACCTCGTTAATGCCGATTGTCGTTAGTTACCGACGCTAAATCTGTAGTGGTTAATTATCAACAATTACATTACGAAAGAAAGATGATTAATGTAGTAGTATGCATTTAATCAAGCACACTATCTAATCTGACACTGTAAAATATCTGTACACTAGTTTTATTCTTTAGAAAATTCACCCTTTTCCGATCTTCTACTCTTCCTCCAGGCGACCTGATTATAGAAAATAATGAATATAAAACCAGTTAAACACACTGGTATATAAAAAAGAGGAAAACACATTGAGTAATAAGCTACACGTATGGTTTAAATACAAATCGACAGCCCGCTAACTAACGGTTAGCTCCTGGAAATTTTGAGGGAAGAATTCAGAACAAAAAGCCCTCCCCACTATCCCAATTTTACCCACTGAATAACATATTTCAGAAAATTTATCATGATAAATTCATCACAGACCGAGAAGAAATACCAAATTTATGGTAACTATTTAGAATGTGATAACTCGAAAAGAAGTTAGCCCTCGTCACCAATCTTCGATTTATAGGACGCAAGGTGTTTTTTTTTAGATATTTTATAGGAAATAAAATGCGTCTTATAAACAGCAAAATACGGTACAAACTGAGATGGCTACTCTAGATTTTGTCCGTTGCTTTCGATATCCGTTAACGGGAGATTCGTAATACCGAGGTATGAGTATACAACGGTTTAATGACATTTTTATGCCTCCTTTGAAAAGTATTCCTTGTTATGAAGTTAAAAAATAACCAAATTTTTATGATTTTATTTACTAAATAGTTATTAGTTAACGTAGTGGTTCCCAACCTTTTTTTAGCTCATGGCCCACTTTGAACCCATCATTTTTCTGTGTCCATGAAATTATTATAGTGTAAAAAATTACTTCCAATTTACTTAGAATATATCCAATAAAGAATACAGATATGGTGGCCCAGTAAACATTATAATATTTCTGTGTCTCACCTGTAATTTTGTCATGGCTCATCTTGACTATATCGCCATAGGTTGGGAAACGTTGAATTAACGAACAAAAGTCCTGAATCAAAACAAGTTTATGCGAGAGAATCGAGTTATTTTTGAGAATCAGTGTCATTCATGATAACCTTCATTCAAGGGTCGATGACTTTTGTCAAAATCTGATAGTCATGTTCTAATCTTTTGTTGATCATTCAACCTTGTGCTTGTACAGTATCTAAACAAACACATTCAGACAGGGATTAAGTGTTTTAGGAGAAAATTTAAGAAGTTGAAATCCTAATTAACTTCCATTTATTCAGTGCTACAAAAAGATATAAAACATTACGGTTCTATGGCTATGGAACGTATAAACAAGAAATTACGTGCAACATTCATGATTGAAGTTTTGGCCATTGTTGTGAAGATCTTCCCATACACACAAAAATATACATTAATTAACACCTCTTCATGCGCACAATAAAAAAGGAATGTTAAATTTAAACAGAAAGAATTTCTTTATTTACAATAATATGAGATTAAAAAAAAACAAATAGAAAACGTTTATTAATATAAAATGTTTCAGCTTCTATTAAAGCTTCGTCAGAAACTGATATACGGAGAAAAAGAAGAAAGAAATTCTGGTATTTTTACTTTTGTGTTCTTTGATTTTCATTGGTCAATCATGTATTACGTGCATTCGACTCTTTTAAACCAGAGTTAGTATAATTTGTTCCGTTCCGAATTCAGGAAAAGATAACGCGTCCACCGGAAGTGTCAAGAAATTAACGGATTCCAAGCCTAACTGAAAAACCGTAACTATTGTAATATGTATGTAAGTGTATAAAAATTTTAGTTTGTCTATGGGAAACAGAAGATAAGGTGTATGGACTTACTATATTCTTTTGAGTGATAAAATAAATTAATCTAAAGAAATTAATTCTGAAGAAATTAATTTAGGTAGAAGGAATATTCATAAGAAAATGGGGATTATAGTAAAAGTTATAGACATCCTTGGCAGGGAGTGTAATATGTCAGTGAAATTTTTTGAAGTGTTGTCAAATTTTGTTGTACTGTTCGGAGCTTTGAACGTAGTAACAAAAGCGCCAGTTGTTGAATGGAAGCAGTTGCTGAATGAATACTATTTGAGTTAAACTTTCTGAAGTTGGTACAGCCTTATAGAATTAGCGTTGAAGCTAGTGAGTTGGTATTTTATGATGGAGGGAAATTTGGTCCGATTGCGTGTTAGTTTCAGTCAAATATGATCAAAAGTGTCTGTTTTATGTTTTCATACGCTCGCGAACATGTTTGCGCGTCACCTGGTACCTTCAAATTCAACGCCGTCTTTTCTCAACTCGTCGTAAGTTGTCAGCAGAAAAATTAACTTTTTAGTTCATTTTTCTGCTGACAACTTACGACGAGCCAAGTCGAGATGAGTAATGATTAAACCTGCCGACGCCTTCCCTTATTTTCGTATCGGTTGACTCACTAAGAATTGCTTCGAACAAATCACTTTATTAAATAAGACGAGAGTAGGTGTTGTGGTTAGGATGTTCGCTTTACGACCATGAAACCAGATTCAGGATCTCACCATGGCCGATTTGTCAGGAAGGCGACTTCTTGATGTTATCGGTCTGGAGGAGACGATCCCTGTGTGCGGCACCTTTGGAAAGTGCCTGAAAACCTCAAATCCGTTCAGCATAGTTGAAGTATAAACCACAAATGCAATGGGATTTAGCAAGCTGCCCTAGTAGACTGGCATCCTCCGATACTTCCTAGTGATTGCGCCATTTTTCTTGTGTGTTCTCATTCCAGTATCTATGTCTTGTGGAATAAAGCGTTAATTCGTAAATTTGGTGGAATAGTAATTGTGAGTTCTTTAACACTGTACTGCCCTGGGCTGGACAGTACAGTGTTAAAGTCAGAGCAATAACTCAGCGGCATTTTTTAATGAGACATTCCTAGATATAAATAGCAGAATGCAAACAACATAGATTAAGTAAACGGTTCAGTTCGAAATTACCTGAAGGTTACACACATCGCAAACACCTGAATGAAATCTCGAGGGTACAAAAGCCGGGATAATATTGTTGTGATAACAACAACAAAAATGAAGCCCTTATTCCTCATGTAAATAATGTAAACCATGAAAACGGCTCACCCCAGAAATTCAGATAGAAATTGCAACCAAGCTAGTCTCCCAGCCTATTACTACTAGTGTGTGTCTTATCCATACTGGATGTTCCACATGTCTTGTCTTGAGCCATACTAAGTTCAACTTAGTAATATTTTCTAACACACACACACACACACACATATATATATATATATATATATATGATGATGGACTCTCCCGTCGAACTCGACGTATGAGGGTCAGGCAGATCAGTTCCCAGAAACTGAAAGCCCGACACCCACACAGGATTTGATTATAGTGGTGAAGGCTTTGTGCCACCCACACTTTTTGGAGGGACGAATACAGGGACCTGGTGCAACGAATGCCACAAACGACCCTCCGCAGGTTTTGAATTCAGAGTTGTCCTTCTCCTAGACCAGTTGCCATCCAAGGCTATAGAACCCAGTCTGTCCTGCTATTTACCCATAGTTGGAGGGAGAAGAAGGGTATTAGCACGTAAGTGAATGTAATGGATTCGGCTGGGATTCGAACTCGGCTGTCCGATTCCTCAATCCAAGCCGTTATCCATTACTCCACCCTGCCTGCCTGCCTGCCTGCCTGCCTGCCTCTCTCTCTCTCTCTCTCTCTCTCTCTCTCTATATATATATATATATATATATATATATATATATATATATATATATATATATATATATATATATATATATATACATATATATATATATATAGTCACGGTGGAGTAATAGCTCAACTTGTTGATATGGCAAAACAAATCGGTACCCAAGATAAAAATTAAAAAGAAAGAACTAAAAACATCCAAACAGGGCGAAATAAATCGTCCAGTGCTTGTTTCGTCATTTCCTTTGTAGCCAGCTTACCCTGAAGATCCGTTTAGGTGAAACCTAGGTAGGTTTTCCTGGCTCTTTAAGATTTATTTTATATACATATTTTCACGACGCTTGACACTACATTTGAATGATAACTCTAACATTTTTAGGCATTTAAAACAACATGCCTGGCCGCATACACAATTCCGGAAAATCCTCGTCGAAAACACAACTATACTTAAACATGAAAACAATAAACAAAAACTCAAAATTCTTGAAGCTATATACATAAAACAGTTGAAACCTAACCTGAACAAAATAAACTATGAAATCTCCACAAATATCCTTAATTGCCTATAATTAGTAACAGAAGCCATTGGTTCATACCAACGGCTTTCCATACTCAATACTCATCGGATTCACTCTCTCGTGGTCATGTGTGACGTCATGAGCTGTTGTGAGATTTTCAGCGTCTTATATGCACGTGTTTATCGTTGCTTGGAAATCATTCATGTAAACAAAAACAGACTATCATCAATTTCTTGTTCGTGTATTGCTTAATATATTGTGTAATTGTCATCTTTGATAATGGCTTATGTAAGCCGAAAGCTTAGATTGGATTAAAAAAATATGTATCAATATTGTGATTTTCTTTCATTGTTTAATGATAATGTTATTAAGCTTATCAGACGATATGAAAAGAACTTACATAAAATAAATAGACAACACTTGTCTATATTATTTAATGAAACACTACGTTCAGGAAGTTGTTTGGTTAATTTTGTTTAGCGGTATATCAACTTCTAGGGGTTATTTAATGTCGAAATTTAAATATTTGAACACGATTTTATGGCTTCATCTAAATATATTTTGAACGCAATTGTATGCCTTCAACTACAGATTAAATGTATTGATGGTCATTCTGCTTTAAAAAAATATTGTTGGTGATTTTACTATAAATAGTTATTGTTAATTTTACTAGAGATATGTATTGCTGGTAATTTTCCTCAAAAAAAGTATTGTTTGTAATTTTTTATATAAAATTGTATTGCGAATATTTTTTCTCTAAAAATGTATTTTTATACTTTCATATTGTTTTGTTTGGGGGTTCACTATTTGTCCATAGCTGGGATCCTAACAGATGCTACCACTTCGGATCAGGTTGAACTCGGGAAGAACAGAAATTAAGAGGTGGTTCCATGCTACTCCAAACCTCCAATCTTTCGATCAGAGGCCTTGTTACCAGATGTAGCTAGGACGGAAGGACATTTAAGAATATTTACCAAAACTGATCATGAGCCAAGATCGAGCGTTTGTGTACCGACCTCCTATCCATAATTTAGGAGGTTATTGGAAACTAAACCACGGATTGATCCAACACTTGCGAGTGGAATTGGGTTTGAATGCACGAACTGGGTTTGTTTAGCTGTTGATCACGTGTTCTCTCTCATAATCTATAATCAAAGTCCGCTCAGCATAATTGCAATATAAACCACAAGTTGACATCGTAGCTGTTGAAGAAACACAAAAGTGCCTTATATATACAAGGTGCTATCCAAAATGATTTAGCTTAACGCATAGTTTCTACCGTCTCCTTCGAAGTTTTCCCATTCCTGTTGTTCTTATTTTTTGAAAAAATATTTCCTTTCGTTAGGAGTAGCTAATTCCTTTACCCTAAAAAGGACGACAGCTCAAATTATTATTGAGTTACTTCCCTTGTATGTCAAAACGTCGGCGCCACTTCTGAATTAAACATGGTGATCAGCTGACACGCACGTGAAATTCATTGTTTCGATCTATTTAATCCTTGTTCTCAAACGGTGAATGAATAAAAGTTGTTTATTTATGCGTTAGAATACACTTGCCTTTCATTTTCTTTCTTTTTTGTTTATCCCAACAGCCTGGGATATAACAATTTTTTCTCGAAATTCAAAATCAACATGGCAATTTCTCCTGAGATGCTTAAGGTTTTACGCCAACAGCAAGAATAGTTACTGACAGCAATGACTGCACATTTCCAGACTCAATTCGCAATTTTACGCGCCGGAACAGACTAAAATACCAATTCAGCAGCTATCTTGACCAACAACATAACAGAATTCTACTCTAAGCCAGCGGGCGGGAAAACATTCGCTTCATGGTTTAAACATTGGATGGATATCTTTCACGGCGACTTTTCTCACAAAGATGAAAAATGGAAAATCCGTCGCCTAATTCGTAAACTGGGCACTAAGGGGCATGAGCGTTATACGAATTATATTTTACCAAAGCCGGCAGCGGGTTTCACCTTCATTTAGACAGTGGATCAACTCAGTGAGGTATTTGGAGAAAAAACGGAAGAGGAGAAAGACATTACTTTAAAAGCCCCCTGAATGCAATAATTTACTAAACATCAAAAGAGACAAGATGCTGATCCAAAAAACCGAGAATTTATCAATAACCGGCAACATTCAAGCGGGCGACATCATGCTGAAAGGAAGCCTTCCTCAAATGTTGGCATTGTGGCGACTGGCATTATGCGCGCTTTTGTCAGTTCAAGAAATATAAGTGCAATATTTGTCACGGGAACGGACATAAAGAAGGATTTTGCAATTCAAATTCATACAAGAATTCAACCGAACATTCAACGAGAAAAAAATGAAACAAGAAAAGTCCGAAACAAATGTTTGCAACGTTTAAAGTGGATTACGAATCCTGCAGAAAATATATTGTTGTCGAGATTTATTGTAAATTAATACAATTATGGCACAAGGCCGAAAGGGGGGAATGGGTTGAGGCTGGTCTTCACTAACTATCTTATACCAAGCTAATCGGATTCACGACCCATTCACTCGTTACAATTTCCTCATTCACCATAAAAACTCATCCGCCGTCAATCAATTCTCCATACACCATAATACCACATCCTTTCCGGGGGGGGGGCCTTAAAATATATATATATATATATATATATTGTTGTTTCTGTAAACAACAAACCAGTTCATTTCCAGTTTGAGAACAGATTGAAAAGCGATGTGCGTCTGAAACAAATCATATAGCAATGAGTGCATCTGGAAGTACAATTCTTTTAACTGGTAAGTTAACTATACAAAAATTAAATCTACTCTAATGCAATGCAATATTTATCATTTACTAATTTATAAAGAAATAAATATGAAAATAATGTTTATTCATAAATTTAGAAACATTTACTAAATTATTAAAATATGTGAACCAACTATAATGAAATCCTTATTATTTGCCATTTTATAAAGTTCGAATCAATTGGCAATTAGCCGTTGTTTCGCCAAACATTTCGATAAACAATCTAATAGTGTTTAATATTTTTGTTGATAATTCTCAAGAACAAAGAAAATGTATCAATTCACTTTCATATATTTATGTTTTATTCCAGTTCTAATCATAGATTTTTTAAAAGAATAAACATTGCCGAGGAATGAATGTAGTTTAAAAATGGTGTCATGGGAAAATCCGTCCTTTTGACAATACTCTGTCTCATTGCTGGTACGAAGGCCCATGTTTGCCAAAATCAGCACACCTTCTACCAAGTGTTCCAAGAAAGTGTTCACTTTCCAAAATCAGCACACCTTCTACCAAGTGTTCCAAGAAAGTGTTCACTTTCTAAAATCAGCACCTTCTACCAAGTGTTCCAAGAAAGTGTTCACTTTCCAAAATCAGCACCTTCTACCAAGTGTTCCAAGAAAGTGTTCACTTTCCAAAATCAGCACCTTCTACCAAGTGTTCCAAGAAAGTGTTCACTTTCCAAAATCAGCACACCTTCTACCAAGTGTTCAAAGAAAGTGTTCACTTTCCAAAATCCGCACCTTCTACCAAGTGTTCCAAGAAAGTGTTCACTTTCTAAAATCAGCACCTTCTACCAAGTGTTCCAAGAAAGTGTTCACTTTCCAACCGCTGTAACGTTCCTTCCTTGTGCCTTTTCTATAAATATTTTCATAATAATTGTTCTAACGAACTTTATTCTCTGGTACCTAGACTTAATGAATTTAAGAATACTTCTAGATTGTCGGCAACGTTTCATCATTCTACAGTTGAAATGGCTAGATGTAACCGTAATTTCTATGCTAGAAGTTCCTTCTCTCGCACTACTCGCTTATGGAACTCTCTTCCAACTTCTTGCTTTCCAGTCAAGTTTGATCTTCAAAAATTTAGATGCAGTGTCAGTCGTTTATCTTCTGGCTTCTTCATTCGCGTTCTTTCATTCTCTCACACTCAGTAACACCCCTGCATCTTAGTGGCTTTATTGCTTTACTTTGGGGTGAAGTGATTATAAAACTAGAACTCAAGATTAACCTTTCCAAAACAGAAACTATGACCTGGAATTGGAATGAAAGCTGCGATGGCACTTACACTTAATCAATGTTAAACATTCAGAATGTGGAATTAGTAAATGCTAAACACTTCAAAGACATCGGCGTATGGATCAGTTATAACAAATATCGCGTAGGATATAAGGAAATTGAAACGATAAGGAAAGGTGGTAAAATTTATGGCAATGGTTATCCTGCGAGCATTTGCCAGTGTTGGCATCCGTCTACCCAGGTTTTTGTTGCCATTTGAGTGTCGGGATTCCAAACATTTAACAACAAAACACCTTTTAAGTGAAACATATAAAAGGTCATTTTCTGAAGGAAAAGCAGAAGTAGAGTTTCAGTTGAAATAACATTTATATTTTCTTTTCAGAGATATACAATAGCAATAAAGTATTCTTGCAGTGAAGATTATTTTATAAAGTAATTAAGTGTTCTTACTGTGTTGTGAAATGTGTGAACAGACTTACTATATGTCGGTCAGCCGAATTTGTTTGCAAGTTCGTAGACAAACGCTTAGTAGGCAGCTGTCTAATCCCTTCTATCGTGTGCGTGGACCAGGCTTTAGTCGGCGGCTGCTGGATGTCTCTCTTCCATTGTGTGCGTATGTGCGGGGGGGGTACGCACGTGTAGATCAATCTGACCACCGGAATTGTTGTGATGGCCGAGTAGCTGTAGGCTTCTATTTTTATATCCGTAAGGGGGTTCGAAATCTAATTTCACATAGAGGTGGAAACTTTTTGAATACAAGGTAATCATTGGTTAGAAAATAATTTCACCCTGGCTCGAAAAAATCTTTTTCTCTAATTTGCTGGAGTGGTGAAGGGAGTTATTATTATTTTCTAAATGGTCCCGAAATAACACGTAATAGGTCTACAACTACGTCCGCAAGTATTTTGACGGCGTTTGCCCTGGTAATCCAGCAAACCTTCTGGTAGGATTTTATTGGTTGACAAATATATATAAGATTTAATTCGTATATCAGAAATTTTAAAAAAATCACTCAGAATTACATCTGTTGTTTCGGAACGACCTGATGTGAACAAGCATTTCAGTTTTGAAACTGATTTTTTAAAACAGAATGAAATCATGCGCGCGCATGAGAGATAGATAGATAGATAGAGAGAGAGAGAGAGAGAGAGAGAGAGTGTGTGTGTGTGAGTGAGACGACAGCGTCCTGTATGGCGTCATGAGTCTTGCGAAATTAGCCTCGTGTTCACAGCGATAAAAGCATACTTGACAGGAAACAAAACGTACGGGAATAACAGGAAAGCATGGCAAATTGTATGTTAATTTCATACAATTTATTTATGTTTTTGTGTGTATCGTGTGTGTCTTGTTTAGGTTACAATTGTTTTATGGTACATGTGATAAAAGGGAGAAGTCATTCCGTATTATTACACGCCATATCACAGAGAGAAGTTGGACACGTGTTGCCTGTATCAAGGTTTATAGTGAATCTGTTGAACTTAACGTCTTTTGACGGGGTGTCCGTATTTCCGTCAGGAACAGTTTTTATTGCATGCTGAGAGTATTTTATTATCCTTATATTTTTATTTAATTTATTTTATACAACTTTTTATGTTATTGTTTTATTTTATTCATTTATAATTTCCCTTATTATTATTATTACTTTATATTTTATTTTTATTTATTTATAATAATAATGTTCCTACAGTCTTCAACGTATAGGCAGCGTTCAATACACAAGTTAGTTTAATAGGTAAAAAATAATTTTGCATCTAGTTTTGTGACATTGTAACAGGTTAAGTTTATTCGCTTTGTAGTCCGACACATTCTACCTTCTAAATGACTTTGGTGCTATTAAATTTAAATAAATTTATTTGTACAATTTTTATAGACTTGCGTCAGGCGATATCTTTGTTTACTGAACAATAAAACCATTGTAAAGCGACCACTGGCAACCTTCGTACAGTTGTCGCCATTTTCTTTAAAGAAGAGTCTTGTACCAATTCAGTGCTCTGCGGTTGGCGCTTTCATTAATTTGAAATGACGATAATTGAAAAAAAGTCCTATTTTATTGTTGAAGTAAAATTCATCGACTTTTATTATGTTGTTGATTTCGGTGCATTTTTGTTTCGGCGTAAATTTTAACATTTCGGAAGACGAAAGACGTTTATTAACTGGTTACAAGCCTTATCCTACAACTGTGTACCCACCTACGACGCTACAGGATGGCTGGGAGGGATCTGAAACACATTCAATTTTTGATGGAACTCAAAACGAAACAGAAGGCTAATTTTGTCTTCCTGGCTTCAATCTATGACGATGTTATTAAGCTAAGCAGCATCATTTATCTGGAATTATTACTGACATTAATTCTCAAAAAAAATTAGAAAAATTTCATGTTTTTTTTTATTATTTCACCCCACGCAAGGCAATAAAGACGCCTGGGGTTACTGATAATTAACTTGTTTCTTTCTCTATCTTTTATAAGATTTTTTAATTGATAAAAAACACCACGAAAAAATACTTCAAACAAATGTTTGAAGTAACATTTAAGTTATATAGTCACATAACAAAAACAGACGACACGAGCCGAGTTTAAAAACAAACTATACATATATTATTAACTCACAAAAATGAAGGAATTACACAAATTAAGTGCGCCAAATCATGGCCAATAACTTGTATGTAAATTATAAATGAAAATGAAATATGCTTTTTTGCAATAAAAAATATAATGCTGCGTAAGGCCATTAGAAAAGGTAACTGCATAAAATAAAAAATAAAAAAGGAGAAAGTACTTCTCTGAATAATTTACAATATTTTTGTAACATTTGTTCATCTAAGTCACATGTACAGGCTTTGTGTCCCAAAGCTTGGAAAACCCAATTAAATAATAAATCTATGCATTGAGCCTAGGACTGGAATATTCTACACTCTATTGGAAAGTATCTGTCGCCAAAGAAGACAGAGTTTTCCTTTAATTGTCTGCTTGATACTGGAAGTCAAAGATCATATCTCTCAGACTTAGTCCTCAAAAGAGTTCATTATGAAACAAATACTTCCACTAGAGAATATGATGTAAGGACATTTCTCGATTCCAGTAGGAATTTTTGGCAACAAACAAACCTTAATGTAAAATACTAATTATTATAAAACATTACCGATTTTAATCGATAATGAATTTGATATAAAATTTCATTTTGACAGTGATAAATAATTTGAAGGGTCTCAACTACAGACTAGCTTGCGACTTTTCTAATGTGGACAATAATGATATTACTTAAATTTCTTATACTTTCTCTCAATAATTCAATGTATACAGTTTGTGATGGACAAATTGTCGTCTAAATTACGCAGAACTGAAAACAACACTGACATCTCATTTTAACAGATATATTTACCAAAAATACACAAAAAGTATCTTGAAATACTAAAGAGTAAATTTATTCAATAAAATCGCCATTGGCTTTAGCCACAACCTCCAAACGACTTCGGAATCTCCTGCATCTCTTCCAGGCAGTCTCCTTGTTTAAGTTGGTAAATGCTGCCTTAATCCTTGCCTTTATTTCATCTTTGGTTTTACAAGGAGTTTTGTTGGTCCCTTAGTCAACTTCAATAATCTTTGCAGTCTGGGGAGTTAGGTGGCCAGATATAAGGGGTGATGTGGTCGCAGAAACTGTCTGACAGTCATAACTTGGTTCTTCTGCTTGTGTGACTCCTGTTGCCAGACACAGGGTCTTCCAGCAGCCACCCTCTTGAACCAGGACAGTACTACCTCCTCAAGGCACTTGATGTAGGCGTCCGTGTTGAGTCTGAGGCACTCACCCACAAATTCGCGAGTTCTTTTCTCATCAGAACGATCAGAGTGATTTTTTACGAGATGCCGTACCTTCGTAATCATCATTAGACTCATCCATCTCTTTCCAAATCCTTTGCACTATCCTCAGATTGACAAACAAACAATCTGAAATGTTTGTATTGAAGCTTCCGGTGCCAATTCCAAGCAGAGTACAGAATGCTGGTTCTAAATTCCTGGCTGAGTGAATTGCGTCATGGTGTTCTTTTTCTCATGGAGAAGTCGACATAATCAAAAACAAAAAAGGCGCATGCGTGAAATTAAAAATATAAAATGGCGACAATTTACCCATCGCATCCTGTATAACGTCATACTTTTTATTGCCGGTGATTGTATTTAAAATTGCTCTCTTCTTTTCAAATTTCTTCTCATCCCAATTTTTCTATGCTTTATGTTAGGCCAACCAGGGCAACGAAGACGTCATTGCGCCATTTTTTTTCAAATGGAAAGGGTCTACCTGTCTTGAAAAAATGACTAAGAAATACACAACTGATATTTTACTAGGATTGGACAAGGCCATATAAATAGGTAAGGATGCGCACCTAGCGGTGGTGTAATGGTTAAGCAAGCTTGTCTCGCTAGAACAATTACGACAGAGTAGTGAGTTCGTTCCCCACTGGGTACTCCATACTTTCGGCCTTGGGCCACATCTAAGCAGTGCTGAGAAAATCACTATAAATAGGTAGGGAGATTCTGTTACCTTACTCTTCCAATAAGTGGGAAGTGCTTGTCTTGACAAGAAACATTTGAATTATTCGCTGGGTTTAAACAAGCACAATGGTACTGGGTGGAATTAATGCAGTCTCATGTACGACTAAATAGACTCCATTTATGGTTAATATATTTATTTATTTATAGCGTGAACATATTTGTATCGCTATCGATAAAATAAGACTGGGTTTTGCCATAAATGATTTTGCTCTCTCTCTCTCTCTCTCTCTCTCTCTCTCTCTCACTCACTCTCTCTCTCTCTCTCTCTCTCACTCACTCACTCACTCACTCACTCTCTCTCTCTCTCTCTCTGTTTCATTAAAGATGACAGACACGGTACTAAGATTAAGATTTCATTTAATTTTTCTTGTGTTCGAACAAGTATTTTCTTTTCTGCCCAAATGTTCTGTAATTCCAAGCGATACTTTTAACCATTGTTAAGAATGATTTTATTTTTTATTTTTAACTGGATGTATGGGTTGTGTGTATGTATCTAGAGTTATAGGGATGTTTTATTTTCCGAACACGATTAGCACATTGTGGCCGTGTTCATAGTTAATATTATTGGGTGTTGGCTTTTTCTTTTTTATTATTAAAGCTTCCATTATTTTTAATCTTCTTTTACACGTGGATGAGGTTATTATGCTTGTATTTTCTACTAGTATTGTTTCGGATTGAATCTGGTAGGTTTTTGTGTATGCTTAAATGGGTTCTGATGGAACTGTGGTCGGATAGGTGTAACGTAAGTCGTCTGGATAGGCATGTAGTAGTGTGACCGATGTAATTATTTATGAGTTCAGTTTGATCAGGAACACAGTTGCTTAAGGGGCTTTTGAACTCGTAAATAATGTTCATTGTTTGTAGTTTTGATTTTGCAGGTGTGTAGTTATTTTTGAGAATAAGGTTAGCTGTTTTAAACTTTTTTGTAGTAGATAATTTAATTTTTTTTGTTCGGATCAACTGGAGTAATGTATTTCTTTATGATATTTCTCTTGTTGCCTGTTCATAAAGCAAGAGTAAATTACTAATATCATCGTGCAGCATAACATGTGGAGCTCTTTAAAAATCATCATTAACTCATTTGTCTCGCAGACCGTTCCACGTCTAGTGAATCAGATCCCCAATTGATATTCTAAAATTTCCATTCTATACCAAACTAAGATAAGCTTAGTAACAACTCTGGATGTCGGTTAAAGAGAAATGGTTAACGAGCTAGTTCGATCCACGTTGTTGCTCTGAAACCTTTTACAGCTGCTGTCCTTTTTGCAGCAATGGTGAAACCAACCGTTTCCCTACATGAAACATTTGGCGTTAATTGACTGACCAGTTAGAGTTCCTGGTAGTTGAAATTTATAAAATCTTTTTCTTAAAACAGTTTTTCAGTCCACTGTTATTGTTCTTTCTAATACTGACGGGAGTTTACTTCCAAAACTTTCGTTTTTAGCATTCAGAAACTTCATTGCGACATTATTTTCTCTTCTACTTAAATAGGCTAGATATTTATGCCGTTTCTTCCCTTGAAAGTGTTCCAGTGATGTGGCTTTTTATTATTATTTTTTTCGGTTTCACTTCATACTGGACAGAAAAAAAAACACACTAAGACAGAAGGAGTTACGGGGTGTGGAAGAATTGGTAACAGAAACATTAATGATGTGTGGGAAGAAAAAAGAGTAATCAGTAGGTAGCCATTGACATTGCACTTACACTTTGCAGATTAAAGTTGACGGGAAAGCAAAGGAGTTCCACAAGCGAGAAGTGCGAGCAAAAAATCTGTTATCATAGAATTTATGGTTGCATCTACCCAGTTCAACTGTAAATTGATGAGTCTAGGTATCATAGCGAAAAGCTCATCCGAACAACTATCATGAAAGTACTTCTAGAAAAGGCACAGAGATCAAGGGAAAGTGACTGAAGCCGAGTCGGGACCAGATCAGGACCGATAATATTGCCGATGTTTCTTTGGATTTTAACAAGCGGCTCAAGATAAATAACAGGAGCACCGGACCATCTGTGACAGCAATATTCTAAGCATGGACACATTTGGTTCTTCAACTGTGATTTTGTAGCACCAGTCTATAGATTCTTGATGAAGGATCGTTTTCGTTAAGTTAGAGGATTCATTTACTTGAAGTCGCTTTTAATCATTGATCTGAGAAAACGGTTGTATACAGATGATAGTCTAGATATTTTTATGAATGAGTCGGAGGCCATAAGCTAAACTAAGAACCCTGGACGCATATCATAGAGCAAAGGTAATATTGAAAATAAAATGTTAACATATTTACATGAAAGTGTTACTGGGCAGGTTATTTAGACGGCCACCAAGCCAATAATTTAATGTTAGTTTGTTTCGTTTTCTTCTTTTTTATCATCTTTTTCTTTTAATTTTTTTCTCTCGGCATCAATTCGTTCGAAGTACATCAAAATTTATTTTATAGTTCTTTCCATCTCGGTCGACTGAACTGGTATTGTTTTGTTTTGTTTCGTTTTTTGCATTGTTATGAATAATTTATTTGGCCGCTGCTCATTTCAATCAGTACTGCCATAAGCAGTTTCGATTTATAGGGGAAATTTCCACGAGCCTCGAAAATTCGATTTTTACACACACACCCCCCCCCTCCTTCCCAAAAATTCTCTTATCTTAGTGCTTTGCTTATATGCAGAAAAAAAACGGAATTTCCACAAGTAAAAAAAGGACTAAAGTTTTGTGGGAATCAAGCCCCAAATCTCTGGATCGCCATCCTTATCATCTGTTAGTTTACCAAGTTAAATGCAGGGTATACGGTGCCTGTGAAAAGCAGTTTTAATAAGTATCTCCCCGCCTTCCCGCGTAAAAAAAAAAAAACAAAAAAAAACGCGTAAACGGTTTTGAACCCTATCGAGGTTTATAAGAATTGATCTAACAGTTTCAGCTTAAATATGGCAGCAATATTTCATTTTTTTTTTTTTTTATCAAATCTGACTCTTGTGAAGATAAAGGGTGACAAAAGTGATTCAGGTACTTCATGAAGAGATAGTATGAGCTAACCATTTTTCCAGCATTTTTAGCAGCGGATCATATATATGGTGGTGTAGTGAGTTCAATCCTCATCAGATACAACGTTTTCTTTTCATTTTGGAAAATAAAATAAACCAGTTAATTATATAATCCTTAGTTTGTTGATGGTAATGTTGTGAATATGGATTATCTCCCCTTTGATAATCCACGCTATAAAAGCTGTACATTTCCGCTTGTCAAGTAGACGAGTATTAAGATTCTTAATTAAATAAAAGATTACTAGACAGAATCACTTGTCCAGTTTTCATTACAGGTAAGATTTTCGTTTTCGCAGTGACATGCGTAAGAAATCATAGAAGCGGTTTATGTACCTTTTAATATGAAAGGTATGATTTTTTTACTAATAATGTTCACCCAATACAAGGCCCAAGGGCCACTCAAAGTGGAGAGTTACTGTCTGGAGTTATATTAGCATAGGAAAAGACGGGCGTTAGAAGTATAGAGCTGAAGTAGACTTTAGAAGGAACCGGAAACCAACTCCTAAACAAGAAACAAGGGATAAACCGCTATTCTTATTATAAACCAAGGAGGAGTGTGAAACGGACGATAGACGAACCTATTTACCCCTATTAGTAGAGGAGGGAAAATAAATAAATAAAAATAAATAAATAAATAAAATGAAATGAAATAGTGAATAAACTTTCAGAATTCAAGCGCAGACTTCAGAAGGAACCAGAAACCTAATCCTAAACAGGAAACAAGGAATAAACCTCTACTCAAGTTCAAAAGACATTAAATAAAAACAAAAATCTTCACCATCAGGAAATTTGTAATATGTACAAGGTGCGATGGATAAATTGACGCCATTTTATATTTTTTTTTTTAATTTCGCACATGCGCGTTGTTTGTTTTTGATTTTGTCGACTGCACAGTATAGTGGGGTCAGTTGGGCACCGTCTGTGAGAAATAGAATACCATAACGCGATTCACTCCGCCAGAGATTTTAACGCAGCATACTGTACTGGTTGGCCTTCGTCCCGGAAGGTGCAACATAAACATTTCAGAGTATTTCGGTGTCAATCTGAGGACAGTGAAGAGGATTCAGAAAGAGTTGGATGAGTCTAATGGAGATTACGAAGATGTTTGGATTGATCACTAGTGATGACGACGTTATGCCATCATTCATCTTCCCACAGAGCCTCAGACTCAACACGGAGGTCTACAATCAAGTGTCTTGAGAGGTTGTAATGTCTTGAGTCAAGAGGGTGGCTGCTAGAAGACCCTATGTCTGACAACAGGACTCTGACCATACCACCCAAGGAAAACCCAGTCATGACTGTCAGACAATTTCTACAACTACATAACCCCTCATCTAACTTAACTCCCCACACTGCAACCTCGTGAGCGAAGTTGAGCGAGAGACCAACAAAACTCTTTGTAACACCAAAGATGAACTAAAGGCACGAATTATGTTGGCATTCACCATCTTAAACAAGGAGACTGTCCGGAAGAGATTCAGGAGATTCCAAAGTCTGGAGGCCGTGATTAAAACCAATGACGATTTTATTGAATAAATTTACTCTTTCTTTTACTATTTCAAGATATTTTTGTGTATTTTTGGTAAATATATCGATTAAATTGAGATATCTGTGCTATTTTCAGTTTTTAGACGACAATTTATCCATCGACCCCTGTAATGTGTAAATCCTACGTGTGATATCTCGGAGTCACATGAACAGTATATATATATATATATATATATATATATATATATATATATATATATATTAGTCATATTGAAGAATTTTGGTTGTACTATTTTAAATCCTTGAAATATAACTAGGCTAACGGACACACATAAAACACCGGTTCCTGTACGATCACCGAAATTAAGCAACGTTGAGTATGGTCAGTACCTAGACGGGCGACCGCTTGCGTATACCAGATGCTGTTAGTTTGGATGTAAGGTTGATGTAATGGGTGATAGCGCGGAATTTCCTTTTTATACTCGCTGGAACTATTTATTCTGGTTTTTGTCATTTTTCTCCTCTTTTAAATTTTTCCTCCCCTTTTTAATATTAAATTGTATTTTAGTCGCAGTTCCTCGTTTCCTCCCAGTTTGTCAGTTTAGAAAACAAAAGCACACAGTTACAATATATATATATATATGTGTGTGTGTGTGTGTGTGTGTGTGTGTGTGTGTGTGTGTGTGTGTGTGTATGAGATAACGATATATATATTTTATATATCAAGAACAATATTGTGTAAAAATTTATGACAAGGTGGAAAAACATTTAGATTTTAAATTCCCATCATCCCTCGTTCGTGCGCATGCGTAGTCGCACCAACATAACAAATTTAGTCCGATGAAGTCCTAAATCAAGAAACGCGTCACAAGAAAACTTTTCATTTTGTCATACATTTTCTCCATATATATATATATATATCGTTAGGCCATGTGCGTTTATCATGAAACAGACTGTCACCTCCAGGTGTTGACTTCAATGTCCACTTATATATATATATATATATATATATATATATATATATATATATATATATATATATATATATAAGTGGATATTGAAGTCAACAATATATATATATATATATATATATATATAAGTGGATATTGAAGTCAACAATATATATATATATATATATATATATATAAGTGGATATTGAAGTCAACACCCAGTCTGTTTCATACCAAACGCAATCGTTAGGCCATGTGCGTTTATCATGAAACAGCCTGTCGCATCTGAGTGTTGACTTCAATGTCCACTTTTATATTTACATACGCTCTATCCCTGATATTGAGCACTTTAACCCATAAATATAGCATACCTTAAAACTATTTTATCATATATATATATATGTGTGTGTGTGTGTGTGTGTGTGTGTGTACAAGATTAAAAGCTTTTCTTTTCTTTTATTTATATCATCCTTAGTAAATACATAATATACATGTAATCAAAACAACCATATGTGTAAAGACCCTTTCCACATATGATTATATATATGTGTGTGTGTGTGTGTGTGTGTGTGTGTGTGTGTGTGTGTGTGTGTGTGTGTGCGCGCATGCGCGTGTGTTTACAAATAAATAATTAGAAAGAGAATGAAAGGTTGTATAATGTGTTTCTTAAAATTATTTGTTCGGCAAACTGACAATGTATAAAAAATTAACTTGTCGCAGTGTAGAAGACGTCAGATTAATTTTCTATTTTTGTGATAAAAAAAAAGTTGTATTTTTAGCTATAACAACACTCAGTTTGTGAACAAGAAAGGGACTTGTTTGACAACAGTTCATGAATCCAAATCAGACCTTGTTTCCTGCCAAGTCATAAAAATCACATCAAAATCGATTAGGTATTGGCATGGTAATCGTAGTGGAATTATTTCCAACTGTTAAGATGTATTTCAGGTTCAACCGCTGACTACCAGCATCATTAATCGTATATCGAATGAGCTCTTCGTTGTGAATTTAAGCGCGGTACTAGATTAACAACAAGGTCTCATCAATTTATATTTAAATTGGATAGATGTAAGCGTAAGTTCTATGCTAACAGTTTCTTTTCTCGCACTTCTCGCTTGTGGAACTCTCTTCCAGCTCCATGCTTTCCAGTCAACTTTCAAAAATGTAAATGCAATATCAATCGTTAACTACTGTCTTCCTGATTGCTCTCCTTTTATTCTCGTTCCTTCATTGTGGCTTAGTGGATTTGCTGCCTTGCGTGGAGTGAATTTAATTTCCAAGTTAAAATACATGTTCAAAATAGAATCAGATATTAAATGATTAAACAGGGTTTGAGGGTTGCACAGAGAATACGGTTTCCACAAAGATCCTTCTACAGCCCCCACCCCCCACCCTAACCGTGGCAAACTATTAGGCCAAAACTATCAAATGTCTTACAGCAATACAGCACATGGAAAATAATTGTCTGTAAGAGTGAGTCCGACTTTATTGTTTATTTCTTATTTCGTTGAAAAAGGACACAGGCGTGTCTGAAAATTCCAACTTTAAAATCTTTCTCTTCGTACTTCGGTTTTGTCAAAAGGTCTACTAATAAATAATGAATATCACCCGTTTTATCGATAATATTTTTTTAGCATTTTGATGTCTTTTTATTCTTTGAATTTCATTTACCGGTTCATTAAATCCACCACACATTATAAGAAGCACACGTGTACAATCTTTCGTTTTAATTATATATATATATATATATATATATATATATATATATATATATACATACATATATATACATATATATATATATATATATATATATATATATATATATATATATATATATATATAAGAGCCAACAAGAAAGACGTAAATTGGAGTTAAAACACATGTTCAAAACAGAATCAGATATTAAAGGATTAAACAGGGATTTAGGGTTGCACAGAGAATACGGTTTCCACAGAGAGCTTTCTACAAACACCCACAACCGTGACCGTGGCAAACTTCTTTCTTTCTTTTTATGTGCCTTGTCCGTTCAGGACGTAGGCGATCATGGCTCTCCACTTCCCTCTATCCCTTGTGGCTCTCAATAGGTTTCGTCCTTCTATCACCTCACCCAGACCACGTTCTGTCATCCACTTGCTTAAGCCCGCCAGGTATGTCATGCGTAGCTTTCCCCTGTCTCTCATTCTTTCTATTCGACCTGTGAGTATCAGATTTTCCAGCTCCTTCTTTCACATTCACTTCAGCTGCCTCTTCCCGATGTTTCCTTTGTTTGCATCCTCTCCAAGGCTTCATCGTTGCTCACACGCTCGGTCCATGATATCCTAAGCATCCTTCTGTAAAAACACATCTCCGTCGCCTCGAGTCTCTTTTTCATCTTTGAGGAGACCGTCCAACATTCGCTGCCGTAAAGGAGGACAGATGTCACGTAACAGCTCAATGCTCTTTTCTTTATTACAAAAGAAATTCTCCTGTCTTGCAATACTCTGTCCAGCTTTTGGAATGCGTCCATCCGTCGCACTTACCGTCCTTTGTCAAAACACTTCCCAGATATTCAAACTTCCGCGCCTGCTTGATTTTAGTGTCCCCGCCCTGCAAATCGCATTTCAGGCTCATCTTTTTACTGATGACGATGCATTCTGTCTTCTTGTAGTTTATGTTTTGTCCTTTCTTCTCGCTCTCCTACGCTTACATTCTGTATGAGGTTTTGTAATTTTTATTTCGTGTCTGCTATCAATACTGTGTTATCTGCGTATCTTATGTTGTTAAGATTGTGTCCGCCAATATTGAATCCCGGTAGGATTTCCAATTCTCTCAGAATTGCCTCGTTGCATAGGCTGAATAGGTCTGGTGAGAGGCAAACATCTAGGCTAAAACTATCAAATTTCTTACAGTAATACAACACACGGGAGAAAAAAACAACAACAAAAATTCCCGAAAGTGTGACTCCCAATTCATTGTTTATTTCTTGTCTCGTTGATAAAGAGCACAGGCGTGTCCGAAAATTCAAACTTTAAAATCTGTTTCTATCTGCTTCAGTTTAGTTAAAAGGCCTACTAATATAAAATAAATATCATCAGTCTTATTGAAAATATTCTTATCATTTTGTTGACTTTTTATTCTTCGAATCTACATATTATAAGAAGCATACGTGAGCCATCTTTCGTTATTATTATAAAAATAGGATGATGGACATTCCCGTCGATTTCGACGTATGAGGATCCGATAACTTCATTCAGTTTTTATGTTTGTGTCGTATGTGACACTTTAGTCCCGCTAGTGACCTACATAAAAGTCCACATATTGTGCAACAGCGAGGATTTGGGGACAGTACCACAGGAATATTTGCTGACGCTATTCATCGTTGTCTTTCGTCTCTTAGCCGGTCAATACTGGCACAAATATTAACAGTTATCGTTATCCAGGGCAACTCGTTCGAAGTTACTATGGGTCACATTGACAGCTGAGAGGTTACTCTTTAGTTTGGCTTTGTACCTGAGCCACGGCCGCCCAACGGTCCTCTGTCCACTGTGAAGCCGACTATACATCAGGACATTAGGTATTCTGTCGTTACTCATCCTCATCTTATATATATATATATATATATATATATATATATATATATATATATATATATATAGTCAAACCTAATGAGCCAGACAAACCTACCAAGGTTTCACTTAGGCAGATCGTCAGGGTCGACCCTGACGATCTGCCTAAGTGAAACCTTGGTAGGTTTGTCTGGCTCATTAGGTTTGACTAGGTTTGCTCTACGTTTGTATTGAGCTCTTTGGTTAGTTGTTTACTCGTATCGGGGTTTTTTGGGGGGGCCTTGAACCTGTATCTGTGCGATTATTTTCGACAGACTTTCATGTTCCTGGCTCTTTCTTTTTTAAAACCTTTTTTTCCTTCGTGATTGATTTGGCTATTGTTAAATCAAGAGTTCGAAGGTTTTTCGACACGAGTATAGTTACCTATATATATATATATATATATATATATATATATATATATATATATATATATATATATAAAAGTGAACATAGAAGTCAACACTTAGAGGCAACAGTCTGTTTCATGGTGACCTGACGATTGCAGCATGAAACAGACTGTCGCCTCTAAGTGTTGACTTCTATGTTCACTTTTATATTTACATACGCTATATCTCTGATATTGAGCACTTTATCCCATAAATATAGTACACCTATTTTAAACTGTTACATTTTCCATAAAAGGCAAGAAAAACAAAATTTTTAAAGGAAAGAAATGAAAAATAAAAGAAATCAATAAAAAGAAAAGGAAGAGGAAAGAATAGAAAGTCATAAGAATGCATAAGAAATCAACCCTACTACCAAGAGAATGAAAAGAAAAAATTCTTGCCTTTTATGAAAAAATTTCCCAAAAATGTGAAAAGAAGTGATGTTTCATCTATTGTAATTTTAATTAAATTCGTTTATTATTATCATCGCTAACTACCTGATGAGACGTAATAATTGTCGAAACAAAATATGCAATTTTGTAGTAATTACTTGCATTTTCTAATGTAACAGTTTAAATAAATATTTATTGTTCTACTCTTGTATTGAGCCCTTTTTTAAATTGATGTTATGAACGTTTGAATTTTATTCTTTTCGTTCTTTTACATCTGTATATATATATATATATATATATATATATATATATATATATAAATATAAAAGTGGACATGGAAGTCAGCACTTAGAGGCGACAGTCTGTTTCATGCTAGTGCAATCGTCAGTCGCCTGACGATTGCACTAGCATGAAACAGACTGTCGCCTCTAAGTGCTGACTTCCATGTCCACTTTTATATTTACACACGCTCTATCTCTGATATTGAGCACTTTACCCCATAAATATAGCACACTTTAAGACTATATTTCTGCATATATATATATATATATATATATATATATATATGAAATAGCCTATCTCTCAACAAATCTTTGCATACTATGAATAAAAATATGAGAGACAAAAAAAACGCCGGCATTTCATTAACATCGATATGATTGGTTTAATTCATTCGTTAATGTGTTACGCTCTCATTGGGAGACATTGATTCTTGATACAATGTGTCTTGCGACGTATGAAACGTATCAAACGATCGATAGCCCAGATTTACCTGTCCATACTTTTAGTTGATTTTGATCATTTTTTCAACATCATCTTTTGACGATTCGAGGTCAAAAACATTGACGTTCTCACCATATTGATTTGTAACAAAAATCTTTAAAAAAAATGTTTAAACAATGTGTTTGAATTATTAAGTAAAAATAAAAATCTTTCATTTTCGACTTTTACTTTATTGAACAATACTTGTTTCATTATTTTTTTCTTTTATCATCTTTCAGGAAATTTTATATATAATTCCATTTAAAAGAATTTTTCTTGGTAGAGAATGGGAGAAGAGAGAACATCCACTGTCTTATTCTGAATATTAAAATAAACAGGACACAGTAACAAACAAGACTCGAAACTACTTCGTGAAATTTCAATGGTACACACATTTATTATGCAGAAATAAAACAATGTAACAAAGTAAAAATTTAACAAAAACGCCTGCATAAAAATTTCCTTTCATGCATCTTATTATGAATAAAGTATGATAACGTAACAAAAGTATAGAAATAAATGGTTCTAAATGAAGATTTACAATACAATTTTTTGTAAATCATGAAAGAAAAAATATTTGAGGTGATATGAAAGCAACTGGAAAAATTAAGATAATTACCCTTAGAAAGAATAAAGATGCACCCTCCTAATAGGTAAACGAAAAAACTTGCGCGGTTTTTCCACGAAAATCTCACGTAGATTTAACGATATTTTTGCAATGCCGTTCTGTTTTATTTCTGCTTGGCTTCCACGTGTTTCTCCGGGATTTTTATTGATCCCTTTGAAATTTCTTTTTTTAAAATTTTCCTTTACGGATGTCGACTTCAAGGTCCTACTTGTACATCTTCTTTTTCGTCAGCGTAGTTTTTAAGAATGCCGAAACTTTTCTATCCTTTGCGCTGCTGGCAACTTTCACACGAGGAAGCCTAAAACCACGTTCGATTCTTTCACCTCGGTCGCATGAGACGTCAAATACCTTCCGCTGTTCATCCGTAGATCCCTCTTAAATACCATCAGACTACGCTCAAACGGACCTCAATTTAAACTTTACGAGGGCATAATTCACCCTTTTCATTAAACAATAAGAGGGTAATATATTTTTTCAGAATTTGAAAAAAAATGAATCCCCAAATGCCCACCATTTCTGGCGGTTCTTTTCAGAGTCAATTCTAAATAATAATAATAATAAAATTAGCTTTTACACACAAATGAAACAATCTGTAATAAACCACCTGACATTATTTTGATACACGTCTCCCAAGAGTAATGTGTAAATTTGGTTTGGTTTGGTTTCTTTTGTTTTACGGTATATCAACTTCAATGGGTTATTTAACATCGACATCATTTTTAGGATAGATTTATATGAATAGAATATGTATTCTTTGGTTTAGATTGGTTTGGTTTATTTTGTTTTACGGCATATTAACCTCAATGGATTATTTAATGCCGACAACATTTTTAGGATAGATTCGTATGAATAGAATATGTATTCTTTAGTTTAGATTAGTTTGGTTTATTTTGTTTTACGGCTATCAACCTCAATGGGTTAATTAATGCTAACAAATTTTTTTATTGCTGGTAATATTTTGTTTTGTCAAAAAATCTGTTTCTGGTAATATTTTTCCCTCAAAATTGTATTGCTGGTAATAATTTTTTTCAAAAAACTACTGCTGGTAATAGTTAACTATTTTCCCATAGCTGTGACCCTAACAGGTGCTACCACCCCGAACAGGGTGGACCTGAGAACACCAGCAATTAAGAGGTGGTTCCACGCTCCTCAAAACCTCCTGATCAGCTGCTGGACGTAGTTTATCGTCTTACCCAGGACGCAGATGTAGTTTAATGCCTTACCCAGGACGAAGTAATGTATAAGACAAACTCAGATTATTTATTTACTTACAGTTTTTAATTATTATTTTCAATTATTTTATACTGCTAATAAAAAGTTTTTAAACATTTTCTCTCAAATATTTGTTGATTTTCTTTTTGGTCTTTTTATCGTTCTAGGCAAAGGACTACTGTAGGCGCCTGTGATGTAGCGATGAAATTGAGTCCTAAAACCGGAAGTTCCTTCGCAATACAAATAGCGCAGGCACAGCATGTATAAATCAGTACATTCCCGGCAGCCCTACGTCCGTGTTAAAGACCTTAACATGTCTCCATATTTTCTTTATTTTATAATGGGTTGATTTACTTGACTCCCCACTGAGTCAGGTTGTGACACAAGGTCAGTTTTTAACGTGGGGACCTAGGGGTGTCTTCACTCGGGCCGCTGGTCTTAACTGGTCATAGCTTGTCCAAGCTGGTAAGAGCTGGTCTAAGCTAGTCATAACTGGTCTTAGCAAGTCACAGCTTGTCAGAGCCGGTCCAAGCTAGTCATAGCTGTGATACTACCAGTGCAGGAACTGATCCCTGCGCCCAGCAAGTATCAGAATGTGTATACCACTCAAGAGAGGGGTTTACACATTCAAATGATTTTCTAAGCGTAGCTTAGATGTGACACAAGGCCGAAAAGTGTGGAGCACCCAGTGAGGATTGAACCCACTTTTCAATTGTAATTGATCTAGTAAGACAAGCTTGCTAATCATTACATCACGTGGAAGTACCATATGGCGATTTTTGTAGCACTAGGCCGAAAGTAAGGGGCACCCAGTGAGGATCGAACTCACTACTCAGTCGCAATTGTTCTATCGAGACAAGCTTGCTAACCATCTATTTATGTGATAGCTTCAGTCATTAGTAATAATGGCTGATATAGAAACATTCAACAGTAATAAGGAATCCATGTGAAATTAATCTGGTTCGATTAATGTAGCTATTTAGTTGTAGTGAAAGAGATAATCACCTACTTCGAAAAAGAGTTCGTGTTTTATGTGCGATCTGCCGAAGACAAAAAATTACCGAAAGTAGTTAGCAAAAATCTGCTACTTCAAGTATCAGAATCTATGCTAATGTTCTTTCCTTCCCTGAATGGCGTGGCCAATCAGAAAAATCGCTTGGTGAATAAAAGCCGTTGTTTTTTTTCGCTTACGAGGGCAGGAATTTTTCTGATCTTGGTGAACGAATATGCGGTTTTTGCTGGCGAGAAGTGGGTTGGATTTGTGACCCCGTTTTGTCGTTTCGACGTTGTCTGTTGGACTGCTAAAACGGACTATCGTTTGACCTGTGATTTGGCTACAAGTGTTGCGGATGAGAAACAGAAGAAGGCTATTGCAGGCATTTATTGCTACTACAGTGTAACCCGGATATAAGAGACCCGGATATAAGAGATTTTCTCTCGTCCCAAATTAGAGTCATACTTACCTAAACAAAATAGACCAAACCCGGATATAAGAGAAACCCGGATATAAGATACTTCTTCTCCGGTCCCGACAACTCTCTTATATCCGGGTTATACTGTATAAGTTTACAGGGTTTTTTTTTCTTTTCTTTACTATATTAGCAAAAGTAACCAGAGTGTTCTAGATTATACAATTTTGTTAATACAGTGTAACCCGGATATAAGATAGTTGTCGGGATCGGAGAAGTCTCTTATATCCGGGTTTCTCTTATATCCGAGTTTGTTCTATTTTGTTTAGGTAAGTATGGCTCTAATTTGGGACCAGATAAAATCTCTCTTATACCCGGGTTTATATTATATCCGGGTCTCTTATATCCGGGTTACACTGTAAAAGAAGTTTATATATTTTTATCTTTGAATTGCTAGCGTTTCATATTCTTGATAAGCACACTAGGCATTCAGAGATTGCGCCTACTAATGTGTAAATAATGGTGCAGCATTGTCTTGTTTAAACTATATCCTTCCAGGCCTTTATTATTAAAGAATCAATATTAAATTGAGGGTTGTAGACTGCATACACCAAACAATGATAGTCAATTACAAAAATTGCCACTCTTCAATGACTTGGGCCAAAATCAATTAACATGCAGAAGTTGGGCCTATTAATGTGCAAACCAAGAAATCAGAATAAAATTAAGGCCTGTAGAATGCACACTAGGAATCTCTGCGGACGTATGACGCTACATAATCCATATTATCTATATCTTCTGTGGTTGGAATAATATACATCTTGTTACTTTGGAAAAAGAAGTCGCATATTCCTATAGTAGACCTTGGAGAATGGTGGAAATCAACACATTTTTCTCTCTTTCCAAGCCGCCTGTTAAAGTCTTAAGTGTTGCCGTCATTTTCTTTTTTTATGGTCACAAATCACCATTTTGTCATGCGTTCAGAACATCTTGTTATACAGTGGAACCTCGGTTCACGAATTCATTCCTGAAGCCCGTTCTTAACCAGAAATGTTCGTAAGCCGAAACTATTTTTTCCAATAGGAATCAATGTAAAATGAATTAATCCGTTCCTGGTCCCAAGATGATTGCTTATTTAAACTTTAACAACAGTATTTTGTGCACAAGTTTATACACAAAACAAATGAAAATCATTAAATCTAAGAAATAAATAAATAAACCCAATACAAAACAGATAAAATATAGACGAACATATTAATTTTAGCGTACCTGTAAGTGGGAGAGTTGACGGTGTAAGGGGAAGGAAAGAGATGTTATTATTTGGAAAATGGAAGGAAAGACATTATCGTCTCTTTATTTATAAGAATAGTATATATCGTTGATTTTTGCCATATGAAACTGAGTCGGAAGAGACAATATCCTCAACAATTGTTTTTCTCTCAACTTTTCTTTTTCCTTTACCAGTATCACTGCTAGTTTTCTTTGGAGCCATGACTGAGGACTAATGAAGAGAAAAAAGGCACAGTACAATAAAATTGGAAAAGAAACGCACAACACACGAATGTATACAAAATGGTGGTCGACTCAGAACTGATTCCGTTCGGGTTAACTCGGTTCGGCTCGGTTCGGAATGTTGTTCGAGAACCGAAATTTTATTTGATAACCGAGGCATTTTCATCTCGAATATTCTGTTCGAAAACCGAATTGTTCGACATGTGAGACGTTCGAGAACCGAGGTTGCTCTGTATTTATTTTATATATTTTATGTCTCATTTTATTCATTTATTTATTCATTTTTGTTAATGTTTATTTTCAAAACGAAATGCCCGGTGGGGGGAGGATGAGTCAATGTATACATTTTTATCTACTTTCATACGGCGTAAATTTTAGTTTGTGGTTAAGTTTTGAGGTTCGGTTTTGAATTGTTTTAAATATCAAATTTTCACCTCTGCACCCAAAACAAAGTCCGAATTAATATCAACAAACAACATGAACACCACTACAATACATTGTCTTATTGTAGGTACCTCCACGAGATCGCTAAAAAAGAGCATGGCATGATGAAAAAGACGCCAAACTTGACGAAAACAAAATTTTATCGTCTAAATATTTATGTTATTATTAAGATCAAAGTTTATTTTAATTATTTTTAAAAAATTTTCCTTCTTTTTAGAACAATCTGAATTTTCATTTAAAAATCCTTGTTTCTCTTTGTATCAACGGAACTAGTAAAATAACATATACAATTTTTAGCACTTTTTTTTTGTATGACGTACATTAATTTGGAAAATCTTGCAAAAATAATAATAATTGTCGTATGTTGTTGAAACTTTCAGAAAGTATTCACAGATGATCGAAATTATTATAAATATGTTTTCTTTTATTAAAGTCATGGCAGAAATATTTTTTTATATTTATTACCCCTCAATAACAAATTTTATGTAAACGCTAGAAATTCGATCGCGTCAGGTTTAGTGATTACAATAGTTAAAAGCACAAGGCTTTGAGGAATGCAAATCATGTTTTTTTTGTTTTTTTTAATTGGATTCCCCCATACCTGAAAATCAGCTCTGAATTGTAACATACAAAACTCAATAAAACAAATATATTATTTAATTTCAAATGCTTTTATTTGTTTTTGGTTGTTTTTATGAATATGGACAATATTTTCTGAAAGCAAAAGAATTTTTCGATGAAAAATGAATTTTTAATACAATTATTTGTTATTTTTAATTATAATAGATTTTTACATTTAAGTTGTTAAAATATTATAAAATTGGTTAAAAGCCGCATCAGGTTTTCTAAGTGTCCTTATGAGATAGATCTTTTTTAGTGCGTTGTAAATTGTATCGTTTTGACTAATCAGAAGACCCGCAGTAATTAAGAAATGTAATTTTGTGTTTATAATCGGCTCTAATTATAAAGTATGGAAGACCAAACAGAATACAATTAAGTTGCATTATTTGAGTTAAGCATTGTTCGCCGCTGTTAATGCCTTTACTTTTGCGAAACACGTGTGGAGAAGTTTATTTGATTTTTCAATTTCAACTGAGAAGGGTACCTAAAAGTATCAGTATCATCTTATGAAATTTATATGATCTTATTTTTATATTAATCTCAGTTATGGCATTTTTTCCATAAATGAAATATCAAAATTAATAATAAAATGAATGGAAATACAAATAACACAGTAAAATGTAGTAAATGTACATAAAATTATAGTATTTTATGTACACTTCTGATAAAATTTCATGAGAAAAGTAGCTATAAATTAATTAGATACCTTTCTTATGAAATTTAACCTCATTCGTAACAGTCTTATTTTAATTTCTTTATAATATATTTTCCATAAAGCATCATAAACGTAAATGTGAAAGCTAAGTACAAAAAAAACAAAAAAAATTAGAGCGCTGAAAGTTTTCTTTAAAAATAACGAGGTAAATAATTTGTTCACTTAAATGTAAAATATTTCACTTTTCTCCTTCCATAGAAAAAATTATCCTCACGGAATCCGTCAATATGTCATTCATCACCTGTCAAGTGACGCGAAAGTTTATGACCTGCTTTGTTTTATTTTCAATTTACATCTTTTCGGCGCATAAGCTAAGTTCAGCTTGGTTCAAAATATTTTAAATAAACATTATAATTTCTGATTTTCTTAAAATAAGTTTTGAAAAAGTGATAATTGATATTTAAAAGAATTTCAAAATGAGATTTTCATTGATTTTATAAAATGGAAAAAAATGATTGCCATCTGTCAATTTTGCTGACTCAAAAACAAAGATTTTTAACGAAATTTTCGGACGTGTTAGGAACTATTAAAAAATGTAAAAAAAAATACCCCAAAAATACTTTGATCTTTCCTCTTAATAATAACATAAACATTTAGACGATAAAATTTTGTTTTCGTCAAGTTTGGCGTCTTTTTCATCATGCTATGCTCTTTTTTTAGCGATCTCATGGAGGTACCTATCTTATTGTTACAGTTCTCACCGTTGAATAATCTGCAGTTGAGGCAATAATTTCAACTGGAGGCCATTCATTGTAATGAAAGTTTTCACCTCGCTTGTTTAGAGTTCTCACCGACTCCATTGTCTGCTTCGTTACAGCGAATGTCATTGGGACTTTTTAGTGAAATATCTACTCTCTCTCTCTCCCTCTCTCTCCCCCCTCTCTCTCCCCCCTCTCTCTCTCTCTCTCTCTCTCTCTCTCTGTTTTATTTTGCAGACTTGGACCTTCCTGCTGTCAAAAAGACAGTTTTCCCCTTCACACCACTATTATTTTAACTACTTTACACCCTCAACAATGTTTATTGTATTAAAAAGTGATTATGAGAATTGTAATAAAACCTAAAAATATGAAGAAAATGTATCTATACATTTTTTTGTTCTAGAGAATTTACCACAAAAATATTAAACACTATTTATTTACAAGTATAATTTTATATCTACAACATTCTAAAAAGTAATGCAATTAAAACTAATGCAGTGCAATACTTATCACTTAGCAATTTATAAAGAAATAAATATGAAAACAATTTTGTATTCATAAATGTCTAAACAGTTACTAAATTATTAAAATATGTGAATCACCTATAAGGAAGTCCTTATTATTTGGCATATTATAAAGTTCAAAACAACTGGCAATTAGCCGATGATTTGCCAACTATTCCAATAAACAATCTAATAAATAAATAGGATTTACTATTTTTGTTGTCGATTCTCAAGAACAAAGAAAATGTATAAATTCACTTTCATATATTTAGGTTTTATTACGATTCTAATCATCGCTGTTTATAGGAATAAACATTGCCGAGGAGTGAAGGTAGTTAAAATAATAGCGGTATAAAAATAAAACCGGTTTGTTTTGATTTTTTTTTTTTTTTTGTGGGTACGAATGTCCAAGTTTACCTTTCAAGTTCCTATTTTTATACACGGGAGTAATTACCATTTCGAATTAAATGTTTTACTCTTGGTCTTTTACTGTCTTCTCTGTGGTCTTTTTGTTCATTAACTTTGAACTGGCTTTTATTTATTTCTTCAGTCCTTCATCACTCCTTATATATATCTACTCGATACATCTTTTTGTATCATCTGTTCACAGTACTCTTTATCTCTTTCTGTCTGTAGCTTCTAATCTTATCTTATCTAATCTTATATTTTTCCGTTTGTTACAATCAAATGATGCAAGAAATGCACTGAAACTGTGAAAATCACTTTTATATTCTACTACAGTGCATTTCTTGTCTCATTTGATTGTAATACGCGGAAAAATCTTCGTGAATATGAAAGGATTATGCTAAAAATAAGCAAACATAATGTTTGTAATTTATTTAATCAGACAAGCCTAAATGAGAATTTGCTGCCTAAATACAAAAATATATTTTATATATATTATATATATATGTGTGTGTGTGTGTGTGTGTGTGTGTGTTTGTGTGTGTGTGTGTGTGTGTGTGTGTGTGTGTGTGTGTGTGTGTGTGTGTGTGTGAACTATAGACCTTGTTTAAGTTTTCTCGGTGCTAGGTCGCATCTACCAAATACCTACATTGATTGGAATAGCTCTCCTTACTTTTCCCAAATTAGTATAAATCAATCGTGCTCGGCCGGTCATGTGAACCTTAAGGGCCATTCGTCAGTTTTGTTTCTATAGAGAGGACACTCTTTTGGGAGAGAAAAGGCTTTCTTAGCTTCTGGGTATACAAACTCTTTGGAACCATAACGTGCTGGACTTTTACAACACGACAGCATTTTGTATCATCCATTCTCCTTCCTTTATAAAGTTGGAAAGAAGGCACATAACATATTTCTATAATTTGCTAGCGTGTTCTCCCCCTAGAAAAAAAACCCTTCATTTACATTATTTCAACTTCTATCTAGCGTTATATTTTATAATTTATATGCATTAATTCAAATCATTGAATTGCACAAAATGAGCCTAAAATTATCTCAAAATTTTCTAAAATTCCTTGTGACTAATTGTTTATATACAGTAATGCATACGGGTAAAATAGCGTCATTTTATGTTTTTAATTTCGCGAATACGCGTTGTTTGTTTTTAATTTTATTGACTGCACAACATGGGAGGATCAGTTGGGCACCGTCTGTGAGAAAAAGAGCACCATGACGCAATTCACTCAGCCGGAAATTTGAAAGCGACATGTTGTACTGCTTGGCATTCGCGCCGGAAACTCCAACATTTCAGGGTATCTGGGTGTCAATCGGAGAACGGTGCAGAGGATTCGGAAACAGTTGTACGAGTCTAATGTTGATTACGAAGGAACGGCAGCTGGGAAAACTCACTCTGATCGTTCTGATAAGAAAATAACTCCCGAATGCGTTGGTGAAGGACTCAGACTTAACAGGGAGGCCTACGTCAAGTGCCTTGAGGAGGTAGTGCTGCCTTGGGCCAGGAGAGTAGCTGCTGGAAGACCCTATGTCTAGCAACAGGACTCTACACCATGCTACACAAGCAGGACACAGTCATGGCTGTCAGACAATTTCTGTGAGCACATTACCCCTTACATCTGGCAATCTAACTCCCCAGACTGCAACCCTCTTGATTATTATGTATGGGGCGCAGTTGAGCGAGAGACCAACAAAACTCCTTGTAGCACCAAAGATGAACTATGGCAGCATTCACTAACTTAAACAAGGAGACTGTCCAGCAGAGATGCAGGAGATTCCGAAGTCGTCAGGAGACCGTGGCTGAAGCCAATGGTGATTTTATTGAATAAATTTACTCTTTAGTATTTCAAGATATTTTTGTGTAATTTTGGCAAATATTTCTGTTAAAATGAGATGCCAGTGTTATTTCATTTTTGTGTAATTTGGACTACAATTGATCTATCGTATCCTGTAAAGACCTAGCCATAAGATTGATGTGCTTTGTTGGGCAGAATAACTTCAAAGAAAAATGCTTTTCGAAAACTTCGTCCAAAGCAATACGACTAATGGGCCGTATGACTTGTTCATATATTTGCCTGCAGCTTATAAGAATTATAGTTTTTGTGAACTAAGTTTTCAGAGCTCGGTCAAGTGTCTAACTGGCCATGTACTTTCCGGAATAGAAATCCATACAGAAGTTAAATTAATTGTCAAATCGTACCGATACATTAGTAACAAACCGATAGGTTGAATTCGATATACAGAGTTACGGAGAATATCTTAAACAGTTCCGCTAAGGATCCTAAAGAGTAGTCATATCGTACGTCCGCTGAAGTCGCCAGACAAGTGGCAGAAGTGAGAAAGACATGGAAAGAGTAGATCGTAGCAATGACTATAAGAAAGGCCACCAAATTATTAGCCAACCCTCGAAATGTAGGAGAACAAGCTAACATGCACGTGAGACTTGTTCTGTCATCGTCATAGTAGTGAACATAGCGTTTCAAACTAGTGCACAACGCTGTCAAACATTATTACTGGAGAAATGTAGACGCTAGTTTGAAACATAACCGAACAAGTGACCTGAAAAACGAACCTATCCCCGGTATATTGTGTTATATTTGGTACCGTCAATAGGATTCCTGACCCTGAGGTTACCAGGGAAAAAAATACAACAAATAGTATTACATACTTGCTGATTTTGTTACAGCGTTCGCACTCTTTGAGGCAACCTGTCATTGTTATTTGATATTCTGAAATATATACCAGAATTTGTTTGAATAAACAATATTTTCTCGATTTTATATTCTCGATAGAATGCAAGACATATTCTGTTCAAAGCCGTGACTCCACAGTGCTGTTTTGCAATACAGATTTATTAATGATAATATCGGTGAAAATTTCATGATTTGTCTAAATTTTGGATTTTTTATTGAGTCATAATTCGTAATTCCTTGCCGTTTCCGTATATAATGCCCATGAGAATTCTTTGTCAAATTTTTTAGCTTAACTTTAAAAAAAATATTACAATAACAATAATAAATATAAATGCAGGTTATTACATAAAGAATTAAGAGGATACAAATGAAAAGATTCAAATTGACACGGTTTTCCATTTCACTGAAGCAGACGTTAAGCACATGAGAGTGTTATCGCCTACTCTTCCTATTCTTTCTGTTGTAGCATACCTACGGACGATAATGGGTATTCACATAAATACAGTAGTAAATACTGTATGTTGTTCTGCAGTCGGGAAACAGCTAAACTACCCCATTTTAAACGGGGGTCCTAGGGGTAATTTTTGGCCGAGCCTATGGGCTCGGTTACACCACATTAAATTTGGCCTTGTGCCACATCTGACCGCGAGGGGCGGTTGGTAGATATCGTGCAGTTGGAGATTCGTCTCCAGCTGTGCTGGTCAAACTCTCTGCCTCCGGGCAGAGAGGATCTCCACACAAGGCTATGTCGAAAGGCAGAGTCTCGTCTCGGGAAACAGCTACCCGACCCCGTTTTATACGGGGTTTACGGGGAATTATTGACTCGGATACCCCACATTAAATTCGTGCCACATCTAACCGCGTGGGGCGGTTGGTAGATATCCTGCAGTTGGAGATTCATTGTGGAATTCACTTGACTCACTTCTAGTAGTTGATTACTTCTTCTACGCGCCGCTGGCGAATCTTATATGTGTTGCTCTTGTCCTAAGTATTATCATTCATTACCAACATTCATTTCATTATTCTATTCAGTAACCTTCCCTAGGTTACAACATTTTCTTTCTTTCTCTTCCCTAAAAGCAAACAGCGACTTTAATATATCTTTCCTTCCGACTATCCTCGCAAACAAATCAAACACTCCCAGGAACTGTAACTAAGGTCCAATCAGCATAGTTACCGTATAAACTACAGGTGGACTCTGTGGATGGTGAACAAACCACAAATATGTCTGAGCAGACGTCTGCAACTAGGATTGGCTAGCTGCCCGAGCAGACAGGCATACTCGGATAATGTAGTTCTGAAAAGTTCCGTACTTTTCTCAATTTCGAATTCCATCTCATCACCTTCGTTAACCGGATTACGGCCACATCTCGTTGAAACACCGGTTCCCGTACGATCACAGAAGTTAAGCCTGGTCAGTACCTAGACGGGTGACTGTTTGGGAATACCATGTGCTGTAAGCTTGGATTTGCGGGTGATGTAGTGGATAATATGCTAGTAATTGTTAATTGGAGAGCTTAGTTCCAATTTCAGTTGGGTTCGTTACATTCACTTACGCACAAATATCCTTGAGAAAGTCATGAATCCACCTTTTCTCCCCGAAACTATGGGTTAATTAGCATTACTAAAGCATTATTATCTCCAAAAATAAAATAAAAATTGGGTACAAAATATTTAGATTTCAGCATTAAATAACCCATAGAGGTGTTGATATGCCACCAAACTAAAACAACCAACCTTTATTAACCATTCTTAATGTTTGAAACTATTTCAATTTCATTTATTCATACAAATAATTTTAAATCGTTCATGCATTTGAGTTGATTGATGATTTCGAATTTTATTTTCACCTAATCCTAAAAGGCCTGTAAAATAAAACTGAGTGGTATCATACCAAAACTAGGGTTTATTGCGGATTATTCTTAACTAGCAGTACCTATTTGAATTTTCTGATGAATCATAATTCTTAAGTTAAGAATTGAATAAGCTCCAATTGAGTTCTGTGACTATAAAATACTCGGGAAAATGTCCCTATTGCTTTGTTAAATATTTGAGCTTAATAAATATAAGAAAATATTGTAATAACAATCATAAGTATGGATGCAAGTCATTATTTAAAGAAGTAAGAGGGTACAAATAAAAAGATTTAAAACTGTCATGGTTTTACTGTATATTTACATATATTTATAACATTTTATTATAACACTTTACTCCTAATATGAAACACTTTATTCCAAATATGAAACACTTTATTCCGAATATCAAGTACTTTATTTCAAGTAACTAACACTTTATTCCAGATAACAAATGCTTTATTCCAAAAGATTGACTTTCACAAGATAAACGTTAATTATGTATATACGCATCAAGTAAAACAAAATATATACAAATTTATACTCCATCTAACATCATTGTTAACACTTCTTTGCATACCGTATATACTCGTGCATAAGACGACTTCGTGTATAGTGCTACCCCTGAAATAATTTGCATGAATTTTAACCCTCCCCCACAAGAAAAAATTACCTGTGTAAAGTGCAAACGAATACCGAAAATGTATGAATTTTAACAGCTTCAGAAATTTAACTGTGTATAGTGTGACCCCCTATTTATTTGCATAAAGAAAACAGATCATAAAACTCGACCTATACACGAGTATATACGGTATTTCACTGATGCAGACGTTAAGCGCCTGATAAGCATTTATCGTTTCCTCTAATTTGCCTTTCTTGCTTGGCTTGCGACCATATCATGTTGAAACACCATTTCTCGTACGATCACCGAAGTTAAGCAACGTCGAGGCTGGTTAGTACCAAGATGGGTAACCGCTTGGCAATAACAGATACTATAAGCTTGGATATTCCTTTGATGTAGTGAATAACAGTTCGTAATTGGAAATCGGAGTGCAGAGTTCCAATTCCAGTTGGGTTCGTTATATTCACTTACGCAATGCGCAAATACCACTGGGAAAATAAAAATCCTCCTCTTCTCTACCATCTAGGGGTCAAATAGTAGTACCTGCATCAGTAAAATCATTAAAAATAGATTCACTATTGCTTTTTATTACAACAAAATTATACATGCTCGATAAAAAAAAATCGGACCGATTTAAATTCGCTCATTAAAAAAAAAAAGGAGGGGGGATTATCATTTGGGAATATTTTTTGTAGATTAACATTATGGATGAGTATTCTCTTAAGAAGGCTCCTTGCTTTGAACGCCCTGTGGGACTCAAGCTCACCCCAGACCTCAAGTGAAACTCATATATTTACCCATAGCTGAGGGGAGAGTGATGGATTAATACCGTTCCCAAAGCACGTAAGTGAATGTAATGGATTCGACTGGAATTCGAACTCGATTCTCCGAATCTTCAATTCGAGCCGTTATCCATTACTCCACCGTGCCTCCTTCTGCTATACTCTATCTTTAAAAAAGGCAGATCAGACCAAAAAATCATCCTCATTCCCTTCGTATTTCATTAATAAGTTTGACTCGAACCGCTTTTTCCCCAAGAACTGCTTCTTTGTGGAACCCGGAAGAATGTTTTTCCCGTTCACTTTAATCTTGACCTCTTCACGCCTAGAATTAACCGTTATCTTTCCTGCATAAACTCACGAACTGCACTTCTTGTCCTTTTAAGATTCTCATACAACACCATACGGTAACTCTCTACCTTGAGTACCTCTTGAGACTTGTATGGGGTGAACATTAGTATAAAAGAAAAGTCTGGAGGTGAATAAACAATATTATGAGGTATGAGAGGTTAAGTCACGTGTTCATATTAGTCTGTAGACCGATAGTATTATATCGGCCATATTTGGGAAGACCCCCTCCTACCCGTGCTAGACTATATTCCTGATGAGCAATTCCCCTCTTCTGTCTCTTCACTTTCTTTGTTATACTCGGGTTTGTTATTGCGTCAGTATAACTTATTATGTCTCCGGCGAGACTTGAACAAGGAAAGTAAGTTTGTAAAACTACCAGATAAGCCTCGTTGACCACCACAGAAAGAAAGAAAGAAAGAAAGAAAGAAAGAAAGAAATTGAAAGTGATATCCACGTAGTGAGAAAAAAAGAGATAGATTGGGGAAGAAAGAAAGAAAGAAAGAAAGAAATTGAAAGTAATATCCACGTAGAGAGAAAAAAAGAGATAGATTGGGAAAGAAAGAAAGAAAGAAAGAAAGAAAGAAAGAAAGAAATTGAAAGAGATATCCACGTAGAGAGAAAAAAAGAGATAGATTGGGGAAAAGAGAAAGAAAGAAAGAAAGAAAGAAAAGAACTGAACAATATTTTCCTTAGGTTGATATGTCGAGATGGATAGTATTTAACATACCGACCCCGTACTAAGTTCTGCCTGCCACAGAAACCACTCAACGGGTTTGTAAACGAGATTTTCTAACTTCCGCCAAGCAGAACTCCAAGTGGGCAAACACTCACGGACAGTGAAGTAGTTGCATTTGCATGATTTATGTTTTCGCCTGACACTGGTTGATCTGTCGTGAAAAAGGTTACGAGGTTCCCCAACATGAGACAGTTACAAAAACACATACCCAACCCTGTCAATCTGCTGTTGCTACAGCCACTTACTACTCAAGCTGGTTTCAATATAAATTATAAGTCAACCGACATTTTCTTTTCTCAGCGGACATATTTAAATCAAATGCCCAGCATTCAGCAGGCGAGAAATTAAGTCTTTGTGAATTTGTTTCAATTTATTACCGTGAATGCGGATATTTAGATAAACACATTTTTATGTATTTGTCTAAGGAAAAAATAATCTTCGTATGAGTCAATGAGTGAGAACATGTTAAAGAATAAAATTTTTTAAAAGTTATAAACTGTGGTTCGCAAATAATCAGGTCAGACGTGTTATATACTTCAGTTTGATGGAAAACATCCTGTCTCTTTTTATAGGTACGCACCTGTTTCTAACTTGCTCTGCATTTAGAGTGAAGCATTATATTTATTCATTCAATCATTTCCTGAACACCTCCATCTTGCGGCCACATCACGTTGAAAAAACTGTTCCCGTATGATCACCGAAGTTAAGCAACGTCGAGCCTGGTCAGTACCTAGATGGTTAACCATTTGTGAACACCGGGTGCTGTAAGCTTGATTGTGCAAGTGGTGTCATTGATCGATGTGACGTTGTGGCGACGTTCCTCTAACAATGCAACCACCTATTTTCCTGACCTCATAACGGAACACTGGGTTTGAGCATGCTGACCTTGTACAAACTGTTGACTACGTCAGATGATGAGCTCACTCCCAGAAACTGGAACTAAAGCCCGCTCAGCAAAGTTGCTGCATAAACCACAAATGCACAGGTGCCTGAGCAAGCGTCTACAACAGGGATTGGTTAGCTGCACTAGAAAACATGCATACTTGCATAATGTAGTGCTCTAGCTGAAAAATTGCACACTGGTCAATTATAAAATCAGAATATTTTTTCTTCACTTAACAATGTACAAAAAGTATAAAATTTCTTTTCTTAACCATTTCGCCCCAAGCAAGCCAATAAAGCCACTACGACGCAAGGGTTACTGAGTGTGGGCGAATATGAGGAAAGAAAACATTATTAAGGAGAGAGAACAATAAAAGCAAAAAGAATTTGTTATATCTCGTGCAAGATATAATAAACAAAGTAAACCGAATGTAGGTTTTCAATAATAACTTTATAATCGGATGTAGTACAGAGACAGAGTCGAGAGTATGCTAACCTCAATAGGTGTTACAAACGAAGTCGCTCACGACCGCCTGCGGTGGTCGTACTTAATCGGCAAACCGTCCGTCCATTATCGTGAATGGGGAAGTTGGGTTATACCATCACAACAGAATTAAAACGAGTTAAAATTTTTGAGTATCAAAGTTGACCGGGAAGCAAGATGCCGGAAGAGAGTTCCACAAGTGAAAAATGCTAGGGAAAAAAACTGTTAGCATAGAACTTACAGTTACATTTAGCCATTTCAACTGTAAAACGTTGAGACCTTGCTAACAATCTAGTACTGCACTTATTAAGTCTAGGAACCATAGCGAAAAATTCATCAGAACTCTTGATTGGGCCTTCATCGCAATAGGTAGGGAGGAATTGATGAAATAGGCAACAATAAACTACAGAAGAAATCAAAATTGATTGCTGCATTTAAGTATTGCATTAATATCTAAGTTTACCTTTTAAAATTTCAACGATAATGCTTCTGCCGACATGTAACTTAAAGACAATTTAATGTACGTAGGTCCTTAATTTCTGTACAAACAATTATTTTTATTTCATGGGTGACTTTTGCTGGATTCTGCAGTTAATTTTCATTATTCCCAAATTTATTGCCAAATTATAAAAATTGTTATCATACAAAAGAAATTGTCACAAAAATTCACGTAAAAAATCGTTGAAAACAATCGCAGTATTGAAAACTTGAGAACCCCAAATTTCAGGGTTGCCGTTCTGGATCCGGCCCAGAATATTTTTAATTTGCTCACGGAGTCGGCCTGATTCCAAAATGGTATTATATGAAAATTGTCTGAGGATATTGATGCTATGGACGCACAAATGGTTAAACTACAATAACTGGAAAAATCTAGAAAATATTTAAATGTGAGAGAAGAAACTGTTAGCATAGAACTTACGGTTATATTTAGCCATTTCAAGAGTAAAATGGTTAGATCTTCCCCCAGTCTAATGCTGCATTTAAATTCGTAAATTCTAGGTAACAAAGAAGAAAGCTCAGAAAAACAATTTGCATGAAAATATTTATAGAAAAGTTTCGGGAAAATTACTTTACGGCGGTGAGAAAGAGACTGAAGCCTGGGGTGCCTGTTAAGGACCAATAGCTGCAGATTCATCTTTGTATTTTATCAAGAATGTCTAATTACATAGCAGAACCACCAAACCAGATATTCAATGCATGGACAAATGGTAGACTTATAAATGTGTAATGTAGATTTTGGCAAAAAAATTGTCTAGCACGACACATATCTTTTAATTGAGAATTTAGATGATAATTGCACGTTTTAATAACTTCCCGGGACTTATTCTCCATTTTTCTGTTAATGTAACGTAGTTGTAACCTTGAAGGCACGTTACGGGGAGTCTATGAGAAAAAGGTTTTGCAACGTTTATGTAACATTGAAGCATCGTTATTTTGTTAGCTGGAGAAAAGTAAGGCAAGGTAACTTTTATACCTGATTAGTGCTTTTTATGCATCATTTAAAAATTGCTCCATTATTGTTTGTTTGTTTTATATTTCTTAACAGTTCTCCTCAAACGCCACAAAATCTAATAATATGTATAGTTTTTGGTTCTCACCAGTCGAGGTGCAACTAAATGCACCGAAACGAAGTTGCATCTTTGTCGTGAGTAAATTGTTTTGTCTATATGAAAAAATTATAATATATATATATATATATATATATATATATATATATATATATATATATATATAGTGTAACCCGGATATAAGAGAAACAGATATAAGAGAGATTTTCTCTGGTCCCAAATTAGAGCCTGTGTTAATGTAAACAAAATAGACTAAACCCGGATATAAGAGAATTCCGGATATAAGAGACTCCCTCTTATATCCGGGTTACACTATATATATATATTATTATTATTATGTGACTTCCGTTAGTCCGACCGTCACACCCTCTAACACAGGCATCATTGACCGATTGAAACCAAATTTTGGGGAGAAGTGCAAACAGGTATTGTTCGATTATATTGAACGGAGTACCGCACGCGCACTATTAACGGGCGCGATCCTACTACTGCTTGACACGGGGTCCTTTGTCTGCTGCGTTACCGCCGTCGACCGAGCCGGCCCTCGTTAGTCAACCTGATCAGCTGAAGCTCCCTCCAGCTAGTCATATTGACGCCAGGCTTAGTGCGGACGCCTGATCGCCATAACGCAACGCACAACAGAAACCCCGATCTTAAACCGGCCACCCGATCATGCCTCAAAGTTGCTGGATTACAGGAGGACGCCACGGCGGCGATTCTACCTCATCTTAATAATCATAAAGTACTTTCTACCCGTGTTGACGGGTACGGCTTTTTCATTGATCTCGTCAGAATATCCAAACAGAATTTATGTAAAATTTTCTATTTTATTTAAAAATGAAAGAAAGCAAAATAGAAAAATTATCAAAGAAACATATAATTGTTTGAAAAGGATCTTTTCATTTGGTCACGTGATCATCGACCTAATTGAGTCCAGTGTGATGGTGAGCGTCTTCAGCAGACGATTGATTATACGTGTGTACAGTAACACTATCAGAGACTGTAACTTTCTGGAATTAAATTCCGATAGTTATTTCTAGGAAATTGATGCGTTAAAAAAATGTACACTTTAGTTTGTCGCAGTTAGCTCCCCTTCATTTCCTTAACCCGTCACCAGGGGTCTCTCTCTCTCTCTCTCTCTCTCTCTCTCTCTCTCTCTCTCTCTCTCTCTCTCTCTCTCTCTCTCTCGGGAGTATAAATACGGGCTGACCTTTCGCCTCTCTCTCTTTCCACGGCTCTTTTCCACGGCTTCGCCCACGTGCGGCCAAACTGCCTCTCATGGGGCCGGCAAACTCGCACGTGGGGCGAGCTACAAAAACTTTCTCTTAACATATCCAATATGGGAACTCAAATACACAACCAGCGTTTCCCATGTTCAGGGAACACGCTAAAAACAAAATTCACCCGTACGGACATTTCAATTCAACACACACACAATAACTTTCCATACAGACACAAACGTTTTATTCACGTTTTAAATGATGTATTTGTAACTCGTGTTTTAACCTGTTTGTTAATAATATATATTTGTTCGCATACATATATATCGGTCTTGTTTTTTTCTTTGGACTCCATTAAAGTCCAACATTTTTATGTAGCTGGACCGGCCAGCGGAAGCAATAACCTAGAGATAATTCATCTTCTCTTCTTCCATTCACACACCCGCCGGTCCACTACAAGTTCAATACTTAAAATGTTCTCGCTTATTTATTTCTCTAATTCTGCTAAAGGAAAATTGTTCGAAAATATTCCTTTTGAAAATAGCTTCGTCGATAAGTGGTCTGTTTACAAACAAAGGTTCTTTCTGAAATTTAAATCTTATTGATTATAGTAAAAGCCATGTTTACTGAACGAATAAGTCTGACAAATATTTTTTTTTTTGCTAACCTTCTCAATGGTATACGCTAATGTCTTTTAAACTTTACAGCGGGAAATCATAATGAAGAAATATCTACTGACATGATTTGAATACGTCTCAGGAGCTCGACATTTATAGACCACTCAGTTAGCCACGGTATGAGATGTGTACAGCAGTAGCATGCTGTTGATATACTCTTTTGTTTTACAATAATTCGTATCATATTGTGTGTTTGCTACAAGTAGTAATAGAAACAGCATTACATTGGGGAAAGTTTTGTCAGGTTTCGGCAGACCAACCTAACGTTGAACGAAGCGAAACAGTCATTGTTTACTTTATTATTGTTCCTTTTCTGCTTTCGGAATAACTAATTCCTCGTCCATAATTCTCACCAATTCCCATAACAATCAACTTTATCATGATGGCTGTTATTATAATTATTATTATTATTGCTGTTATTGAAATTCTTATTCTCATTATTATTGTCGTTTCTATTAATGCTAACATTAGTAGCAAACCTTGTCATTTTTTATGTTTCGACATTACAAAGATAAAAGAGACGTTACGTTTCAGTAGTTATAATAATAACGTTGAAGACGATGAAGAGAAGATGGACACGGGTACGAATAGAATTCTTTACATAATACTAACAAATATCAGTCCGTGGTTTATTATACATTTTTATTGTATTAGGTTGCATTTCTTAAGTGATGCAAATATCGGATTCATTTGGTTTTCTGCTGCAATGAATCTGCTTCAAATTGTCAGATGCCGAAAGTTCTCATGAAAAATTCACTCATTAGCTAAGGCGAATGAATGTTAGGAATATTCAAATCTCCTGCATGCCTTTTTGTATTAACAATGCACTATTACTTATGGTGTCTTCTGTGACAAGTAAAGGTGAAAATTCTCATAGATTTGAATACTTTGTCTGAAAATAATAAAAGTATTTTCGTAGCATCAAAAAAAAAAAAAAAAAAGGTCGGAGTTCGATTATATTGAACGGAGTACCGTACGCACGCTATTCACGGGCGTGATCCTACTACTGCGTGACACGGGGACTTTTGTCTGCTGCGTTTCCGCCCTCGACCGAGCCGGCCCTCGTTAATCAACCTGATCAGTTGGAGCTCCCTCCAGCTAGTCATATTGATGCCAGGCTTAGTGCGGACGCCTGATCGCCATAACGCAACGTACAACAGAAACACCGATCTCAAACCGGCCACCCGACCATGCCTCCAAGTCGCTGGATTACAGGAGAACGCCACTTCTCTCGGCGGTAACTCAAACTCATTTTAATAATCATAAAGGTACTTTCTATCCGTGTTGACGCGTACTGCTTTTTCATTGATCTCGTCAGAATGTCCAAACAGAATTTATGTTAAATTTTCTATTTTATTTAAAAATGAAAGAAGGCAAAATAGAAAAATTATCAAAGAAACATATAATTGTTTGAAAAGGATCTTTTCATTTGGTCACGTGATCATCGACCTAATTGAGTCCAGTGTGATGGTGAGCGTCTTCAGCAGACGATTGATTATACGTGTGTACAGTAACACTATCAGAGACTGTAACTTGGGACGTTCTGGAATTAAATTCCGATAGTTATTTCTAGGAAATTCATGCGTTTAAAAAATCTACACTTTAGTTCAATATTTAAAATATTCTCGCTTATTTATTTCTCTAATTCTGCTAAAGGAAATTTGTTCGAAAATATTCCTTTTGAAAATAGCTTCGTCGATAAGTGGTCTGTTTACAAACAAAGGTTCTTTCTGAAATTTAAATCTTATTGATTATTATAGTAAAAGCCATGTTTACTGAACGAATAAGTCTGACAAATATCTTATTTTTTAGCTAACCTTCTCAATGGTATATGCTACTGTCTTTTAAAATTTACAGCGGGAAATCATAATGAAGAAACATCTACTGACATGATTTGAACTCGTCTCAGGAGCTCGACATTTATAGACCACTCAGTTAGCCACGGTATGAGATGTGTACAGCAGTAGCATGCTGTTGATATACTCTTTTGTTTTACAATAATTCGTATCATATTGTGTGTTTGCTACAAGTAGTAATAGAAACAGCATTACATTGGGGAAAGTTTTGTCAGGTTTCGGCAGACCAACCTAACGTTGAACGAAGCGAAACAGTCATTGTTTACTTTATTATTGTTCCTTTTCTGCTTTCGGAATAACTAATTCCTCGTCCATAATTCTCACCAATTCACATAACAATCAACTTTATCATGATGGCTGTTATTATAATTATTATTATTATTGCTGTTATTGAAATTCTTATTCTCATTATTATTGTCGTTTCTATTAATGCTAACATTAGTAGCAAACCTTGTCATTTTTTATGTTTCGACATTACAAAGATAAAAGAGACGTTACATTTCAGTAGTTATAATAATAACGTTGAAGACGATGAAGAGAAGATGGACACGGGTACGAATAGAATTCTTTACATAATACTAACAAATATCAGTCTGTGGTTTATTATACATTTTTATTGTATTAGGTTGCATTTCTTAAGTGATGCAAATATCGGATTCATTTGGTTTTCTGCTGCAATGAATCTGCTTCAAATTGTCAGATGCCGAAAGTTCTCATGAAAAATTTCACTCATTTGCTAAGGCGAATGAATGTTAGGAATATTCAAATCTCCTGCATGCCTTTTTGTATTAACAATGCACTATTTCTTATGGTGTCTTTTGTGACAAGTAAAGGTGAAAATTCCCATAGATTTGAATACTTTGTTTGAAAATAATAAAAGTATTTTCGTAGCATGAAAAAAAAAAAAAAAGGGCGGAGTTCGATTATATTGAACGGAGTACCGTACGCACGCTATTCACGGGCGCGATCCTACTACTGCGTGACACGGGGACTTTTGTCTGCTGCGTTTCCGCCCTCGACCGAGCCGGCCCTCGTTAATCAACCTGATCAGTTGGAGCTCCCTCCAGCTAGTCATATTGATGCCAGGCTTAGTGCGGACGCCTGATCGCCATAACGCAACGTACAACAGAACCACCGATCTCAAACCGGCCACCCGACCATGCCTCCAAGTCGCTGGATTACAGGAGAACGCCACTTCTCCCGGCGGTAACTCAAACTCATTTTAATAATCATAAAGGTACTTTCTATCCGTGTTGACGCGTACTGCTTTTTCATTGATCTCGTCAGAATGTCCAAACAGAATTTATGTTAAATTTTCTATTTTATTTAAAAATGAAAGAAGGCAAAATAGAAAAATTATCAAAGAAACATATAATTGTTTGAAAAGGATCTTTTCATTTGGTCACGTGATCATCGACCTAATTGAGTCCAGTGTGATGGTGAGCGTCTTCAGCAGACGATTGATTATACGTGTGTACAGTAACACTATCAGAGACTGTAACTTGGGACGTTCTGGAATTAAATTCCGATAGTTATTTCTAGGAAATTCATGCGTTTAAAAAATCTACACTTTAGTTCAATATTTAAAATATTCTCGCTTATTTATTTCTCTAATTCTGCTAAAGGAAATTTGTTCGAAAATATTCCTTTTGAAAATAGCTTCGTCGATAAGTGGTCTGTTTACAAACAAAGGTTCTTTCTGAAATTTAAATCTTATTGATTATTATAGTAAAAGCCATGTTTACTGAACGAATAAGTCTGACAAATATCTTATTTTTTAGCTAACCTTCTCAATGGTATATGCTACTGTCTTTTAAAATTTACAGCGGGAAATCATAATGAAGAAACATCTACTGACATGATTTGAACTCGTCTCAGGAGCTCGACATTTATAGACCACTCAGTTAGCCACGGTATGAGATGTGTACAGCAGTAGCATGCTGTTGATATACTCTTTTGTTTTACAATAATTCGTATCATATTGTGTGTTTGCTACAAGTAGTAATAGAAACAGCATTACATTGGGGAAAGTTTTGTCAGGTTTCGGCAGACCAACCTAACGTTGAACGAAGCGAAACAGTCATTGTTTACTTTATTATTGTTCCTTTTCTGCTTTCGGAATAACTAATTCCTCGTCCATAATTCTCACCAATTCACATAACAATCAACTTTATCATGATGGCTGTTATTATAATTATTATTATTGCTGTTATTGAAATTCTTATTCTCATTATTATTGTCGTTTCTATTAATGCTAACATTAGTAGCAAACCTTGTCATTTTTTATGTTTCGACATTACAAAGATAAAAGAGACGTTACATTTCAGTAGTTATAATAATAACGTTGAAGACGATGAAGAGAAGATGGACACGGGTACGAATAGAATTCTTTACATAATACTAACAAATATCAGTCTGTGGTTTATTATACATTTTTATTGTATTAGGTTGCATTTCTTAAGTGATGCAAATATCGGATTCATTTGGTTTTCTGCTGCAATGAATCTGCTTCAAATTGTCAGATGCCGAAAGTTCTCATGAAAAATTTCACTCATTTGCTAAGGCGAATGAATGTTAGGAATATTCAAATCTCCTGCATGCCTTTTTGTATTAACAATGCACTATTTCTTATGGTGTCTTTTGTGACAAGTAAAGGTGAAAATTCCCATAGATTTGAATACTTTGTTTGAAAATAATAAAAGTATTTTCGTAGCATGAAAAAAAAAAAAAAAAGGGCGGAGTTCGATTATATTGAACGGAGTACCGTACGCACGCTATTCACGGGCGCGATCCTACTACTGCGTGACACGGGGACTTTTGTCTGCTGCGTTTCCGCCCTCGACCGAGCCGGCCCTCGTTAATCAACCTGATCAGTTGGAGCTCCCTCCAGCTAGTCATATTGATGCCAGGCTTAGTGCGGACGCCTGATCGCCATAACGCAACGTACAACAGAACCACCGATCTCAAACCGGCCACCCGACCATGCCTCCAAGTCGCTGGATTACAGGAGAACGCCACTTCTCCCGGCGGTAACTCAAACTCATTTTAATAATCATAAAGGTACTTTCTATCCGTGTTGACGCGTACTGCTTTTTCATTGATCTCGTCAGAATGTCCAAACAGAATTTATGTTAAATTTTCTATTTTATTTAAAAATGAAAGAAAGCAAAATAGAAAAATTATCAAAGAAACATATAATTGTTTGAAAAGGATCTTTTCATTTGGTCACGTGATCATCGACCTAATTGAGTCCAGTGTGATGGTGAGCGTCTTCAGCAGACGATTGATTATACGTGTGTACAGTAACACTATCAGAGACTGTAACTTGGGACGTTCTGGAATTAAATTCCGATAGTTATTTCTAGGAAATTCATGCGTTTAAAAAATCTACACTTTAGTTCAATATTTAAAATATTCTCGCTTATTTATTTCTCTAATTCTGCTAAAGGAAAATTGTTCGAAAATATTCCTTTTGAAAATAGCTTCATCGATAAGTGGTCTGTTTACAAACAAAGGTTCTTTCTGAAATTTAAATCTTATTGATTATTATAGTAAAAGCCATGTTTACTGAACGAATAAGTCTGACAAATATCTTATTTTTTAGCTAACCTTCTCAATGGTATACGCTACTGTCTTTTAAAATTTACAGCGGGAAATCATAATGAAGAAACATCTACTGACATGATTTGAACTCGTCTCAGGAGCTCGACATTTATAGACCACTCAGTTAGCCACGGTATGAGATGTGTACAGCAGTAGCATGCTGTTGATATACTCTTTTGTTTTACAATAATTCGTATCATATTGTGTGTTTGCTACAAGTAGTAATAGAAACAGCATTACATTGGGGAAAGTTTTGTCAGGTTTCGGCAGACCAACCTAACGTTGAACGAAGCGAAACAGTCCTTGTTTACTTTATTATTGTTCCTTTTCTGCTTTCGGAATAACTAATTCCTCGTCCATAATTCTCACCAATTCACATAACAATCAACTTTATCATGATGGCTGTTATTATAATTATTATTATTATTGCTGTTATTGAAATTCTTATTCTCATTATTATTGTCGTTTCTATTAATGCTAACATTAGTAGCAAACCTTGTCATTTTTTATGTTTCGACATTACAAAGATAAAAGAGACGTTATGTTTCAGTAGTTATAATAATAACGTTGAAGACGATGAAGAGAAGATGGACACGGGTACGAATAGAATTCTTTACATAATACTAACAAATATCAGTCTGTGGTTTATTATACATTTTTATTGTATTAGGTTGCATTTCTTAAGTGAAGCAAACATCGGGATTCATTTGGTTTCCTGCTGCAATGAATCTGCTTCAAATTGTCAGATGCCGAAAGTTCTCATGAAAAATTTCACTCATTTGCTAAGGCGAATGAATGTTAGGAATATTCAAATCTCCTGCATGCCTTTTTGTATTAACAATGCACTATTACTTATGGTGTCTTCTGTGACAAGTAAAGGTGAAAATTCTCATAGATTTGAATACTTTGTCTGAAAATAATAAAAGTATTTTCGTAAAATAGAAAAAAAAAAGGTCGGGGTTCGATTATATTGAACGGAGTACCGTACGCGCGCTATTCACGGGCGCGATCCTACTACTGCGTGACACGGGGACTTTTGTCTGCTGCGTTTCCGCCCTCGACCGGGCCGGCCCTCGTTAGTCAACCTGATCAGCTGAAGTTCTCTCCGGCTAGTCATATTGATGCCAGGCTTAGTGCGGACGCCTGATCGCCATAACGCAACGTACAACAGAACCCCCGATCTCAAACCGGCCACCCGACCATGCCTCCAAGTAGCTGGATTACAGGAGAACGCCACTTCTCCCAGCAGTAAATCAAACTCATTTTAATAATCATAAAGTACTTTCTATCCGTGTTGACGCGTACTGCTTTTTTCATTGATCTCGTCAGAATATCCAAACAGAATTTATGTGAAATTTTCTATTGTATTTAAAAATGAAAGAAAGCAAAATAGAAAAATTATCAAAGAAACATATAATTGTTTGAAAAGGATCTTTTCATTTGGTCACGTGATCATCGACCTAATTGAGTCCAGTGTGATGGTGAGCGTCTTCAGCAGACGATTGATTATACGTGTGTACAGTAACACTATCAGAGACTGTAACTTGGGACGTTCTGGAATTAAATTCCGATAGTTATTTCTAGGAAATTCATGCGTTAAAAAAATGTACACTTTAGTTTGTCGCAGTTCGCTCCCCTTCATTTCCTTAACCCGTCACCAGGGGTCTCTCTCTCTCTCTCTCTCTCTCTCTCTCTCTCGGGAGTATAAATACGGGCTGACCTTTCGCCTCTCTCTCTTTCCACGGCTCTTTTCCACGGCTTCGCCCACGTGCGGCCAAACTGCCTTTCATGGGGCCGGCAAACTCGCACGTGGGGCGAGCTACAAAAACTTTCTCTTAACATATCCAATATGGGAACTCAAATACACAACCAGCGATTCCCATGTTCAGGGACACGCTAAAAACAAAATTCACCCGTACGGACATTTCAATTCAACACACACAATAACTTTCCATACAGACACAAACGTTTTATTCACGTTTTAAATGATGTATTTGTAACTCGTGTTTTAACCTGTTTGTTAATAATATATATTTGGTCGCATACATATATATCGGTCTTGTTTGTTTCTTTGGACTCCATTAAAGTCCAACATTTTTATGTAGCTGGACCGGCCAGCGGAAGCAATAACCTAGAGATAATTCATCTTCTCTTCTTCCATTCACACACCCGCCGGTCCACTACAAGTTCAATACTTAAAATATTCTCGCTTATTTATTTCTCTAATTATGCTAAAGCAAAATTGTTCGAAAATATTCCTTTTGAAAATAGCTTCATCGATAAGTGGTCTGTTTACAAACAAAGGTTCTTTCTGAAATTTAAATCTTATTGATTATAGTAAAAGCCATGTTTACTGAACGAATAAGTCTGACAAATATTTTTTTTTTTTTTTGCTAACCTTCTCAATGGTATACGCTACTGTCTTTTAAAATCTACAGCGGATAATGAAGAAATATCTGTCGGAGTTAGCTCCTCCTCATTTCCTTAATCCTTCAACAGGGGTCTCTCTCCTCTGACTATCAGTGTTGACGCGTACAGTTTTTTCATTGATCTCGTCAGGTAGAAAATGTTGACGTGGGCTAATAGTTGGCCGTCTGACAAGTTGGTTAGCTACCTTGACAGAATGTTAGTTAGAGGAGCCGACATAGATTTGTTAGATTTTCCCACGTTCTACTAGCTAGGCTATTCGGACCACAAACTTGTTTTTGCCCGGGTGGCCTTAGATCATAGACCTAGTATAGCTGGTTACTGGAAGTTCAATCTGTTTTTACTGGACTGGCGAAACTTCCAGGGGCAGGTAACTAGCTTAGTGCAGAGAGAGCTAGTGGGGGCGGTCATCGAGATGGGATAGACTTAAATGTTGGATTAGGTATTTCACCACGGATTTCAGCAAACGGCCCGCCCTAGATAGAGCTGAAATGGTGAAGACGCTTAAGGCTAGTCTTTCCCGGGTGGTGGCTGGGGGGATTTCTAGAGATAGCATTAGCTAGGGAGGCCGTGGAACGTTCGAATAGCAGCGCTACATGGGTCAGGTAATTAGATATAGGTTAAGCAAGATGTGTTCCGAAGCTGTGAGTATGGGCGCAGATCTGCGCAAGGAAGAGATTCGTCGAGTTTCCGATCGTTACATTCGTGAAGTCACAAACCCGGAAGGGCGTACTCTGCGGAACACTGACGACATTTGCGAGGCGTTTCGGCGGTATTTCGAGAGCCGGTTTACCAAGGAACCTGGTCTTCGTGAGGACTAGTTTCGCAGCTATTTGGCTGACTTCCCTCGGCTTTCGCTGACTGAAGCGGCTAGCTGCGAGGGAGAGATCACCGAAGGCGAGGTCTACGCGGCATTAAAGAAGGTCGGCAGAGGCAAGTCGCCAGGTCTGGATGGTTTGCCCTATGCATTGTACTTGAGGTTGTTGCACATCTCTGTTCCGATTTTGACTGTGGTGTTCAACAACTGGTTCCGGCAGGGGTCCCTCCCTGACCGGTTCTCCAGGGGTGTGATCACGCTGTTGAAAAAGGGCAAGGGTGTTGGCGGAAAACTAGATTATTACAGATTAAAGATTTTTGCCAAGATCCTGCAGGAGCGTTTGCAGTCAGTTGCCGAGTCTCTGTTGGGTCCGGAGCAGACTTGTTCTGTGAGGGGCCGAACAATTCAGGGCAACCTGCATCTGATCCGCACGATCATAGAGGGTGTAAAAGACGACGATGAGGCCACGCTGATCAATTTGGATCAGTACAAGGCATTTGATAGAGTTGACCATCGCTACCTTGCTGCTGTCCTGCAGGCCGCCGGATTCGCACCCGACTTCGGCCACTGGATTAGCCTCCTGTATCGCCCCGCTGTGCTGTGGTACAGGTGAACGGGAAACTGTAGGGCGCTTTTGCGCTGTCTAGGTCGGTTCGTCAGGGTTGTTCACTGTCGCCCCTACTTTATGCTTTGGCTTTGGAGCCTCTCCTTCCCCGGCTGAGGGACAGTGTGTGCAGTCCGTCCCTACGCGGAATCACCGTTCCTGGGGGGATCGAACCAGACTTTCTGCGTACGCCGATGACGTAACTATTCTTGTGTCATCCCGCAGCGACATGGAGGCGGTACTGAAGGTGCTTGACCGTTACGAGAAAGTGATAGGGGCAAAGATTAACCGCGACAAGTCGTCCGGCTTGCGCTTAGGTGCCTGGAAGGGGGTCGATCTTCCGGGGCCCTTCAGTTGGACGGGCGGTTCTGTCCGCATTCTTGGAGTGTGGTTTGGACCCGACCTCCAGCTGAGCAAAGGTCGACGCTGCCGGCCAGACTTGGCGTCGACGGAGGTTGTCCGTGAAGGGCAGGGCGGAGGTGTGTGCTACATACATTTCCCCATTGTCCTTTATCGATTGTTCGTACTTCATCTCTGTAAAGACCATCGGAAGCGGCTCGAGCGCTCGCTATCCTCCATTTTATGGAGGGGACGCGGGAATCGGGTCGATAGACGAGTCTGTGCACAACGTCCGTGTCATGGGGGGGGGCTGGGAATGCCGCATTTGGTGAGCCACAAACTCGCCTCGAGGTTGGCTTTATTAGGCCGCGCATTGACGGGAGATTCAATTATGGCGGGGATTGACAGAGACGCGTTCCCTTTCCTTACTATCAATTCCCCCATCTCGCGGGCTGAGCGCCATCGTAAGCCCCGGGATCAATCGTATTTCCTTCGCGAGTGTCGGTCGGCATTGTTGGCTGTTCCTCGGTCCAGTGACCTTTCACGGCCTAGGAAGGTCTTCTTTCGTCTTTTAGTGGAGGTGGTCGCGAAGGATTCCCTACGTGATCGGCTCTGCTTGTCGGACGATGAGTTTCGCTCTTACTGGTCTTGGGCGCCAGCGGCGGATTATCTCAGTAAGCCTGAGTTTTCGCTTACCTAGCGATTGGCTTGGAATCGGCTGCCTCTCAATGACAAGCCCTTCATATGAGGCTTGGTGAATTTTCCAGACTGAACGGTGTGGCCTTGGTTTAGAGGAAACGGCTTCGCACGCCTTCTACCATTGCTCCCGGGTTCGCCCCTTATGGGACCATGTCGGCGAGCTGATGGCTCGTCTCGCTCCCGAAAAGCTTGTGCTCATTGATCGCGCATACGCGTGTGACAATGTGTCGCCTCCATATTCTGGGGTGAAACGGATGGTGTTTCTGACGCTGCTGGCCACGGCTCGAATGGTGATTTGGACGACGCGAATGGAGGAAGTCTTGCGAGGCAACCGTCTTTCTCATCAGGATCTAATTCGATTCTTTAAGCATCAACTCAAGATGAAGATTAGAACTGATAGAAAACGATTGCATTCGACAGTCTTCAGCGAAAGAATTGTATTTTCGTTTGAACTGGGCGAGCCTTGATTTTCTCTTTTAGGTCAACCTATGTCACATCGGGGTGGTTTTCTGTGGAGCCCTCCCCTTGATTAGGTTAGACAAGCTTTTGTGTACCTAGTTAATGTGAGTAAATGTTGTTCCTGGCCTGTTGCCGGCTACATCTTTGGTTATGATCCAAGTTGAGATTCCCAACCTCCCCAGTTTGTTTTTGGTCCCCTTTTATCTCGATTGAGTCAGATTTATATTTTCCCATGTCCGTATAATTTTTTATCCTTCTCCCACTCCCTTGGTAAGAGAGTCTCTTGATTTTGTACCACGGGCAGAATACAGCGGCCTCTCTGTTTTGAGGGTTGGACGGGCCCTACTAACATCTGTTATGTTTAATTTGATTTATGTTAATATTTTAGTTTATTATTGGGTTCATCTCCCTCCCCTCTCATTCTTCATTATTAGATTTTTATGTATTATTTATTATCATTAAATTTTTATGGCATGGGGCGCGTTTTGTAGGTCCCGCTTGTGAGGATGCGGTATTATGGTGTATAGAGGATTGATTGGTGATGGATGATTTCTTGTGGCGAGTGGGCAAATTGTAATGAGTGAATCGGATAAGCTATGTATAGGATAGCTAGTTAAGACCAGCCTAAACCCCTCCACTTTTTCGGCCTTGTGCCATAATTGTATTTTTTAATACAATAAATAATGATCACTACGGATCTCTGTGACGTATCTCCCGTTTTCCTTATTATTATTATTAATTACCTAGTTGCTTATATCGTATTATCCACGATATAACACATTATTAATTCATTTCTCTACTAACCAGTATATCGTAAGTAAACTTATCTAAAATGCTCGAATTTATTTAAAAAAATAAAAGAAATCAGAATAGAAAACGATAAAAGAAAAAATGTAAATGTATGAAAATTATCTTTTCATTTAGTCACGTGGTCATCGACCTAATTCGGTTGAGTGTAATGGAGAGCGCCTTCAGTAGTCGATTGATTACTGGTGGAGAGTCACACTATACGAGATCGTAACTCGGGACATTCTGGAATTATATTCGTCTAGTTAATATATCTATCAAATTTATGCATTAAATGTACACGTTTTAGTGCAATACTCAAAGGATTCTCGCTTATTTATTTGTAATTCTGCTAAAAAGAAAATTTGTACGAAAATCTTCCGTTTGAAAATAGCTTCATGGATAAGCGTTCTGTTTACAAACAAAGGTTCTTAGTGAAATTGAAATCTTACTGATTATTGTAAAAGCCATGTTTAATGAACGAATAAGTCTAACAAATATTTTATTTCTTGTGCTAACCTTCTCAATGGCATACGCTACTGTCTTTTGAACTTTGCAGCAAGATTAGAAGAATTTCCATGAAAATATTTTGTGTAATAGATAGAGGGAAGTCACGTCACGATGGTGGGAAAGTGACTGAAGTCGAGAGGCCAGGTCAGGACCGATAATATTATAGACTTCTAAGTATCGGCCTATAAGTCTTTTACCTCCCTTTAACGAAATACTAGATGCTCCAATCAACTGTGAAATGGTTAAGCGATTATAAACGACTATTGCTGAAAGAGCCTCTCAAGCTTTACATAAGAATGGCGAAACTCGGGATTTCGCTTTGGATATTTCGAAGACATATCATAGGGTTTAGTATACTGGTCTTCTTCATAAGTTGAAAGAGTATTGTATTTCTCGACAAAATTTTAAACTGAATCAGTCTTTATTATCACATCGATGAAATGACAACGATGACTCTTCTAAATCTGTTTGCCTTAATACAGGTGTCATTCTAGGTCCAACGTTGTTCCTTATTTTCATCAACGACCTTCCCGGTGCTATAAATTCTCATCACATCGCGAAATGACAACAAATCTTTTGCCTTAATACAGGTGTCATTCTAGGTCCAACGTTGTTCCTTATTTTCATCAACGACCTTCCCGGTGCTATAAATTCTCATCACATCGCGAAATGACAACAAATCTTATTGCATTAATACAGATGTCCCTCTTGGACCTACTGTGTTCCTAATTTTCATCAACCACCTTCCTGATGGTATCAATTCTTAACTCGGTATCTCTGTTGATGGCACAACAATTTACTCCTGTCTTAATACTAAGTATGATCATTTCGATAAGGTCAGATTGGCAGCTGATCTCAGAAATGACCTGCTGTTAACTGGGGCAAGGAGCGCCTTGGTGTTTTTAACGCCTCCAAAACGAAACTGCCCTGTTAAACGTCTAAGAGTAGCCTTTCTTCCTGCTATCAGCATGTCTGATGCTAACCGACTCATTGCGCTATTTCAGACTAACGTTTTCCTTTGACATGAAGTGGTAAGATTATATAGAATCAATTGCGAAGTCTGTGACTAGGAAAGTTGGTTCACTGTGTCGTGCTAAACCATTTTTCTTGCTCGAGTCTTTCTTACATATATATGTCTACCATTCATCCCTGCCTTGAATATTGCTGCCACATCTGGTCTGATGCTTCTGTTATATATTTAGAGATCATTGATAAAATCCAAAGAAGAATCTGCAATGTTATCTGTCCTGTCCTGTGCTAACATATCGGCTTCAATCCCTTTCTCCACCCCTAACGTAGCTGCCCTCCCTCTTTTCTATAAATACTTTCATAATAATTGTTCTGAAGAACTTTCCTTTATGTTATCTAGACTTTATAAATTTAAGCACGGTACTAGTTTGACGGCAAGGACACATCATTTTACACTTGAAATGAGTAGATATAACCGCAAGTTCTATGCTAACAGTTTCTTCTCTCGCACTTCTCGCTCGTGAAACCCACATCCAGCTTCATGCTTTCCAATCAGTTTCGACCTTCAAAAATTTAAATACAATGTGAACCCGTTATCGTCTGCCTTCTTAATTCCTGTTCTTTTATTGTTCTCACTCTTTAATAATGTTTTTCCTTTTCTTATATTCTTTCACACGCAGTAACCCCGGCATCTTAGTGGCTTTATTGCCTTGCTTGGTGTGAAATGATTAAAAACAAAAATGAAAAAAATCTAATAAAAAATTGGAATTGCCATAACTTTATTATGAGTAGATTTGTTCGCCTATCGTCCGTTTCACACTCCTACCCGGTTTTTTGAACAGGAGTAGAAGGTTTATCCCTTGTTCCCTGTTTAGGATTGGGTTTCTGGTTTTTTCTAAACATATTCACTTGTGTTTTCGCAATCACATCAATCTTTATCTCTTCAAGTCTACAGTTTTATCTTTCTTGCATAGACCCATGAACTTCACTTCTTGCTTTTTCTTACACACATGCAACACCACACAGTAACCCTCTACATTGAGTGGCTCTTGGGTCTTGTATTGAGTAAACATTAGTTAAAAAATCTTTTTGGGAAAAATAATGAAGTTGTTTTCCATTGCTTTCTCTTTGGTTTTAATTCGGAGTATTTTCTCTTTCTCCTGGCCTGAAGTCTACCTTTTAATTTAGCCAAAAACTGGGGCATTAGTGAAAAGATCGATTCATATGGTGGGCATAAATGCCTTGAACTCGACCCTCTCTGATATTTGACTTCGCGGGAAGGTCAACTATCAAGAAGATAATGATAGCAGTAAATAAAATAATCACTATATAAATAGATAACATATATCGTTGAATAAAAACTTCTGGTCGTGGTCGACGTTACCCGTTGAAAAATAAAATGGGAAAACCAAACGACACTGATATTTAGCAATAACCTCACTTATGTTCGAGTATATTCAAGCAAAAACTTCCGTTTCTGTTTTTTTATTAACAGTAAAGTAAACTTATCTTTCAAAATCTGCTTAGTGTTTATCTTTGACTTCTAACGGAACCCGTGGTTGTATATCATAACCAGGCAGGATAAATACCGGGGCTGGTTTGTTATAAATACCGAAATCGGTCGATGAAGCACGTTTCGCCTCTCCCTTCCTTAAAGGTTAAACGCTGTGGTTGATTACCTTGGCAGTTGTCGGTCAAAGGTTCAAATTCTGTTCAAGCTTCAGAAAAATTAGTTTTGACCTACTTTTTTTTAATTATTGAAAAAAATTAAATTGTATTACTTTTAGTAACTACACGTTAAACTACTCAGTCAGTTATGTGCCAAGCGTGATACACGTTTAGGTGACCATGTATCTTTCGATACATGACTGACGAGGCAGATTTTTTCCCGCAGTAGGTTGCCATTTCTTTCTGCGGTAGACCAGTTGCCATCCAAGGCTATAGAACCCAGTCTGTCCTGCTATCTACCCATAGCTGGGGGGAGAAGAAGAGGATTCATACCTTTCCCAAGGGTATTAGCACGTAAGTGAATGTAATGGATTCGACTGGAATTCGAACTCGGCTCTCCGATTCCTCAATCCATTACTCCACCGTGCCGTTAAAGTACTAATGAACAGAAGAATATCGCTGGAGCAAAGAAAGAGAATGCTTGACTGCTATGTAATATCGGCCCGCCTATATGACAGTGAATACTGGACAATCTCCTCACTAAGGAAGAGAAGACTCGAGGCCACAGATATGTGAATCTACAGAAGGATGCTGAGAATTCAATGGATGGAACATATGAGCAAAAAGGACTTCTTTTAGAGGAAAATGTGGACAATTGTACTCAGAAATGTCTAGGACAAATAATGAGAAAAGAGGGCTTGGAGAATTTAGCACTGACAGGACATTGGGAGCGAGAGGGGCATGTGAGAAATATCGAGTAACCAACCAAACGAGCTTGTACAAATAGTGGCAGGACAGGGACTGGGAAGGAACATTGCTTAGAGCTACAAAGAATTGGAAATTGTGGAGACCCATGATCGCCTACGCCCTGAAAGGACACGGCACATAAAAATGAAAAATTAATACGGGAATAAGTCTTAAAGTCAGAAATTGGCGAAAATAAAATTCGTTCGAAAACATTACGCCTTCAGATTAGTATCTTCTTTAAAAATTGAGCAAAAATCAGATAGCTTTTATTTTAACGTCCGAAACAATTTTCTTATTCCTAATAACAAATTGCTTCACTTAGACTTCTTTACTTCTGATCACACGTCTATGAATAAAAAAAATATATTTAATTCAATATTTATGACTAGTAAGACTTAGAATATGTAATTTGTAGTGTGGATTCATTTTTTTTTTTTACGGCTTATTAACACTTTGTGTGATAATTAAAGCCGAAACATATTTTGGATTGTAAGAATAAGTTTTAGTTTTAACAATTTTTGAGAACAGCAATGAATTTATCCGATCGCCTATCCCACAATTTAACCCATGGCTTGGGGGTGATGAAATCAAAGGTATTTGCGCGTAAATGAACGTAACGAATGCCGACTGGAATACGAACTCGGCTTTCCGATTTTTTTTTCCAAGTCGCTATTCATCTTAGAATTTGTAGACTAAAAATAAATACAGTAAAAAAAGTAGGCTGGACTTCGTTTGAAATTTGCATCAAAGTAAAACACAAAATAACAATCTATTTAATTTCTTCTGTATTATAACACATGGCAAAATTATAGAAATTGTGCACTCAGGGGACGTATACCTTGTTTTCTTTATATTTAGATAAATTAATAATAGCTAAGACTACGTACTTCCAAAGAGAAACGGTACCTAGGGTTTAAAATGCATTTTTTAAAATGAAATCTTTTTTGAAGCTTTTATGTTAGTTTTAATTTCAAGCTAATAGATTAAATTTAATTTTTTCAATGAGCAAAATACTTTGCTGTATTTCAAACCAAATTTAAACTGATTGGATTTTTTTTTAATTATTAAAATTGTTAAGAATCAACCATATCAGCGAATCTGTCAAAACACACGATTCTCTTCATTAAAAAATCTTTCAAAAATAAAATATAAATTTCTGAAATTTTATTTGAGGAAGATTAGTTTAAAGTTTAATTAATCAGTTTTGAAATAAATATTGCTTACGTTTCGTTTAAAATATTGCAGAAAAGACTTTCAACACGGAAGTTTATGAGATGCTAAAAACTCTCTCGATAGACTTCTGTTTGGGAATTTTTTCTATGGGGCACATATCTATAAAATTACTTAGCGAATATATATTTTATATAACGTTTTAAGTACCCATTTATATAAACTTTAAAATTTAGGAAAATATTATTTTTATCTAATATTTTATTGAGTTTTACGTACTTTGTCTTTATGGTCTTACTTACGAAGACGCTTGTTGAGGAAATGTTAAAAAAATTACCAATAAATTTTTAAATTTACACTAGTTACCGCTATTATATTTTTCGTATATGGACGTCCGTATTTACGTTTATACACATAATAAAATTCAACGTCGAGTTTATACAAACAAACAAAAATCAAAATTCTTTTTAAAATACTGGAGTGACTGAGATTTTCTATTCATGATGAGTAAATATAGTTTTTATTTAATAACAATATCACTAAACGACTACAAATTAATACAGAATGTTAAAAGGTTTCAAACTTAATATAAATTATTATAACATTATAATAATTTTTAAAAAATAAATTTCAAAAAATTTAAATAAATTTTAAAAAAATGAAAAACAGTTCTTACAGGAATTCATTAATCATCGAAAAAATGTATCTTATTCATAAAACTAAAAGCAATTAAAAGCATTTCTAATTAAATAATGTTTTAGTTCTATTGTATTTTTATTTTACGATTCAGAGCAGATTTTGTGTAACTTGAGGTCTTGTTTTATAAAAAAATTGATAATTTAAATTCTCCAAGTTCTGAGTATAAATAATATAAACATTGAGCCCTACAAAAATGAATTTCTCGAAATTTCATAAAATTAAATAAGTTGGGGGTGGGGGGTAAACAGATGTAAAAAAAAACGTATTTTTACCAAAATTTTCTAAAAAAGAAACACTTGTAAAGTAATATCATTCATTTGCGAATATGTTTTGAAAGTTTCATTAAAATCCGACAATTATTTGATTTTTGCGAGAATTTCCAAATCAATGTGTTTTTCACCGCTAAAATTTTCCATACTAATTTATGGTTACCCACTGACGCAAGAAAAGAAAAAGTTCAACCAAAATTTCGAACAAATAGATTAAAAAATATAATTTAATAAACAAAAAAAAACCTTTAGTTTTTCCGCTTAATAATAACAAAGACTTTGACGATAAAACTTTCTTTCTATTGAGTTTTCGGCATTTTTTCATCATGGTGTGCTAACTTTTATCGAAAGTTTGGCGGTTCCTAGATAAGACGCAAAACGTTTTTTCATTTAATAGCTGAACATTCTGGTTGAATCTTAAACAAACTTGATTATCATAAAAGCACGAGAAGGGACGACTAAGCATTAATTCTATTTTTTTTCTGTCGATGAATTCCATCATTCCTCCTCAACGTTTGGTTATTCCATAATATTCTAAATGGCTTGGAAATAATCATACCATCAATTTAGATAATTTAAGGTATATTTTGTGAAGTCAGAATATTTAGTCATTATATAAAAATGGTTTGCGTCATATCTGTTATTAGTTTATTTACTGCTAAATAAAAAAAAATTTAAAGAAAAAACATTGGGAACATCCTCTAAGATTTCTAATTCTGCAATCTTTGCCAGAATGGATAATTATTCAATTTCTATGAGACGATATTTGAAAATAAAAAGCTCTGAGAAAAAATGAAAACGATCTTGTTTTGAATTCTGGGAAAATTTTACCTTCATATTTATTTATTTTCCATGCCATGTCTGTTCAAGATATAAGCGATCATGGCTCTCCACAGATCCACTTTCGTTACTATTTGTGAAGTGCTATGACTTCTTTGGAAAGATAATGGAGTTTTTTTCCTGCTGCCTTCTCCATGATTTTTAATAAAGATTACTCCTCCTAGACTGGCTGCCACCCAAGGATAAAAGAGTAGAGTCTACACTTTCATTTTTCCCAAAACTGAGGAATGAGGGAAACAGATGGATTCATGCCCTTCCCAAGGGCATCATGCAAAAGGAATGCACTAGACTAGGCAGGAATTTGAACTCAGCTTACTAATTTCAATTTCCGCGTCTATAATACTTATGCTAACCCGCACATCCCCTCTATATAAATTTCTTTATATAGAATGAGAATAATTGTTGGATAGGACTACCTTGGTTTCATAGCTTCATGACTTTGAACTGGACGCTTAAATAATATGTAATCAGAATCTAAGGATAGGTAAAGAAAGCTCAGTAATTCAGTAATTGATATGCAAAAAAAAATGTTTGGAATGTTAAAATCAACAATTCTCCAAAATACGTTCTGAAAATGATAGTGTTGCAGGAATAAAAAGTATCATTTTATGCTTCCTAGTACATTTGTCCCGCAAACAATATCTGACGGACTCGTGTGAGTCCAGGTAAAAAAGGTCAACACAATGCATGGTATTCGAACAAATAATAATTAATAAATAATGTTAGATAAAGATATGTTACAGATGGATAAAAAACTAAAACAAGCTATGAACAGTTCGATACAATATTTAATTTGTGTCTGTAAAGTACTTCCATTCCGCGTGTCTATCGGAGCCAAAGGAAACGTGTGTTACTGCTCGAAAAGTCAAAAGGAAAAGAGAATTAGCCTTTCAAATATCGCGCCGCTTGTCATTATTGTCAGAGAGCGGTAATCCAACAATATACAATAATTGATGACATTACAAAAAAATCTAGTGTCTGGAAATTCCCCAAGTTTTACAATACTCACAATTCTGCAAATCAGCTCATGGCATAATAAGGTCAGGTTGGGTTGGTTAATTTAACAGCGCAAAAATACCGGTTGGGTTATCTAACGTCGAATACACGTCTTATAGAACAAAATTACAATGAAGTGTCAATAAAGGTAGACAGAGGTCATGTTTTCACAAGAGTTAAAAAGCTAGATATATGCTCAGCGGATTGAGCAAACCAACTCGCTACTCTACAATTTCATTAGTTCGGGTCACTCTCACTATTATAGTTAGTATAGAACCACTTTTGTGATAATTCACCTTCAACCAATTAATGTCACTGGTGAAAATTGCAATATTTTTGCGTTAACATTATTAAATAAAACGCCTGTAATCTTATCAGTCTTCCCCTTAAGTTCAAATGAGCTTTTCAAAAATTAATACACTTCTCTTTCAGGTCAAGGGGTTCAGTAAATGCACTAATATCTTAAAGAAAAGGCCTCTTTATCTATAATCTGCAGGTCAGAAAGTCCATCAAGTTTTAATCTGCTGGATAGCAGAAGACACTCCTGATAGCTAACCGACTTCGAATTTCGTTTTTTGCCAATTCTGGCTTCTCTTCCTAAAATGTAATTCTTCTCTTCTTTTTAAACGTTAATTCAAAATAAAAGAAATTGTTTGCATAAAATGAGCCACTTCCGCACGGCTGACGTTATAACTGGTTAAATTATGTCTGTGATTTTATTGCCTTTGCTGAATTTATTTGTCATGTCATTTGAGAAATGTTCATAAAAGAAGTAAGTCGATCGTCGTTTCTTGACTAATTAAAGTCGTTTGCGCTGCAAATCTTGTGTCTAACTCAACATGCTAAGCGACGTTAGAGTGTTCTGGAAGATTCTGTTACCTAGAATAAAGTTTCCTTTCTTTAGCTTTTTTTGTTAGTCACTCTGAATCGGTGTTTAAAATAAAATCGCCGACATTGTCATTTTTTTCACTACAAATTGGTGACTTCAGTGAGCTTTATCAATAAACTTACAGCTAACAATGACAAAACATTTTCTCACAAAACTAACCGGGTTTCTGAAATGAAACTTTGCACTCTGAAGTTCTTCGCTGTATCCTCAAGCTGTGCAGACAAATACACAACTAATTTCTATAATTTTAGGTCCACTTTGCAGGTTTACATGATATATTAAAAAAGGAAAATATATTAAAAAAGGAAAATATATTGAAAAAGGAGATCTTCTTCAAGAGTGTGACAGAAACTGCACCTGCATGTACCTAGTATAATATGATGGTATCAATACTTCGAAATAATAAAGTATAATTAATATACTTATTGGGAAAATATATTCAAAAGTAACACGTAGAAACTAATAATAAAAATAATTATTTCATTTATACAGTTATTTTTTACAGCATATAAAAACTTGTTTTGATATAATTCCGCAACCATTTTTTAAATCATTTCATCCCAGACAAGGCGCAGTAAGGTTAAGTGAGAGAAAATACTTAATACAGGTAGGATTAAGAAAAGGACAAAAGATTAAATTTTTTGAAGATTGTAGTTATCAAGGATGCAAGTGAGGGGAAGCGAGTCCCAATATCGGGAAGTGCGAGAAAGGGGACTATTGTTATAGAAGCGGCGGTTACATGTAATTATTTCAACGGTAAACGGGTGGAATTTAGATACCAATCTAGTAGCACGCTTAAATTCATGTAGACGGGACACCAGTGAAGAAAGCTCGTCAGAGCAGTTGCCACGAAAATATTAGTAAAAAAAAAAAAAACAGAGAAAAACGACGCCATGTCGGTGAGAAAGTGACTAATGTCGATACACCAAGTCAGGATCGATTACATTACAGATCCTTTTTGGGGGGGGGGGGGGGATTTTGTCAAAAACTTCGAGATGAACAGTAGGAGCCCCAGACCAGATATGGCAGCAATATTTAATTTAAATGAAAGTGCATTTGAGTTAAAAGTTATGTTTGAAAAATTATTTCTTCGCAGTTTCAAACAAGCTGAATGAATAATAAAAAAAAAAAAAACTGTACTATCGATGCTGCTGAAAAGAATACATTTTATTGATCAATCTTGGTCTGGACGTAAAACTTGTTTCACTTACGTTTATCAGATCATCAAAAAGGCGAGCTGTTATTGGAAACAAGCTGAACTTGTTATTCAAGCTTTACGATACAATGACAAATGAATACGAGATAGTAAAGGAATTTCATGGAAAACATTGACTCATTCTGGGCGGGGAAAGAAACACCTCTGCTATGTTTCTTCTATCTATTGATATTTTAATCAAAATTCTGGTCTTTTTATCCCATTTTTCTCTTTATCAACCTGTATCGATATTTTCACAGATATCGAGCACAGTTTAGATAAAATATAAAACAACAACTTCAAATGTTGAAGACAGAAAAATACTTAGTCATCTTTCTTTTATTCTACGAGGGTCGTTCGAAAAATAACGGTAACACCCACCGTTTCCTTATAAGGAAACATTCGACAGTCATTGACAGAACGGCTAATGCTATTTTCGATTGAAATTTACAAAATCATGTGTCCTTCTTTACGGCAACGAATGTTGGACGATTTCCTCAAAGATGAAGGAGAGACTCGAGGAGACAGCGATGTGGTTCTACAGAAGGATGCTAAGAATATCATGGACCGAGCGTGTGAGCAACGATGAGGTCTTAGAGAGGTTGCAAACAAGGAGGAGGCTTATACTTAACATCGGGAAGAGGCGGCTGAAGTTTCTTCAGATTCTTCAAGCCCTCTTTCCTCATTATCTGTCAGATAATGAGGAAAGAGGGCTTGAAGAATCTGATACTCACGGGTCGAATAGAGGGAAAGAGAGACAAGGGAAAACAACGCGTGACATACCTGGCGGGCTTAAGCAAGTGGATGACAGAACGTGGTCTGGAGTGGGGGAAGCAGAGGGAAGGAACTTGTTGAGAGCTGCAAGGGATAGAGGGAGGTGGAGAGCCATGATATCCCACGTACTGAAAGGACATGGTACATAAAAACAAAAAGAAAGTGCCAGGCCACAAGATTCTAACAACAGACAGTTATCGTTAAGATCTACACGCTTCATTCGCTCGAAGCCATTTTTAACTATTGATCTGAGAAAGCTGCTATATACAGCTGACGATTTAGATGTTTGTGAACAAGTTTGGTAAAAAGCATGGCATCCATATGAAAGTTTCGATCTGACTATTCTATTTATTTTATTTTCGTTTTGTAGCAAATTGCGGTATTGGGCGAAACTACTCCAATTCTCTTTTCAATTTCCTTCTCCCCGTTGCAAATTTTCTTATAACTGATCCATACAACGAAATATTTGAGGCACGTGAATTTACTAATTCCTCATCTTGAACATTTCTTTATTTCAAAATACGTGCCACGACTACTTTCATTCCGATTCCTGATCAAAGTTTCTGCTTTGGAAAGGTTTATCTCGAGTTTTATTTCTTGTAGAACTTAGTAACGGATGTTGATTTCTTTTCTTCAACATCATTCTTATCCCAATTATGGATACCTTTGTCATCGGCATAGCCCGTTCTATTAACATCAATACATTGGCATCGAGCGCTTTCTATTAGTGGATTCGTTAGGGATGAGGTATGGAAGGCATAATGTGCCCATCTCTTCACGTCTGTACTTGTATACTCGCAATGCATAGTCTAGGAAGAGATCAAATAGACCGAGACTCTCACTTCTTCCTTGTCGTTCTCCTGGCGAGGTTCGAAACGTTTCGGTATTGCGGTTTTCCTAATGCTTATAATTTTGGTTCATAATATCAAAGAAAGAGGGTAGTATGGCAGCAAAGGATAAACTTGATAAACCTGATCCCCGCTTTCCAGCCTTGACAGAGTTCAAAAATGTTTCACACGGCTTTGTGGGGGATGACTTAATTTCCACCCTACTGCCCCTTTCTTCACAGACGCAATGTCACAAGCTTATCGGCTACTTTATTGCTATCGAACATGGCATCATACTCGTTCAAAAATATCTAAACTATCAGTTGTATACAACCACTTTCTATGGCTTTGAGCGAGTGAAGCTTGTTGTTCTTGGCCCTTTGAAAATTGTGGACAGGCGCTACAGAATCCCAAAGAACTGAACCAGAGAACAGAAACCACATCACTTGAGGACTTCCATCAGCATCAACAGCTAAAACGAGTACCGCATGTAACAGTTATGTACCATGCGTGATACATGATTAGGCGATCATGTATCTTTCTATACATGACTAAGTAGGGAGGTTTTTTCCCGCAATAGGTTGCCGTTTCTTTCTGTGGTAGACCAGCCAAGGCTGTAGAACCCGGTCTGCCCTGCTATTTACCCATAGCTGGGGAGAAGAAGAGGATTCATACATTTCCCAAGGTTATTAGCACGTAAGTGAATGTAATGGATTCGACTGGAATTCGAAGTCGGCTCTCCGATTCCTCAATCGGAGCCGCTATCCATTACTCCACGAAGAGGAAATAATGAAGTAATCAAGATGTTGATCCACGTTATTTCGAATAAAATTTAGGAACATAGCCCTCATTAAAACTGGAAAGAGCGATAACAGCTACTGGACTTGAGAAGCCTATTTTCCTTAACTTTTAAGAAAAATATGTTTTTAGAGAAAGATTTTATAGAGTTCAATCGACATTAGCACTGGCTGTTTGGTCAATGAATGCCAAAGGTCAGGCTTGGGATTTTGTGTGTGTATGCATGTTAACCTAAATTAAATGGTCAACAATAAACCAGAGGCAGCTGTTTAACTCAGTTCCGACGAGTGGCTATAGCCCCGAAACTCCGAAATAAACATGAGTTAAGTGAAAAAAATTTTATATTAATTCTATTAACTCTCTATCTCTATCTCCGATATTGAGCACGCGACTACAAAGTCTACTTGCCTTAAATGCCTGCTTATCAGCAAACCACTGAAAAACATGCAATTTTGGCTTCAAAAAACAGTATTTCAAATTAACAGTGTATATGATAGATAGATAGATAGATAGATAGATAGATAGATAGATAGATTGTATTGGGACAGCAGATCATTATTTAAAGATATATTATTAAATATAACAGACAATGAATGTCTTTTATGTCTGATCATGAGCCGTTCTAATGTTCAAATGTTTGCTTTAATTTCTGGTGAAAATAAAGACAAAAATTGTCCAACATTTGAACATTTTTTTATTAAGTTGGTCCTAAGCTTTCGGCTCACATGAGCCATCGTCAGAGTGCTTATACTGACATGAAACAAAGATATCCACCGTCAAAGATGATATTTTGTCATTTTGATATAGAAAATTGCTATGCAATGATAACGGTCGCGGAGTAGCAGACACAGATCATAAGCTCAAGATTCAGTTCTATGACGTCATACCACCTGATCGACCGAAAGTATTACAACAGAACGAATGTCTAGATGCATTGTAATGTGTTGGGACTAGTTTGAAATGTAATTTTGTTGAGTGTGGGTTGCTTCATTTTAATGTAGATGTCCTCCAATATCTGAAACTTCTTTTTACTGTGTGTATGTGTGAGTATTATTACATTATCAACTAATATCTGTCTAATATTATGTACATGGCTATATATATATATATATATATATATATATATATATATATATATATATATATATATATATATATATATATATATATATATTGTAGTGGGGCAGCAGATCATTATTTAAAGATATATTATTAAATATAATGGACAATGAATGTCTTTTATGTCTGATCATGAGCCATTTTAATGTTCGAATGTTTGCTTTAATTTCTGGTGAAAATAAAGACAAAAATTGTCCAACATTTGAACATTTTTTTTATTAAGTTGGTCCTAAGCTTTCAACTCACATGAGCCACCCTCAGAGTGGTTATACAGACATGAAACAAAGATATCCACCGTCAAAGATGATATTTTGTTATTTTTACATAGAAGATTGCTATGCGACGATAACGGTCGCGGAATAGTAGACGCAGATCGTAAGTTCAAGTTTATCATATACAGGGTGACCCAAAAAAAACGGGAAACTTTTTAACAATCCAATAAAACCAAGAGTGATGGAAGAAAAATATTTATTTCATAGTAATTGAAACCTTAAAACATGCCATTTAAGAAACAATGAAGGAATTTTCTTTTTTTTTAAATTACGTCCGGTAGATAGCGTCCTCCTGTACGAATGCATTCTTGAAGTCTGCTGTTGAGATTCCTCATTGACTGCTGCAACATCTCAGCTGGGATACTGTGAATTTCATTCTCGTTACTAAAATGGCGAAATGTTTACTTGCTCAAGGTCACTGTCTCGCAGTGTTGCCACTTGCTCATGTCTGGCAATACGCACTTGAAAAATTCCTGTTTTTTGGGGTCACCCTGTATATATATTTGAGATGACTTACTCTGGGGTCTATATTTCTTCAGCTCCGGTTCAAATTTTAGAAATTCTGTTGCTACTCTTTTTCTCTTACCATAAAACCTTGGTTCAACAATTTCTGATGGCGTGGGTACGTCAAACGTGTCATACAAAATGTCCATAGGTACCACTTTCGGAGACATTTTAAATCAGTGAATCTGCGTTTTAACTGATTACGGTGTTGCTTATGTTCTCACCTTTGTCCCTGTACCATGTATTCCCAGAATTCTTTTCCACGTTGATACATTTTAAAAATACCTTATATCCAGCTTTGGAGCATTTACTTATATTGTTATTTCTTGATGCTCTCGCCTTACGTTCCGATAATAATTTATTAAAAACTGACTTAATCTTCCTGTCGAACATCAACTCTCAGGCGACATTCCAGACACGGTGTTCTGGTTTGGTGTTATTCTGAAAATACTCAGAAATTGTAGCATTACTTCATCTGACTCCACTCCCTCTAACTTTTTTAGTGCCCTTTTAAACGTATCGGCAAACCGTTCCCCTTGTCCGTTTGATCTTGGTTGATAAGGGGGAGTTGTAATATGTTCTATTGCTAATGATTTACAAAAAAAAAAACTTGTGTCACGTTGTCTGAAACGATAGAGTCAGAAACACCGAACCTTGCAAACATTTCGTGTAGGAAATTTATCTTTACCGCGGTATTCAGTCTTCTACATTTGAATATTTCTGGCCATTTAGTGTAACTATCGACTACCACTGGATAGTAGGCTCCATTTAACGCTCCTGCAAAGTCTATATGTATTCTGGGCCATGGCATATCGGTTTTCGGCCAAGGTTTTGAATTTTGATAGGCGGTGACTTCGCTGCCAGAGCACAACCTCTGCAATGATTTCACTAAATTTTCGATATCTTGATCCATTTTTTGGCCAATAAGTATAACACCTCATTAAAGATCTCATTCTAGAAATTCACGGATGTCCTATATGAAATTCCTTTAGCATACGTTTGTGCAACGATTCTGCTAACACAATTCTTTCTGCGTACATAAGTGCAATATTACATAATGAAAATGCATTATTTTCAGTAAAGATTTTTCCTTTAAATCTTAATTGCTTCATCATTTTCATTATAAAGTCGTCTTTTTCAAACTTAATTCTCATTTCCTCCAATGTTATGGGCAGTTCTATTACAGTATTGTATAATACATTATTAATTTCATTTTCGGCACTTATCGCCGCAATTACTGTGTCCTCAAGTGGTTCGCAGAATTTTGGTATTAGTCTAAACAATATGTCTGCATGATTTGATTTGTAGAAACTCCATTTTATAATTATAGTTCAACAGGATAATTCCCCAGCTCTGCAGTCTATTTGATGTATGTGTGGGAACACCCTTTTTTATCCATATTTGGACAATAATGGACGATCGTCTGTCTGTAATTCTCTACCATGTATGAATTTAAGAAACTATTTCATAGTAAATATGATGGCCAATGATTACTTTTCAATTTTGCTGTAGCTTCTTTCAGCTGCATTTAATGACCTTGAAGCATGAGCTTTAGTTTTCCCGTCCTCATACTGTAGTATCACTGCTCCGATACCTGAAACACTGGCACCTGATGCAACTACAACCTTTAATTTAGGGTCATAATGAGCTAGTGACAAATCCGACGTTAAGACTTTCTTGATCTCTTCGAAAGCACTTTGACACTTATCTGTCCAATTCCATTTCACCTCTTACTTTAACAGGTTATTATAATAATTCGTGCATGTTTGCTATATATATATATATATATATATATATATATATATATATATATATATATATATATATATATATATGATAGTAATTAGCAAACCCTAAAAATGCTTGTAACTTTGTTACATTTGTTGGAGCGGGCATGTTTTTATTGCGCTCACCCTTGAAGGATCTGGTCGTCTACCGTTTTCATCGATAATTTGTCCGAGATATTTAAGTCTGGACATAAACAATTCGCATTTTCCTTCACTGATCTTAAAACCATATTCTTTAATTCTCTCAAATACATTTTTACAGCTTACGTATGTTGCTTTCGGGTCTTACTTTTGATAAGTGTGTAGTGGACCGGCCGTGTGCGAATGAGAATGGAAGAAGTAGAGAAGATGAATTATCTCTGCTTTAAGACTTCTTTGACCGGTCCAGCTACATAAAAAATGTTGGACTTTAATGGAGTCCAAAGGAAGGAAACAAGACAGATATATGTATGCGAACAAATATATATTATTAAACAGATAAAAACAGATTGATACACGAATTTACAAATACATTTAAAACATGTATAGAACGTTTAGTGTCTGTGTGGAAAGTTATTGTATGAGTATGTGTTTGAGTTGGAATGTCCGTACGGTTTGGTGAATCTTGTTTTAGCGTATTCCCTGAACATGGGAAACGCTAGTTGTGTGAGAGTTCACATACTGGAAATACCTCGCACCACGTGCGACGGTTGCCGACCGCAAGCGAGGCCCGTTGGACGCACGTGGGCGCAGCTGTGGAAAGAAAGAGAGAGAGAAGCCAAGGGTCAACCCGTATTTATACTTCCGGGAGGGAGAGACCCCTGGTGAAGTGTTAAGAAAATGAGGGGGAGCTAACTGCGACAATACCTCCCCTCTGGATTAAAAGTGAGAGAAAACGAACTTTTAACATGTGAAAAGTTTTAAATATTGTTCTTGTGCGCTGAAAAGAAAATGTGTCTGTTGTTGCGATGCTGCTTCGACAAAATGTGCTTTGTATTTCTCTAGTGAGTCAGAGAAATGTCGGTAGTATTCTGCTTTTGTTCTTTTGTCCAATGCTCCACGTGGAGTTGGGTTTGTTAGTGACGTTGTGTTGAATAAGATGGCTAAGTGTGTTGAGCAAAAGTCGCCGAATTGGTTGAGAAGCTAGCTTATTTTTCTGAAGATCTGCAAAATTCCGTGAGTCGAATTTGCGCAGGCGATCTGTTGAATAATAAAATTCGCTTATTCGTGATTAAGTAAATCTTTGCAGTAAATTTTATGTGAAAGATGCGTTGAAAATGTGATTCGAAACAGTGAGTCGTTCGAAGGATGATTTCGAAACGGTGGATCGTTCGAAATAATGTTAGGACATGATAAGCAAGCAATGGCGTAAGATGTCGCCACGTGGTGTAGAATTAATTGTTTGCGCGCCCTTTTGAGTTTCAGGATTGGACAGGATGCGATTGCAATGACCAGTTGCAAGTAGCGAGAAAATGTGGAATTTGCAATATTTGTAGCGACGAATAACGTGCATGCAAATTTTTCAGTGATGTCGCATCGTATGTAATGGAACAGTGAGTCGTCCAGAGAGAAGTGTGCGTTCATCCAGTGAAACTTGAGAGCTTCCACGGTGCCATGCGGTGGAAAATACCGTAGAAAGTTGTTTGAAGCTGAAGAGTTTGAGCTGATGTGGAATATCTACCGAGTGCCGAATGAAAGTTGAGAAAATTTGCTGTTATTGACGGTAGAATATCGTTCTCGCAAAATTCTCAAGTCATTCGGGTTGCATCGTTGCTGGGTGAGAAAGGACAGTGAGTCGCCTTTGTGAGATGGGGTTCACACTTTTTCTGTTTCAGTCCAGAAGAAAGTAGAATTTGTTTTTAAAAAAAAAAATGGTGTCATGTTTTCTGCTGGGTAGGCCGGGTGAAGTTGAGGTCAAGTGTTGCTGAGAGAAAGAAAAGGTCAAGCGAATGTAGACCAGTAGAAAGAAAGGGTTGTAAAGGCTTGCTTATACGTAGTAGTAATTGTTGTTACCACGTGGTGTAAGAAAAATTCCTTTCTGCGTGTAGGAGACGGCTATTTTATAGACATGTTGTCTGAATTAAAGTTCTTGCGTTGATAGTTCCGCGTGCGTAGGAGAGAAAAGTTTCCAGTATTGGTGTTGTGTGTTTCTCTCATTTGAAAGTTTTGTATGAGAATTTGTTCGCAAACACATACCGTCCCGTGTGCGTGTTCATGATCACGTCGGGTAGTCACCATTTGTGGTGGACCGGCCGTGTGAGAATGGAAGAAGTAGAGAAGATGAATTATCTCTGGCCGGTCCAGCCACATTAAAAATGTTGGACCTTAATGGAGTCCAAAGGAAGGAAACAAGACAGATATATGTATGCGAACAAATATATATTATTAAACAGATAAAAACAGATTGATACACGAATTTACAAATACATTTAAAACATGTATAGAACGTTTAGTGTCTGTGTGGAAAGTTATTGTATGAGTATGTGTTTGAGTTGGAATATCTGTACGGTTTGGTGAATCTTGTTTTAGCGTATTCCCTGAACATGGGAAACGCTAGTTGTGTGAGAGTTCACATACTGGAAATACCTCGCACCACGTGCGACGGTTGCCGACCGCAAGCGAGGCCCGTTGGACGCACGTGGGCGCAGCTGTGGAAAGAAAGAGAGAGAGAGGCCAAGGGTCAACCCGTATTTATACTCCCGGGAGGGAGAGACCCCTGGTGAAGTGTTAAGAAAATGAGGGGGAGCTAACTGCGACAAGTGCATCATCTAAATATGCTTGTGCAGAATCCAAACCAGCAAACATGGTATCCATAATCTGTTGGAATATGCTTGGTGCTGCCTTTATACTGAAAGGAAGTCAGTTGAATTTGTATAATCCTCTATGGGTGTTAACTGTTAAAAGTTTTGAGCAGTCTTCGTTTACTAGTACTTGTAGGTAAGCGTCTGACAGGTCCAATTGAGAACAAAAATTGCCACCATTTAATTTGGCAAATATTTCCATTGGACTTGGTAACGGATAGTCATATTATTTTAGACTTTCATTTAACTCTCTTGCAAAATCAACTCATACGCGGATTTAATTATTTCTTTTTTTAAAACGTAAATTGTTGGTGATGCCCATGTGGAATAGTCTGTTTTTGCGATCACACCTAATTTTTCTAGCCTGTCTAATTCCTTCTTAATTGGTACTGAAGTTGCAAAAAGTACACTCCTTTTTGGCTTAAATGTCGGTGTTACATTCGCTTTTAATTCAAATTTAGCTTTAGTTTTTGTGCATGTCCCTAAACTTGCTGAGAAAACTTATGGAAAACTCTTTTTCAATTCATTCTTTAATTTTTCAGTTGCCGTATTAGCACCGGAGGTAACAATATTCATTTTGTTGCAAAAAGAGTTAATTGGAAGCTCCCAATAATCAAATAATGCAATCCAGTCTGTTCCAAATAAATTATTTAGCAGTATTCTTTAATACAAACACCACCGCTTTCTTGGTTTTTCCAACAAAAGAAATGTTACCCAAAAACTTCAATCTCTTTCCTGAAACTCCATGCGCAACTTTATTAGAAGTTAATAAACTGGGTTTACCCATTTTTCTCCATGTCTGTTCATTTATGATAGTGATATCAGATCCCGTATCCAGTTACAATTTTATTTTTACATTATTAATTTCCACTAAAACAACTTTCCTCTTTTGAGATGTTTCTAACTCAGTTAAAGACATGATTGAAGTCTTGTTAATTTTCCTTTTATGCTTCTTATATTTACTCCATGTATTCATCATGTTCACAAACATTTTATTTTTCTTCCATTTTTTTGTATCTGCAACAAGTACTTTTGTGTCCTACCCTCCCACATTCGTAGCATTATTTGTTCTTGAAAAAACAATTACTTTCGAAATGCTTACCTCTACAACTGTGGAAAGTATTAGGCATTGAGGTGTGGGGGGTATCGTCTTTATTTACTGTTCTTTTAGGAGTTGAAAAACGTCTACAGTTTTTTCTCTCAGATGGTCGGACGCTATGTACTTGTGAAATGTCTCTTTCCTCAATCATTGCGGTATCGAGTTTTAGATTTACAATGCGTTGACATTCTTCCGCTATTTTCTGGGGAGTTAATTTGAGATCCATTTCTAATTTAGCAAGTATCCTGGATCTTATTTCCGCGTCCTTATTAGAAGTGAAACCCTGAACGAATATCAGGCATTTAAATAAATCCGGCTCCAGCTCCCATCCCACTAACGCAGGTGTTCCTCAAGGCTCCATCCTAGGCCCTACTCTGTTCCTCATATTTATAAACGACCTTCCTGACGCCATAGACCCCCAAGTCGGCATCTATGCTGACGACACCACAATTTACTCCTGCCTTAAACACAAATCTAGTGATGCTGACAAAGTTAACCTGGCAGCTCAAATTGAAAAGGACCTCCAATCGGTTGTGAACCGGGGCGAGAAATGGATGGTTAACTTTAACGCCTCTAAAACAAAACTGCTCTCTATTAACCACCACAAGGATCCATCCCTGCATCCCATTAGAATGTCTGAAGACCAACTTCTCGAGAGCTCCTCTCTGTGGCTGCTCGGTCTCACGCTGTCCGCTGATCTGAGATGGAACAAATACATCGAGTCAGTTGCATCAACCACCGCAAGGAAAGTTGGTTCCCTGTGCCGAGCCAGGAAATTTTGCTCCCCGGAATCGATCCTCCAAGTCTATAAATCAACCATTCGCCCTTGCATGGAGTATTGCTGCCATATATGGTCTGGAGCCCCTGCTGTTTGCCTCAGGGTTCTTGATAAGATCCAGAGACGGATATGCAATGTGATTGGCCCTGATCTTAGTAACATTTGGTCATATTTTAAGCGGAATACATCCTGGAAGACAAATACACCGATACCAGGTCTATGTTTGAAAAAATATAAACAATAAAAAAACATGTAAAAGAAAAACAATATACACACACTTCACATTTTTATTTTCATCTTTATTATTAAATATTCCATATTGAGATAACAGAAGACCTGTCAAGAATGGTGAAACATTGTAAGAACCTGGACACAAATTTACTGTGGATGAACTAGCAAAAAAGCACTTTCTAAACATTATTTTCTCTTTTAATTAGAGTACCATTTTTATGTCAAATTAGTGGTCAGTCTCGCTACGGTCAATCGAGAATGTAAGAAGTTCAAGTTAAATGAATTAATTCCGGATTTATTTAAATGCCTAATATTCGTTCAGGGTTTAACTTAGCTGCGTTTAATGTGTTATTTTTAAAATGTTTCTTTTGTGTTTATATAATCTTTTATTTACACATCTTGAGGTTTCTCCAATATATTCTTTCTAGCAAACCTTGCAGCTGATACAGTAAATTCCTCCTTCAAGTTTTGGCTCGTTCTTTTGTTTTGTATTATTTAAGTCTTTTATTGTTTTATATGTAGTTGTGACAAATTTTATGTTGAGTTTAGATAGATTCTTTTTTGTTGTAGTTGTGATAGAGTTAGTGTGTAGAACAGTATATTTTTGTATTCGTTGGATTTGTCAGGAGGGGCTGTTTTTCTATTTTGGAATATTTTATGAGCCTTTTGTCTCGCATTGAATTTTAAATAGTTGGATATTGGACAGTCACGAAAGTATTTTCAATATATTTCTCCTCTTCGTGTAAATACTGAGGGCTGCAAATTCTGGATGCTCTTAAGTAGAATCCGATGATTATTCTAGATTTTATTTTGTTGTTTTGATGGGAATAGAAGTTTACTAGATCATTTTTGTAAGTTGATTTTTGGTGGATACTATGTTTTAAGCTGCTTAAAACTTAATATCTATCGAAAATCAACTAATAAAAATGATCTAGTAATTTCTATTTCCCTCATTGGCAAATTCGGACTAGGAACCTGTAATGAAGGTGGCGAAAAATGGCTCCAATGGTTGCACGGTAAACGACCAGGTTTTAAGACTTGATTCCAAGAACACTCGAAACGCTTATGGACATGCAGGAGCTCAGAAGGAGAAACAAAAAAAAAACAGATCGATTACATAAAGATCAACAAAAGGTTTAGGAATGTATTTTTACACTGTAAAATATATCCAAGAGAAAAATGTCCTGTAACCTCCGAATAAAACTACGAAAATTAAATAAAGCCAATACATCACTCAAATTACAGTCCTATACTTCTGAATGACCCGAATTGCAAAGGAATGCATACCGAAAGCATTAAAAGCAAATCTAATTAAGTAAACGGGAAATATAATTCAAAGTGAGATACATTGAAAAAACGTTTTAGTGATATAAGCAAATGAGATCCTCCCGTTGAATATTAGATAAGAAGAAATGGATGGTAGATGAAATTTTCGACCTGATGAAAAACAGCAAAAACAGTGCCTAGACTGTGACACTATGAGTCGGGTATATGCGCACGCGTGTGTGTGTGTGCGCCCGCACATCTGTGTGTGTGTGTATATATACACCCCCACATCTGTGTGTGCGTGCGCGCGCACGCATATGTGCGAGAAGATTAGTTAGATTTGACCTGGGCATCAAACTTCAAGACCAAATGATTAGATTAGGAATCTAGATAAAAACATATGGCGAAAAGGGTAGATAAGTGTTAAGTACTTGTCAAAATACTAAGATAGGAAAAAGACCGGCTCTGGTCAAAACTTAAAAGGGTTTGAATTTAATGTCCCTGAATCGGAGTCGGCTAGGCTAAGAAATAGTTTTATGTCCACTTTCTTCAAAGAGAGAAATGGTCATGAAAAAGTTATGGGTTTATTCGTGGGTGTCCCTTGTCCGGAAATGAGGAAAGAGGATTCTCCATATATACGGCAGCGCTTTGGGCCACGGGGAGTTAGACTTAGTTTAGGTTCGAGGAAGGTTGATTTAGGCCGGAGCACGTAACATCGAAGAGCGACCCATTAGCAGCCGGACATTGTTAGTTAGGATATATTTTTTTCCGCCAGCCGAGAATCAACCAAGAGTTATCATCCACAAAAAGGTCACACACCTTCTCTCCTCTTTTCGTCTTACCCAAGTTTGTAGTTGTGTTTTTCTTTTTCCTGTGAGCCTACCTCTCGCTCGATCCACCGCACAGAAATTCTACGACGTGGGGTCAGTGTCTTTGTGCAGCGAGTTGCAGAGGTGGGTAGTCTCACATTGGCGCCGCCGACCAGGACCGACCTTGGGTTGCACGCTAGTACGATAGACTTTGTGGAGGAAGGAGAAGGAAGGAAAGATCGAATCGTCCGAACACTCAATATATGTGCATAGGTGTATGTGTATATATGTGTAAATGAGTGAAGACTTCGATAATCCGATAGACACAGATACGTGTGTATAAAAAAAAAAAAAAAAAAAAAAAATTTAGGAAAAACAAAAAAACAACCAAACCAAAACAAAAAACAACCAAACCAAAACAAAAACAGACGAACGACGAAACAAAGACAGATAAAAACAGAGCAAAAAGGAGGAAAGGGAACAGTTAAAAAGAAAGTGCCGCAGAGTGAGAGAGAGAAAGGAAGCAAGAAAGGAGGCACAGACAGATACGCACTCCTTTCCCCCTTAGAGAACGGACACTTCAAGTACTGTAGATTTTTATCTTTTTTAAAATTTTTACTACATCTAGGAGGACGACTGCAATGAACAAGTAAACAAACACTAAAAAAAAAAAAAGAAGAAAAAAAAGGAAAGAAAAAAAAAGAAAAAAAAAAGAAAGAAACAGAAAAAGGGAATCTATTCCGGTCCCTGCAAGGTAGGCTGAAAATTTGTTCTTTTGTTTTATTTTTTTTTGGTCCTTGTTGTTTCTAACTAGTGTTTCTGGCTGGCATTTAATAGAAAAATGGATAGGATAGATATTTTTAAGGTAGTCGCAAGTGGATCCAAGATCCCTATATTCACGGGAAAAGCCGGTGCGTTTCCGGCCTGGGGGGAAGCTCTGAAGAAAAAGGCTAGAATTTACCAACTTACACAGACAGAGTTAGTGAATCTGGCTTATGACTATTCGGACGGGGTGGTATCGGAGTACATAGGATTATATTTAGATGATAATCCTGAAAGTAACTGGGGAGACCTTTTAGAACAGCTGACGAACCAGTACAGTGATTATACTAGTGCGACTGATGCTGCTAGGGCCTTAATTAAGATTAAGCAAAGGGAAGGAGAAACTCTCTCGGAACTAGCAAGTAGAGTTTTAGGATTAGCTAAGGTTGCATACAAAGACGCTGTTCAACGTGATGGGGAGGCGGTGCAGGCGCAGCTAGCTGAGTACTACACGGACGCTATAGAAAATGCGTTCGTAAGAGAAGACACAGCAAGGGCGCCCCCAGCCTCACTTGCGGAGGCGTTTGCAACGGCAGGAAAGAGTCTTAGGCTCTATAATAGGCTCACAGCCACCCAGGGGAGGGGAGAAGAAAAAGGATGGTCAAGAGATACGAGAACGGGGTGGACAGAGACTCCTTCTGTTGCTTGTGATCAGGGGGAGCGTGGCCATTCGGGCTATCGTTGGAGAGACCACCCCCATGAAAGGGGCTGGAGAAGGCCACTCCCTGACCCAAGACAACCGGGGTGTTGGGAGTGCGGACAGCTGGGTCACATACGGAAGGAGTGACCCAGAAAGGAGGTTGCATCCGGAGGTAGGAGGTTTCGTCACTAGGTGTGTGTGTCATGGTCGTAATTGCAATTGTAGTGATATTGATAATCCGGGGAAGGCAGTGGTTGATAAGATGTAGGATTAGAAATATGACAGAAAAGAGACATAGTGACCAAGATGGAATGTCAGTCAGGATAGCAGGGACCAAGGAAACAAAAGACAGTATAGTTTTCCCAATTATGGACCAATCGGACACTGCATGCTCGGTGGTGTCACCACTTGCAAAGCCGCTACAACTTGGCGTCATAAAAATGAATGACTTAAAAAAAAAAAAAAAAAAAAAAAAAAAAGCAAAACTCGCCAAGCTTAACCATTGAAGGTGAACATTTTTTTTTCTTCTCTTTTTTTTTTTTTTGTGTTGTTGTATGTAGATGGTGTGATTTTTTTTTTTGTGTTGTTGTATGTAGATGGTGTGAGGGTGGCTGGGAAGTCAGTCATGTTGACATACCCAGTAAACACAGGGAGAGAGTTTGTGGTTTTTGTACAGGGGGTAGTGAAGATCCCTGGTGGAGGAGTGAATTCCACAATGCTTTCCAAAAACATTATTCCTGTTACGACACCGAAAGAACTGCGGAAATTATGATGTTCCCACGTCGTAAGGAAAAGGGGAGATAAGCCGAAAAATACTCCTGAATATTTGGATAGGGGTGGTTAAAATTCCCCTGTGTTTGTTGGGGGGGGGGGGGGGCGAAATGTTGAAAAATTGAATGATGTTGGAGGTGAATCGAAAAGTCCTCCTGGGTTGCGGAATAGGAATGAGTCAGGAGCCCCTCAAAATTGTTCATGGAGAGCAAAGTGGAAGGACTGAAACCAACAATTTTTTTTCTTCCTCTCTCCTTATATGTATGTTAGTGTTGTAAGGGGTGGATGATCCCAACCACCCCAGTGCAGTGTTGGCTATGCCGTTGTTTTATTTTGTTAGGGGATGACCGTAACCCTTTGAAATTCTTGTAATTTCGGTTGTTGTTGTCTGTATATTTTTTTTTTGGTGTGTGTTGTATATTTTTATTTTGTTTTCTCCTCGGCCGAGAATACATAGTCTCATATTGTATTGTTGAAACCTGTTGTCCACCTCTGATGAGTGGCGATAATTGTTGTGAATTCTGTGGTAATTTGTTTTTGTGACCTGTACATTATTGTATTCTCTTCGGGGACGCCCGAGCAGGGTCATAATGTGCAGGGGGAGATCATAGTGTCTCATTGTTGTTGAAATTTTTGTGTAATTTATGAAATAAATGACAAAGATGATTGGGGGAGGTGTGTGACACTATGAGTCGGGTATATGCGCACGCGTGTGTGTGTGTGCGCCCGCACATCTGTGTGTGTGTGTATATATACACCCCCACATCTGTGTGTGCGTGCGCGCGCACGCATATGTGCGAGAAGATTAGTTAGATTTGACCTGGGCATCAAACTTCAAGACCAAATGATTAGATTAGGAATCTAGATAAAAACATATGGCGAAAAGGGTAGATAAGTGTTAAGTACTTGTCAAAATACTAAGATAGGAAAAAGACCGGCTCTGGTCAAAACTTAAAAGGGTTTGAATTTAATGTCCCTGAATCGGAGTCGGCTAGGCTAAGAAATAGTTTTATGTCCACTTTCTTCAAAGAGAGAAATGGTCATGAAAAAGTTATGGGTTTATTCGTGGGTGTCCCTTGTCCGGAAATGAGGAAAGAGGATTCTCCATATATACGGCAGCGCTTTGGGCCACGGGGAGTTAGACTTAGTTTAGGTTCGAGGAAGGTTGATTTAGGCCGGAGCACGTAACATCGAAGAGCGACCCATTAGCAGCCGGACATTGTTAGTTAGGATATATTTTTTTCCGCCAGCCGAGAATCAACCAAGAGTTATCATCCACAAAAAGGTCACACACCTTCTCTCCTCTTTTCGTCTTACCCAAGTTTGTAGTTGTGTTTTTCTTTTTCCTGTGAGCCTACCTCTCGCTCGATCCACCGCACAGAAATTCTACGACGTGGGGTCAGTGTCTTTGTGCAGCGAGTTGCAGAGGTGGGTAGTCTCACAAGACATTGCATATAATATAGCACATTACACAAAAAATTAGAAACAAATGCAGACAGTAAAAGAGGAATGGCTCATTTAAAAATGTGCAGAGATATAAAGAATAGGCCTCATAGATAAGGCAGATAGCCATAAAAGAATAAAAGAAATGACAGGCCAAAAAAATCCACCCATTGGCATGGTGCATAACATCAAAAGAGAGATTGCTGATAATAGAGAAAGAAAAACACTTTAAAGATGGAACGAATATGTCGGAGAACTCTTCCAAGACGAAAAAGGGAAACCTGCAATACACAAAAACATGGAAGAACTAGAAATATTAAAGTCTAAGGTGACAGCAGCAGTGAACAGGGAAAAAGCATCGCGACCAGATGGGATTGCAATAGAGAAGCTAACCGCCTTAGACGGTTTCGGCATTGACAAAATTATAGAAATAATAAATGAAATATACAACAAAGGTGATATATCTGAAGACCTTACTGGATCCATTTTTATCGAGCTACCACTGAAGCTAGATGAAAATCAATGCACGCGTCATCGGACAATTAGCCCAATGAATCATGTAACGAGACTTATCCGAATTCTGATGATTTATTTCTGATTTTACATGATCTATAAAAAATAGGTATACATCCTTCTGCATTTGTAATGCTCTTTCTGGTATCATTCTGAGAATAAATATTGCATTCCTTATTCCAGTGTTTTAACGAGACCGCACTGTTCTTGTTTTATTTTATTTTATTTTTTTAAGCGTATTACCCCAAGAAAGAATGGAGGCCACTATCACGCAAGGGGTTAAAGAAGGGTCGGAGGAAGAGCAAATAGGAGTGGTAAAGGAGAGGATGTGGAGAAAGAGAAAGACAGTGGGTCGATCAAGGCAAGGGGGTTACAGAAGATTTGGAGCGAGAGCAGATTTAGACCGGAAGTAAAGACTCTCTGCGGCTGCTCGGTCTCACGCTGTCTGCTGATCTGAGATGGAACAAATACATCGAGTCAGTTGCATCAGCCACCGCAAGGAAAGTTGGTTCTCTGTGCCGAGCCAGGAAATTTTTCTCCCCGGAATCGATCCTCCAAGTCTATAAATCGACCATTCGCCCTTGCATGGAGTATTGCTGCCATATATGGTCTGGGGCCCCTGCTGTTTGCCTCAGGGTTCTTGATAAGATCCAGAGACGGATAGGCAACGTGATTGGCCATGATCTGTCATCTCGTCTGCAGTCGCTCTCTCACAGACGCGATGTTGCCTCGCTCTGCCTTTTTTACAAGTACTTTCACGGTAATTGCTCCGAGGAGCTGCTTTCGCTTGTCCCTAGGCCTCGTGAATTTAAACGTCCCACGAGGCTGGCATCCCGCTCCCACCCCTACACCGTGGAAACTGTTAGATGTAGACGTCTCTTCTACTCCAATAGCTTCATGTCTCACACATCTCGCCTGTGGAACTCCCTTCCCTATTACTGTTTCCCTGACAAATACAATCTCCAACGGTTTAAGTGTAGCGTAAATCGTCATCTCCAGTTGCCTTGATCTCTCCACTTCCCTTCTCCACATCCTTTCATTTTTCATTCCTATCTGCTCTCGCTCCAAATCTTCTGTAACCCCCTTGCCTTGATCGACCCACTGTCTTTCTCTTTCTCCACATCCTCTCCTTTACCACTCCTATCTGCTCTTCCTCCAACCCTTCTTTAACCCCTTGCGTGATAGTGGCCTCCAGCCTTGCTTGGGGTGATACGCTTAAAAAAATAAAATAAAATAAGACAATAACAGTGCGGTCTCGTTAAAACACTGGAATAAGGAATGCAATATTTATTCTCAGAATGATACCAGAAAGAGCATTACAAATGCAGAAGGATGTATACCTATTTTTGATAGATCATGTAAAAGTGTTTGATGAGATACAACACAAAGAACTGTGAACTGCTAGATTTGGGAAAGATGTTAGATTAATTCAAAACTTATGCTAGGAGCAAACCGCCTGCGTATGGATAGATAATGAATTCAGCAAATACACAGGGGCTGAAGAATATGACACGCACAGGACACATTGAAGGCAAGATGGATAGAGGGAAAAAGTGCATGAACTACCTAACGATCTTGTGTAAAATGAATGACAGAACAGGGATTGGCTGAGATAACCAAAAGACAAACCTTACTAACACCGTAAAAAAATAGGAAGTTGTGGAGAGTCATTATCAGCCATGTTCTAAAGGGAGATGACACACAGAAGTACAAAAAAGTCGCTGTGTGTATACAAGAAAACATAATAAGAAACTAATCAAGAGTATCTTGTCAGTAGTGTTCGATGAAACAAGTCATATACATATATATATGCGTGCGTGCGTGATGGAATGGACTACATCAGAGAAGATGTGAAAATTAGATTTCAGAGTAAGTGATTTTCTTTCCAAGGTCAAATAATTTCCAAATCATTTGTTTTGAACACAGAGAAAGAGAGAGACAGAGAGAGAGACAGAGGTGGGGATTATTAGTCTGAGATAAACATGAAAAATTAGATAGATAGATAGATAGATAGATAGATAGATAGATAGATAGATAGATAGATAGATAGATATGAACAGAATGGTCGAGAAGAGAGAAAGAGATATCAACAGAAAATTAGATATCAACAGAATGATAGAGAGATAGAATGATAGATAGGGACAAAATGATAAAGAAATAAATATATATGAATGGAATTATATATATATATATATATATATATATATATAGATAGATAGATAGATAGATAGATAGATAGATAGATAGATAGAGAGAGAGAGATGATCAGAAAGATAGATGGTAGATAGATCTGAATAGATAGATATATAGATAGATAGGTAGATAGATATACAGATAGATATGAACAGACTGAGATAGATAGATAGATTGAGAGATTTATAAGTTCGAATCTAAACAAAAAATTCCACTTAATCTACCCAACCAACAAAAGCTCAAATTAACTTGGCCTTGAGTCAGATTTTGATCTTTCTACATAAATATCATGTCTAGGCTCGTCAAATTTTTAACGTTACGCTTGAAAAACCGCCAAGGAAATACTTTTGAACATTCTTTCCATTATTCATCCATTAAATTCGTTTCCCCCACAGCCACCTCCCACAATGTCTTCGTTCTTCAGGCGTCCACTCATCGTTTTTTCATGCCTCTGCACTCTTTTCAAACTGACATGCCCACATGCATTTTTGACGTTTACACCCACCAAGTATTCTGTTCTTAGACACACCTTTTTCACTTAACACTGGAATGAGCTCTAACTTGCTTCACACCTTCACGTCCCCTAGTTTATCAACCTGAATATCTCCAACACTCTCTTGTTTTATTCTGTACAAACAAAGGCTGACATCACAATACACAGTGGAGTTGGCCTTCCAGTTTCCACTGGAAGTTTTTCCCATGCCTAAACGTTTACCTGTTATCAAAGCTTTATTTACAAAAATGCGACCTGAAAAAAACAAATACGATAGTGTCTCTTATCCTCAGAAAATATGTACCAGGACCACCACAAGGATTTTTTTTTTAATGCTAGGTTCCTTCATGATGTAGGTGATCATAACTCTCCCCAGATTCCTTTTCTTTATTATCTGTGAATTAATTGCTATAACTTCACGGGACAGAGAGTGTATTGGTTTCCCGATACCTTCGCCACGGTTTGAAATTCAAAGTTTTCCCTCCCTTTGACTGATCGCCACCAAAATTTAGAGAGCTCACTCAATCATTTTATTTAATCTATAACTGTGGAGAGAAGAGATGAATTGATGCCGTTCCTAATGACTTTTTTGGTGAGTGCAACAGACTAGGCCTATCTGTTACCTTCACCATAGTTTTGAATACAGAGTTGTCCTTCTTCTAGACTGATTGACACCCAAGACTAGAGAGCACAGTCTACCCAATTATTTCTTGCTTTTTCCAATGGCATTTACGTGAAAGTGAACGCAACAAACTCGGCTAGACTTTGAAATCGGATCATCAAATCTATTACCTGCGCCGATAGCTGTTAGACTACCAACACTTCTATAAGAATAGTACCAGGCCATATATACTATGTTTTCTTACACCATATGCGCGTGGGACGCCCTCTTTAAATTCGGCCATGTGCCACACTCCGTTCGAGTTAGCATGTGAAGGAATATCTACTTATGATAAAGTTTAATTTATAACTTAGAGGCTGTAAGAAATTAATAACAGTAATTAATAATAAAATAATTAACAATAATTAATAATTAAAAGAACAAGTATAACAAACTATCTCTGTATGTGCCATGTCCCTTCAGGACATGGAAGATCATAGTTCTCCACAACTTTCTATCTTGTTACTTTCTGTAATACTTTCTTTTTACGACCACTCTTTGTCTTTGTGGCACATGTTCTCCATCCATTTACTCAAGTACGTCCTCTTTCTTTATTTCAACGTGTCATGGGCGATCATAGCTCTCCACAGCTTCAAGTTTTGTGGCTCTCAACAGTAATGCTCCTTTATGACATTACTTTGTTTTGTAGAATTTTTTCCACCATCCATTTGCCCAAACTTGTTATGGGTGATCATAGCTCTCCACAGCTTCCTGTCTTTCGCTGCTCTCAGCAGTTCTTGCGCCTTTATGACTTTGTAGTACCTGTTCCTCAATTCATTTGCATGAACTTATTATTTTTTCTCTCTCCGTTTCTATATGCCATGGGTGTTCATGGCTCTCCACAGCTTCCTGCCTTTCGTTGCTCTCAACCACATTTGTTTCTCTATGAACCCGATTTTGTCTTTGTGGAACCTCTTCTTTTATCCATTTGCACAAACTTGTCGAATAAGTTCTCCCTCTATTTCATTGAGACATGAGCAAACATGGCTCTCCACAGCTTCTGTCTGTCATTACTCTCAGTAATACTTGAACTGTTATGACCTGTCTTTGTCAGTGTGCCACTTGTTCCTCCATCCGTCGAATGGTTAATACCAAATTTATAGTGAAATATTTGCCTAATAAAATGTGACAGTGTAGTTCCTATTCATCTTAAAATTTCCTCGTTTCTCACCATAATCACATTTTTAGTCGCTACAGGCCTTTTTATGGATGTGCTGGTGGTGTAACTATTAAAACCTGAGAAACCGGCGATCAGAGTTCGAATTCGAATAGAGAATGTTATATTCACTTTCGCACAAATAGCCTTGGGAAAGGTTTGAATCGGTCTATGCCCCTTCA
>OZ038501.1:32715733-32728233 GCA_964036315.1 Acanthosepion esculentum | reverse complement strand
TGGCACATGACTGACTGAACATTGTTTTATTCTGGATTAAGATCAGACTTATTACGATGATAAATGAATGCATTGAGTGTGTTGTTATTTTGTAAAAGATCCCTTTTGTGTTCATATAATCTTATATTTAAATTCTTTGAGGTTTCTTCTATTTATTCCTTGTGGCAATTATTAGAGGTGATAGAGTAAATTTCTCCTTCAAGTTTTAGCGCATTATTTGGATTTGTATTAATTATTTTATAGTTGTCACAAATTTTATGCTAAGCTTTGATAAATTCTTTTCAATTGTATTTGTGATAGAATCGGTGGGTAGAATAAAATATTTTGGTTCGTTGGGTTTGTCAGCAAGCTCAGAAAGGCTAGACTATATACCACAAAATACGCACATACACACACACAAACACACACACACACACACACATATATATATATATATATATATATATATATATATATATATATATATATATATATATAATTTTCAATGTCTCCTCTCCCTCTTATGCATGTGTAGTCACATCAGCGTAAACATCATTTTAGTCCGATGATGTCCTAAATGACAAGATGGGATACACGAAACGTTTTTTTCACTTTGTCATAGATTTCCCTAAAATTGTTCTTGATGTATACAAATTTGTTTATCGTATATATATATATATATATATATATATATATATATATATATATATATATATATATATATATATATATATATATATTACAATGAATCATTCATACAAAAAGTAAATTAGTAAAGTTAATGAGATAAAATGGCGAATTCACTTCGCTAACTAAATTTTTAAAATGCATTAACCCACTAAGCACTCGATGAATGTTATGATCCTTGTTTTTAATAAATTATAAACTGTATTAGGTCTTCCTTAAATATGCAATTACTTTCGACAGGTTCTCCGGTCATCACCAGGCATGGAAACTATTTTGTAAAATTCAGGTAGTATCCGAGACGAAAAAATATAATGCAAATCGAAATGTTTTTGAAGTGTGTTATTATTTATTTGCATTTTAAAATACAAAATGTGCCACAAGGGCTAAAATGGGGAGGGGGGAAAAGACTGGTCTTCTCTAGTCCTACCTGAAAACTATCTAGTCTCATTCGTTGACCCATTCGTACTTACAATTTTCCTTTCACCATAACAACACATTTACTTTCACAACACAATCACCGAAATACCACATTTTCTCGATGAAAAGTCCTAACATGAATTTTTATTTACAAAATCATTGAGGGATGGGGAAAAAATCAAAAACCCAATGTTTATATACAATGTAAAATATGTATGTACAAGAAACTAAACAAAACAATCGATCTGAGATGGAACAAATACATCGAGTCAATTGTCAATTGCATCATCCACCGCAAGAAAAGTTGGTTCCCTGTGCCGAGCCAGGAAATTCTTCTCCCCTGAATCGATCCTCCAAGTCTATAAGTCTACCATTCGACCTTGCATGGAGTATTGCTGCCATTTATGGTCTGGGGCCCCTGCGTGTTGCCTCAGGGTTCTTGATAAGAACCAGAGACGGATATGCAATGTGATTGGCCCTGATCTGTCATCACGTCTGCAGTCGCTCTCTCACAGACGCGATGTTGCATCGCTCTGCCTTTTCTACAAGTACTTCCACGGTAATTGCTCTGAGGAGTTGCTTTCGCTTGTCCCTAAGCCTCGTGAATTTAAGCGTCCTACGAGGCTGGCATCCCGTTCCCACCCCTTCACCGTTGAAACTGTTAGGTGTAGACGTCTTTTCTACTCCAATAGCTTCATGTCTCGCACATCTCGCCTATGGAACTCCCTTCCCTATTACTGTTTCCCTAACAAATACAATCTCCAACGGTTTAAGTGTAGCGTCAATCGTCATCTCCAATTGCCTTGATCTATCCACTTCCTGACATCTTTCATTCCTATCTGCTCTCGCTCTATATCTCCCGTAACCCCCCTACCTCGATCGACCCTCCGTCCTTCTCTTTCTCCACATCCCTTCCTTTACCACTCCTATCTGCTCTTCCTCCAACCCTTCTGTAACCCCATGCGTGATAGTGGCCACCGGCCTTGCCTGGGGTGATACGCTTAAAAAAAAAAAAAAGTAGTAGGACCCTTCCAAAAATGTGGCAGAAATCTCTATTAACTGGGATGAACAAATCCAGAGAACAGAGACATCTGTCACCTAAAACGTGGGGATGGGTGGAGACAAGAAACTAAAAAGGAGAAAAAAAAAAACAGGACTTATGTACTTGCATGCTCTAGCTACGTTGAAAGGAAATATTTAGCCCTGAGGAGGCCAAAACTGAAGTGTGTTATCGATAAAAGATACAAATTTATGGAGCGTGGAAGTCGCAACGCTATGGTTGATTTTTTAAAATTTAAATGAGAGCGTTTTTTACTAATATGGCAATTTAAGAATTTTTCTCTTTCGATTTGCATTATATTTTTCGTTTTAGCTTATCGTTTTGTTTAGTATTGACTAAGTCTTTGCCACCCATGCTGAAGTTGATGGCTGGGTGGTTATTGGTTCATTTTGCTTGTGCTGGGGAGACTCGGCCATTGTGGTCCTAGCTTCACCACAGCACAAAAACACAAAAAAAGAAAAAGAAAAAACGAAGTGTACAAATACACACAGTAAAAACAAACATGACACGCCAAACAACAGTGACAAACGTAACAAAATAAACACTCACAATACCAAGCCTTCCGGACAACGCAAACTCGTTCCAACAAAACGGAAATCAAATCCCAATGGGGGCAGTGAACGACTGAAAATGCTTTCCCCTCACCTTTTACAGGCAGAAGTACACAAATGCATGCTGGGATTTCTTCTTAGGCAATAAAATGGGTCGGTTCTCGTTTTCATCTGACTCAGTCCCGATCTAAGAAAGTTGTATATATTGTTAGTTTTTTTAGTAGGAACCCCACCCTTTGGATATGCGGTATTGTGGTGTATGTCGGATGAATGGAGATGAATGAATTCTTGTGGTGTTTGAGTAAAATTGTAATGAATGAATGAGTCGCGAATCAGATTAACTAGATTTAGGATAGTCAGTGACGACCAACCTCACCCCACTTCCCCTTCGGCTTTGTGTCACAATTATATTCTTTATACAATAAATAATGACTCAGTCCTGGCCCGTCTTGTTTTGAAGTCAGAATGCTACGTTCACTTGTCAGAACTTGCTTTTGTGTGTCAATGCCAATTCCTAGTTTGTGAAATTTTTGCCATATTACTGTTGCTTTGCCTTATTACTGTTGCTGTTGATTTGCCTTGCATATATTGTTTGCTGGCTTTACATTATTTTTTGCCCTGTTCCTTTCTTTTTCTTGCTATTGCATATTGCAAACTTTGTCAATTCTGTTTGTTGGACAGCTCTATTACTTATTTTGAATTTGACCATAGCTACTTTCTCAAGCAATATTTCATTTAATACCCGGCCATCGTCGGGTTTACAACTAGTAACGATATGATTCTCCCATGACATAGAGAGGAATCTGCTCTTTCATTGAAAACATGTTACTGGTACAGCAAACAAGTCGACGTGCTGATAAGACATACATTTCAACCGTAGGAATTCATATCTTATCATCAGGTCAACTTGTTCAAATTAGAACGTAATAACAATATCACTGCTAAAAGCCCTGGACTTGTTTGCCGTGCCAGTAAGAGGTTTTGAATGAGGGAGATGGTTTATGGTAGATTTATATCAGTATCAGCTGTAAACGTAACGAGACTCGAGTATTAAACATTGTTAGAGAAAGGTGAGTGGTAGGATTTTTTTAGAGTGTCTTCTGTCGCTGTAATTATTTACAAATCAAAAAATATTTGGTGTAATTTTTATAATGCCTCAACTTGCCGGATAAAGTAAACAATAAATAGAATCTGCAATAAAATAACTTTCTACAATGACTACTTCACTATAGTTATATTTCTGTCTTTTTCTTTTTATTTATTTATTTTGAGTGGCAGGAATTCATATACATTCCATAAAGAGAGAGCGTTTTGACTTTGGAATATAATGCGAAGGTTTCTGTATCGCTCGAATCACACCTTGTCAGGAATTTCAGTAGTTTAAGATAACTCTTGAAAACATAATTATTAGGCTAGGTTTGTGATTTTAACGATATTTCAGCTTTTGTTTGGTTATTTAACGTCGAATATAATTCTCATAGGATACAAATAACAATAAATTAACAGGTTGACCCCCAAACCTCATTTCCCTTGTTGTCCCATGGTCCCAACACCATATCGCCTGTACCAATTTTGGTACAGGCAACTTTGTTTTAATATTGTTTCATATACAGTGTAACCCGGATATAAGAGAGGTGCCGGGACCGGAGAAGAAGTATCTTATATCCGAGTTTCTCTTATATCCGAGTTTGGTCTATTATATATACATTAACACCGGCTCTAATTTTGGACCATAGACAATCTCTCTTATATACGGGTTTCTCTTATATCCGGGTTTCTCTTATATCCGGGTTACACTGTATAAGGTAAGGATATCATAGGTAGTATTTATTACTCACGACCCACAATTGTGTCGTTCACTACCTGAGTCAATTTTACAATCCAAAGTCCCACACGAATGCATATTACAGTCCCGCTTATGTAAAAAATTTTAAAATGACTCAAAATCAACAGTAAAAATTCATAAGCAATCAACCATAGCATCCCACTCCCAATAATTCTCATAGAAAAGAAATTGGAAAACAACCCACCGGAGGTTCGCGTGGGAGTCAATGTGTTAATTAAAACGTAGAGGCACAATTTACACTATTTTCAAAAGATTAGTGTCTGCACTAAACAAAAAAGTAGACTTAGAGTAAAAAAGATAGACACGGATCAAGTTTTCCCTAACGCCAGAAAGGTAGTCACTGGCCAATTTTGCATGAGCGTCAAAAAAGTAGACACCGGTAAGATTTGCACTAATCAAAAAAGTCTGATTTACACTAGAATCAAAAAGGTCAACAAAGGACCGATGTTCACTGTAGTCAAAAATGTAGACACAGATCGGTTTTGCTTGAGAATCAACAATGTAGACACTAGTTCAGAACGGACTTGTATCACTAGTGCAAACTGGACCTTTGTCTCCGTTTTTGACTCTAGTACAAACCGAATCTGTGTCTACCTTGTTGATAAACAAAGGTTTGGTTTTCACTGATGTCAAAAAACTAGATACAAGTCTGTTTTGTACTAGAGTCAAAAACGTAGACAAAAGTCTGGTTGGCGCTGGAGTCAAAAACGTAAACAAAGGCCAGGCTTACACTAGAGTCAAAAACGTAGACAAAAGTCCGTCTTTTCACCAGACTGATTCAACCTTTACAGTGAGGTGATTCTGAGAGAATTAGAATTCCGACCAGGATTCCTTATTGCGGCCACAATCTTTACATACGATAGGCAGACGACACAGTGTTTATAGCAAACACAGAAAGGCTAATACAGGAACTCCTACAGATGGTTGTCAAGGAAAGCGACGAGGAAGGACTAAACATCCATTGCAAGGATACAGAAAGTGTTGTTGTCAGCAACAGGAACTGACTAAAATGCGAATTCCAAATTGGAGATGCCAAAATCAAGCAAATACAAAAATTCAAATATCTAGGAATTTTTTTAACTGATGACAGAAAATGCGACACTGAAATCCGAAGGCGCACTGAGATAACGAAATCAAAGTATTAAGAAAAAGGAAAATTTCATTAGAAACAAAGAAATGAGTACTGAATTGTTATGTAATATCCGTCCTCCTATATGGCGGCGAATGTTGTACAATCTCCTCACAGATGGAAAAGAGATTTGAAGCAATAGATGTGCGGTTCTACAGGAGGATGCTGAGAATACTATAGATTGAACACGTGAGCAACGACGAGTGTTTCAAAGAAAATGGAAACACAAAGGATGCTCATATTTAGCAATAGAAAGAGAGAATTGAAATTTCTAGTGTACATAATGAGGAAAATATATAATTAGAAAATTTGACACTGGCAGAATATATCAACGGTAAGAAGGACAGAGGAAAGCAGCAGTAATAGAAGAAGAAAGAAGAAGAAGAAGAAGAAGAAGAAGAAGAAGAAGAAGAAGAAGAAGAAGAAGAAGAAGAAGAAGAAGAAGAAGAAGAAGAAGAAGAAGAAGAAGAAGAAGAAGAAGAAGAAGAAGAAGAAGAAGAAGAAGAAGAAGAAGAAGAAGAAGAAGAAGAAGAAGAAGAAGAAGAAGAAGAAGAAGAAGAAGAAGAAGAAGAAGAAGAAGAAGAAGAAGAAGAAGAAGAAGAAGAAGAAGAAGAAGAAGAAGAAGAAGAAGAAGAAGAAGAAGAAGAAGAAGAAGAAGAAGAAGAAGAAGAAGAAGAAGAAGAAGAAGAAGAAGAAGAAGAAGAAGAAGAAGAAGAAGAAGAAGAAGAAGAAGAAGAAGAAGAAGAAGAAGAAGAAGAAGAAGAAGAAGAAGAAGAAGAAGAAGAAGAAGAAGAGAAGAAGAAGAAGAAGAAGAAGAAGAAGAAGAAGAAGAAGAAGAAGAAGAAGAAGAAGAAGAAGAAGAGAAAGAAGAAGAAGAAGAAGAAGAAGAAGAAGAAGAAGAAGAAGAAGAAGAAGAAGAAGAAGAAGAAGAAGAAGAAGAAGAAGAAGAAGAAGAAGAAGAAGAAGAAGAAGAAGAAGAAGAAGAAGAAGAAGAAGAAGAAGAAGAAGAAGAAGAAGAAGAAGAAGAAGAAGAAGAAGAAGAAGAAGAAGAAGAAGAAGAAGAAGAAGAAAGAAGAAGAAGAAGAAGAAGAAGAAGAAGAAGAAGAAGAAGAAGAAGAAGAAGAAGAAGAAGAAGAAGAAGAAGAAGAAGAAGAAGAAGAAGAAGAAGAAGAAGAAGAAGAAGAGAAGAAGAAGAAGAAGAAGAAGAAGAAGAAGAAGAAGAAGAAGAAGAAGAAGAAGAAGAAGAAGAAGAAGAAGAAGAAGAAGAAGAAGAAGAAGAAGAAGAAGAAGAAGAAGAAGAAAGAAGAAGAAGAAGAAGAAGAAGAAGAAGAAGAAGAAGAAGAAGAAGAAGAAGAAGAAGAAGAAGAAGAAGAAGAAGAAGAAGAAGAAGAAGAAGAAGAAGAAGAAGAAGAAGAAGAAGAAGAAGAAGAAGAAGAAGAAGAAGAAGAAGAAGAAGAAGAAGAAGAAGAAGAAGAAAGAAGAAGAAGAAGAAGAAGAAGAAGAAGAAGAAGAAGAAGAAGAAGAAGAAGAAGAAGAAAGAAGAAGAAGAAGAAGAAGAAGAAGAAGAAGAAGAAGAAGAAGAAGAAGAAGAAGAAGAAGAAGAAGAAGAAGAAGAAGAAGAAGAAGAAGAAGAAGAAGAAGAAGAAGAAGAAGAAGAAGAAGAAGAAGAAGAAGAAGAAGAAGAAGAAGAAGAAGAAAGAAGAAGAAGAAGAAGAAGAAGAAGAAGAAGAAGAAGAAGAAGAAGAAGAAGAAGAAGAAGAAGAAGAAGAAGAAGAAGAAGAAGAAGAAGAAGAAGAAGAAGAAGAAAAAAAAAAAACTATTTGTGTAGTGCTGCAACAGACGGCGGATGATGTGAAAAGTGGTAATTTAAATGGACAAACAATTTTGTTATGGGAACTTACCTATAACGATAATGAACTCTTCCTGACTCTATAAATACTGACAGTTAATACTAACACCTTCAACTTCTTGTATTATATTTCTGTTGCAATATATCTTTGTTATTTTCTACTCTTGTGTTCGTGTTGTTCTTTCTTGGGCCTAACCTTGAATCATAACCGTGGTGCGAGGATATTGAACCATAACAAATTTAGATTTTAAACTTGCTCGTTTTGCTATTCCGGACATTATAATTACTGCGCCTCAAGAGGTAGCAGAGAGGATTATTGTAAGAACATTGGAATAGTGATACTTGTCGAGACAACATATTTCACTCTAACCAAATCTGATAGTCATTACTAATACTTCTACTTCTTTGTATATATTTCTGTTTGTAATATATCTTTGTTATTCCATACCTGTGTTCGAGTTATTCTTCATTGGTTCTAACTTGGACCATAACAGCCATCAAGGAAGCAACAGATAGCGAACACGTTAAAATAGAAAGCACGAAACACAATACTTAGAAAGAAAACAAAGATAATAGTAAACGCTTTGAAGTGTTTGCTTTAGTTGTCATTTTTAAGAAGTATGTTGCGTTTGGTTCTAAAATCATTTATGCCGCGAGTGGTCAGTGATAATAAGCTCCCACTGCTGCATAAAGTGCTCCCAAGGCCTCTGACAAGCAAGTATATATCCGGACTTTACGTGCCTCGAACGAAATCATCCCCACTGACAGGCAAAGAGGCGAAAGATACTTTCACTGGTACCTTAAAACTAGATGCTTTGAGCTTTGGACAGACGCGATTCGTAAATTTAGGCCGGTAGCCCATCTACGTGAAAGAAAAAACATTTAAAACCTTTGTTGCCTTACGGCTATACCCACTCATAGGAAAGAATTCGGGAGTCGGCACCTCATAAGTTAACTGGTCTGATGCAAAAAAAAAACAGGAAATATTTTTTTAATAATTTTTTTTAGATTAGCATTTATTAGTACACAACGTTTGTCAGAGTAAAAAAAATTGATTTTTATTATTTTAGAAGTGCTGTAATGTTGTCTTTGTTCAAAATAGCCGAGAATTAGGAAGAATGTAGTTAGAGGGAGTATTGAAGGAACAGAAGACTATGTAGAAAAACAAGAAGAGGTTTATTGAATACTCATAGATAGAACGGAAATACTTGAGTAAATCAAATACTACTCAAATCCTGCTCTAATGTGTCTACTTGTCATATTTATAAGTAAAAGCAGTCCATTGTGACAGTAGTAGGGAAGAGCAAGAAGTACATTGAGTCCTACTCTGCTACAAGAAGCGAGTCCGGCTCAGAATATAAATACAGTGTCAAATCGATCCCTGACTTTTTAGAGTTACTTGTATTTTGTTTTTACTTATAAATGTCAAGTTTGAAATTGTGCCTACGTTATGAATAATTGCGTACTACTCATGATGTCCTTTTCCCCAATTTGTAATTGTACACAGTTATCAATGACGTAAGCACAGTTCCAAGCGTAACATTTATAAGTAAAAACAAAGTACATTTTTCTCTTTAAGAAGTTAGGTTAGGCTTGGTTTATTTTACAGCAACCTCAATGGGTTATTTAATGCTGACAAGATTTTTATTGCTGATAATATTTTTTTCAAAAAAATGTACATATTTCTGGTAATATTTTTTCCTCAAAAATTCATTGATGGTAATTTTTTTTTTTTTTTTTGCAAAAATGTATTACTGGTATTAAAACCTATTTTTACACTTTCATAAGAAACAACACAATTATTAATAAAAAGAGTTGAAATTAATGCAAGATTTCACAGTTGTAGCATCAGTCCTTCACAGTTAGCCTATGGAGCAGCGTTTCTCAATCGGGGTTCCCCGGAACCCTAAGGTTCCACAAAAGGTCCCCAAGGGTTCTGTGAAAACAGGCGAGATAAGTTAAATGCACTTTTGACTTTTATTTAATTCTGGATTTCTGTGAAAGATTTTCCTACTATTCATAGGAAAGCAATTGAACTCACACTCTTTGGGCCCTGTCACTGGATCTAACCAACGCCTTTATCCACTGTGCTATGTGTCTTTGAGGAAGAAGGCCGGAGCTTACAACGGCCGAAGTGTTGTAATAAATATGGCGACAAAGATGAAGACAATAGTCCGAATAATGTAAATAGTGTACATAATACCTCATCTCAGAAATATAGACAAAGGAAGCAAAAACATTAAAAACTTAGGGTGCTTGGTTCGTTGATTTTGTTCAGCCGCATATAAACGTCTAGGTTTGCTTTAATATCAAAATCTAAATATTTTGAATATAATTTTTCCTGCTTCGACTAAATATATTTTGAATTTTTTGTGCTTTCAGCTACACATAAAATGTACTGTAGGTCATTTTGCTATAAAATGTATTGCTGGTAATTTTACTATAAAAATACATTGTTATACTTTCACAGTGTTTTGCTTTCGTTTGTGGGTCAACCCATAGCTGGAACCCTAACAGTTGCTACTATCCCGGGTCAGGGTGGATTTGGGAACACCAACAATTAAGAGGTGGTTCCACGCTCCTCAAAACCTCCTGATCAGAGGCCTTGCTGTTGGATGTAGTTTATCGTCTTACCCAAGACAGGAGAAACTCGGGATTGATGTTTATGTCATGAACAGGACCCCTCTTCTAAAATGATTTTTTTTTCTTATTCTGACATAAAATGTGACTAAGTCTAATGAATGTTAAATCTTCAAAAAATTATTTCACCAATTTTTTTTTTCATATTTTTACGAGCTGACCAGTCAATTCAAATAATGCCTGGCGTCAACCCAGAGGTAAAATCCGGAGTTGGGTTCCGTGTATTCAACAAGGCGTTAGAATCATGTGTATCAGCACTTGCTTTTCATTGGATAATTTCAACGACATCAAGTGTTGGGGGGTACCTACTGTATAGCTAATGGCTGTTCCCCATATCTACCTACCCATGCTTTGTGTAATGGAGATGAATAGTGCTGTCCAACCACAATGAACACTGTACCTTGAAACATCACCCAGAGCGCAACTCCACTGTCTCTTGGGACTGACGGATGCCAAACTATGTAACGTTTAAAACGAATATTTCATTAACAAATTCTGTAACACACTTTCATATTCAATTATTTATGACCTAGTCCCCCCCACACACACACAATATGTTCTCTTAAAATATTTGAACAACGCGCTTATTTAATATAGTACGAACTTTTGCCATTCTTTGTGTGGTCGAAGCAAATGACACCGAAGGAAACAGTGGAAAGAAGGTACTAGCGTAAGTAGTTTTAATTCCAAAATGTACGTAACCTTGAATAGTGTCTTGTCTTGCAGTGATATACTCTCTCTCTCTCTCTCCCTCTCTCTCTCCCTCCCCCTCTCTCTCTCTCTCTCTCTCTCTCTCTCTCTCTGAGCTGACCAGTCAATTTCTTTCCAGATATTTTCTTTCACTCTCTCTCTCTCTTTCTCTCTCTCTCTGTCTCTGAACTGACCAGTTAATTTCTTTCCAGATAATTTCTCTCTCTCTCTCTCTCTCTCTGAGCTGACCAGTCAATTTCTTTCCAGATATTTTCTTTCACTCTCTCTCTCTCTCTTTCTCTCTCTCTCTCTCTCTTTCTCTCTCTCTCTCTCTGTCTCTGAGCTGACCAGTCAATTTCTTTCCAGATATTTTCTTTCACTCTCTCTCTCTCTCTTTCTTTCTCTCTCTGAGCTGACCAGTCAATTTCTTTCCAGATAATTTCTTTCACTCTCTTTCTCTCTCTCTCTCTCTTTCTCTCTCTCTCTCTCTCTGTCTCTGAGCTGACCAGTTAATTTCTTTCCAGATAATTTCTCTCTCTCTCTCTCTCTGAGCTGACCAGTCAATTTCTTTCCAGATAATTTCTTTCCAGATATTTTCTTTCACTCTCTCTCTCTCTCTCTCTCTCTCTCTCTCTCTCTCTCTCTCTCTCTCTCTCTCTCTCTCTCTCGTTGCTGACGAGAAAACCGAACGAATAAAAAAAAATTCGTCTACGAAACTCTGGAGTTTAGGTGTTGAATATAGCATCAATGAGCTAAATTACAAGTGTTATTTGTATTAATTCTACCCACTGAATAGTGGACAGACAGGTCCGCCTATGAAATTCTGGGGTCGGGATGCTGAAGGAAACATCAATATATATATATATATATATATATATATATATATATATATATATATATAGAGAGAGAGAGAGAGAGAGAGAGAGAGAGAGAGAAAGAAAGAATTAATACAAATATAAAATTTGTCAATTACCTGATTAGTGTTACCTTCAGCATCCCGACTGTAGAGTTTCGCAGACGGACCCTCCATCAATCACTCTGTCCACTCGTCAGGGGATATCAGCTTATTTTCTGTTTTTTCATTTAAATATGCACTTATCATTTGTGCAAGGTTGACTTTTTCCCTTTCATTGTGTGTGCGTGTGTGTATGTTCCCCCGGGAACGCACACGTACTGGCCTGCGCGTATGTGTGCACGTGTAGAATGTCGAGGCTATTTCCCCTTTCTATCGTTTTTCGTGTCTCTTCATACTCTTTCCTTATTGGTTTTATACTTCTTCTTTCTCTTTCAATTATAGCAATTCGACATTCGATGTCTCAAGCACTGTTCTTGTTATTTTTAGTTTTTTCTTGAGTTTTGAAAATGTAAGTGTATTTAATTTTTTTTACTTAATCTACTATCTATATTTCTCATGTTCTCTGTCTGTGTGTCTGTCGTGGGCGTTGTTACCTCGACCAGGCCGCATTTCTCACCCGATTTCGATGCGGTTTTCACCACAAGTTTGCAAATGGCTGCCGTACGGACATGACGGAGCCCGATTTTTGAGTTCGGACTCAGGTTCCGAAAAAATCGATAATCGAAAAAATCTGCTTACAGAAGGAATGATCGCATTTCAACCAAATTTGACACCCTCTTAGAGTCTACCATTAGAA
>OZ038501.1:32580733-32710733 GCA_964036315.1 Acanthosepion esculentum | reverse complement strand
TATAGTTCGAAATATTTAATAATCTATGGGTCCTCCTTTACTTTGAATAACCTTTTCAACCCTTTTTGGGATTGACTTGATTAGGTTCTGGCAAATCTCATCTCCAAGCATTGAATTCCATTCGGATATGAAATTCACAATCAAAATCCTCTTTGTTGCTCAACTGCTTTCTCGAGAGCCTGTACTTTATAATGCTCCATAAATTTTCTATGGGGTTGGGGTCAGGAGATTGTGGCGGCCATGTCATAACACTCACCTGCTTCTCATCAAAGTATTCTTTTATCAATTTTGATTTGTGACAGGGAGCATTATCCTGCATAAAAATGAGCTTGGTGGGGTCGATTTTCACCCTTTCAGCAGAAGGGAGCAGACAAGACTCTAAAATTTTCTTGTACTGCTCGCTCCTGAGGGTTTTTCAATAGGTTTTAAGAAACCAGTTCCATGAAAAGAAAAGCATCCCCAGAACATTATACTGAACGGATGCTTGACAGTACTTACTGCTAAATTCAAAGAGCTTTCAAAGCTTCTTCGGATTTTAGATCGCTTATCCTTTGCATTTAGCTCAACTTTCGTTTCATCGGAGAAGAAAACATTTAGTAAAAAAAAAATCAGGTGAGTCACTTTTATCGAACAGCACTGTAGGTGAACATTCCATCTTAAATAAATCAACAATGTTTTGTGGCAATTTTTGACATGAACTTGACATTTTTTTCCTTGTTAAAAAGCTGAATAAATTTAACAAATAAAAAAAAATAGTGAATTTTATATAGTGTTAGAGTTCGCACGAGCAAAACAAATTCAATGGCGTCAAAATCAACGAAGGTTTTTCATCCTTCAAATTAATTGTCAGTTGTTCATAGTTTAATTTGAAAGGTATATAAATGTAGGTGGGAAAAAGCCAATGTAATGAGAGTCACAAAAAATTGCTCGGGGCCTCCAATCAGGTTTGCCTCCCCTCACCCTGACCCTCCGGTCGGGAAGGTTCGGAGGTAGTACGGGCCGGCCCTGCGAAGCGTAACGATAACAACCATCGTTGATAATTCTGACCCGTTTGTTAATTGGAGAGAGTCGTAGACGGAGCACATCGAAAGAATGAATATTTCTTTCTGACTAAGGATATTAATGACGCACAAAAAAAAAACATGTGTTGTTCTCCTCCACTGAAGCTAAGGCGTAAATGTTATGGTAAATGCTCTTGAGAAGATGCTAAGTCATTGAATCGCTTGTGATATGAGTGATACCTATGTACTGATAAATCATCAGTTACCTCCCCTTAAGATTAAGAGTAGTTAGAGTAAAGTGCAATAAAGCTTTGGTATAAGGTTATTCACGGGTTCTATTTTTACTACAACCTGCACTCAACGGAAAGTGACGAGCTAGAAGGAATTGAAGTTCCAGTTGGCCTATTAGATATTACTGAGAATGAAAACTGACGCTAGACAAGTTCAAAACCTTCAAGGATGGCAACGGTCAGTTAACATGACGAACACGAAGCCACTTTCTCACAAAGGAAGCCCAAACCGTTTTGTCAGCTCAAAGGAAATATAGTAGTGTAGTAATATTCAGTACCTTGCAAACTAATGTCAATTTGTTGTATCCCCAAATTTTAGTGACAACGGTCATTTACTCAGTGTTTGTTTCTTAAAACAGTGAAATAGAACGCCTGGTCAAAAAGGGAGCAAGAAACTTGCTCATCCATAGAAAGAGGTGATCCAAAACGAGGTCTATCAGATGTTTTCTGAGTATCACTATTTCGTGCTTATGTTTCAGTAATGCCAGATCACAGCTGTTCTTCTTGTTAGATAGAGCATGAACATTTAATTCTTTTTGTGTGTGTTTTTTGTTCTTATTTTAAAAGGGGAGATTTCAATGTTTTCGCAGCAAGCGTAAATGCAATGAGAAAACAAAGATGGACGGCGAGACGGCCGTTTTATCTGTTTAAAAAGGCGGCGTGCATGAAAAATAAACACAGATGCAGCCGTGTTAATGATGAGTCAGCATGATTGGATTGCATTTTGCCATATAATTAAAATAATCTTTTACCTTTTTGAAGACGTACACAAGGGAGAAAAGCATAGTCCTTGGGCCATATGACTGACGTGTGAGAACTAACTGATTGTTCCTGTCGAACAGGGATTCGTTTCGAATGTGGAGAGCTGAAGAGCATGAACAAACACGGCAATTGTCCGAGGTGTTGTGCCTTTCTTGGTAGCATTAAAATATATAGAATCTCTAAATTTGCCATCTTCGCCACGGTGGCAGTGCAACTAAGATGTGGGCAATCTACGATAAATGCTCCTGCCCGGAAGTGAAGTTTCCATATGATTTCAGTGTCGTTCGCCCTGACATCCAGTTTGAATGCGAAAGGGCGCTCCTCTACAGTTACCACCCAGGAAGGCACAAATGGTAAAGAAAGAACCAGGCTAGCAGCAAGCAGTCATCAGCTTAGCAGACTTCTGCTACATTATCGACGCCACAAGCGCGACATTTGCGACGTGTTTGGAATTCTAATTAAATTTATAAATAAGCAATTATTTTGAAGGGTAGGATAATCCCTTGTGATAAACGCTAGTCGTGATGTTAGATTAGGTTGTTATGTATTGCATGAACATTTAAGTTTTCTTCTTTCTTTTTTTTTTTTTGTAGTTCTGAGTTTAAAAGTTATGTGACAGTTTCAGTGTTTTCACGTCAGTATAAAAAGAAGGATGAAACGAAGATGAACGCCGAGACGACTCTTTTATCTGGTGAATCAAAAAGCGGTGGACACTGAAAATGGATGCAGGTTCAGACGTGTTAATGATGAGTCAGCATAACTTCGAGTAGATTTGACCACATGGGGAGGACGTCGAACTGATGGAATAGGCAGTAAGATTACCAATTGTTGATCTTCTGCAGCGGAATTATCAATTTGTGTTGATAGGATGCATAATAATATTGGTTGAAAGGATTGTGAACGCATGGAAGTTTCAGCAAGCAAGATTGATTGATTGATTTTTTTTCTACAGCTTATCAACCCTTTACAGGTTATTTAAAGCCAGATTGTAGGTTTTTTTTAGATAAAAATGATAATACAAGTCTTGGGAGGCACGGATCTTGGAGTAATGGATAGCGGCTCGGATTGAGGAATCGGAGAGCCGAGTTCGAATTCCAATCCAATACATTACATTTATAGTGAAATGTATGAGTGTTAAAACAGATTAGTTTGATTTGGCCTTGTTAGTTAGATAGCCCACCATAAGAGGGGTATAAAACAAGAAAATCAAATTGTAAAGAAACAACAAATTTATATACATATAAATCAATTAAGTTCTTTACAAATAAAATGTTTGTATTTTGGTTGATACAAGGTCGTCAAAATGTTCGTAGTAATCCTTGCAAGAATGAGTTTATGTGTACGTAGGTAGGAACGTACGTATGTATGTATGTATGTATGTATGTATGTATGAGCGTTATCGAAGGGTAGGAATGTCAAAAAGTAATCGCTCAGTCTTAAAATGTTCTGTTCGTTTATCAAGTATAAAAGAGGTGAGGGAGAAAGGTAGAGATAATAATAACGATCGCATGACGTTTGTCAAGAGACGTGTTAATACGCTCGTCTCCTTCTCTCTGGTGACAGGCGAACTTGCCCGTCTTTTATTTTGTTTGTGGCGCTTGAAAAGGTCATTTGGGAATTCACTCCCGGATATAATTTGGGCTTTTCCATTAGACGACGAACAAACTTCGCGTCGGCTCGCGAAAAGGCCTGTAAGAGAATTTGTTTCTGAGAATTGAAGATTCTTTGAATTTTGTATTTAAATGTTTCCTAGTTTTCTATTGGCCGAAAATCATTTCGCATCAAGGTGTGAAATTTCACGAGTTTTGTTTTGGATTCGCTTTTGCGTGTGTGTTAAACAAAGTTTGTAAATTCGAGTCTTTTTAATTTCTAACAAAATCAATGAGTCAGTGCTTAGCATTTGAATTTTAAATCTAGATCTTGTTTCGTTCACTACACATTCACTTACGTGCTAATACCTTTGGGAAAGGTGTGACTCCTCTTCTTCTTCCCCCAGCTATGAGTAAATAGTAGGACAGATCGGGTTCTATATCTTTGGATAGCAACTGGAAAAAATTGCAACCTACTGCGGGAAAGATACGTGATTGCCTAAGCGTGTATTACGCATGGTACATAACTGACTGACTGAATACAAGTCTTATTAATTAACCCATAGCTGGAGAGGCTATTATACGTATGGATTGTATGTATGTGTATATACCTGTATGTATATACCTATGTATACGAAGTTTGATCAAAAAGTACCGAGATTGTTGCTGTGGTAACGCAGAGTGAAGCCGCGCATACACACTAAAAATATAACGTTCTCGCTCACTTGGATAAGGAAAGGGTGTAGAGTGTACTCATTTCACCAAACCGCAGAGCTTCCATCAGTGACCATGGCTTGTGTAGCAGTTTTCGTCTACGGAAAACATTTCTTTATGTCCGACAACCACCATACTCCTCAGATCTCGCCCCTTCCGACATTTTCTTCACCAAAAATCAAATCACACTTGAAAGGGACAAGATTTCAAGAATGCCAAAGCAATATCTTCACACAACGAACAATCAATCAATAGACTGAAATATCCCATTATAAAATTGAATAATAAACATGTAAGTTAAAATACAAATGATCGAATTTAATTTCATGTAGCAAATAGGAAAAACATCGGATGAACAGAAATCATCCAGAATCCCTCACACACACACACAAACACACACACACACACACACACACACACATCTATATAATAAATTCGAATGTCAGTGTGTCACTGTGTCAGACTCTTTCAATTAAAGGGACGTAACTCTCTAACTTTCAATAGCTCATGTTACAGAAATTTAGGATTCCCAAGTTTTCATTACTGCGATTGTTTTCGGCGATTTTTTACGCGATCTGTTGCGACGAATTTTTGTACGATAGCAATTTTCATAACTTGGAAATAAATTTGGGAATAATCGAAATTAATTGCGAAATCCAGCGAAAGTCACCCATGAAATAAAAATAATTGTTTGTACGGAGTTTGTAAGGAGCTACGCACGTCAAACTGACTTTAAGTTAAGTGGCGGCAGAAGAATTATCGTTGAACTTTTAAAAGGTCAGCTGAAATATTAATGCAAAAAATGCAGCGATCTATTTTGACTTTTTCTGTAGTTTATTGTTGCCTATCGCATACGACAGCAGTATGCCTTGCAAAAAGAAATTTCCGCCAACAGAGGACCAGATTGCAATCAAAGTGTCATGGCTGCAGCGAGAAAAAGAAAGTTCTATGCAAATGAGAACCCAGCTAAAACGGAAGCCAGGAGAGATTCCAGTGCTGAGAATATGCAAAGACTTAGGGACTCTCTAACTCCTGAACAAGCTGAAGGCCCAATCAAGAGCCCTCCGCCGGAGAGAGCATAAATGCCGGCCAATAGGGCGGCCTTTAAGCTAGTATATATAGAGAGACATTTTCTAAGATTAGCTTAGTTGTGGAACAAGGCCGAAAGTATGGGACACACAGTGAGGAGCCAACTGACTTTTCAGTTGTAATTGATCTAGCAAGACAAGCTTGCTAACCATTACACTACAACGAATTGCCTAGCTAGTATATATATATATATATGTGTGTGTGTGTGTGTGTGTGTGTGTGGTGTGGTGTGGTGTGGTGGTGGTGGTGGTGGTGTGTGTGTGTGTGTATTTAAAAAGCAGAATATCAAGAATTTTATTAAGATGGCGTGCAGAATAATGATACAATTGATCACATGTGTAATTGTAGAAACAAGAATATGTGTCCACTAAACAGAGCATATAAAACTGAAGGTGTAGTCTACAAGGCAGAGGTAGAAGATGATGAGAGCCAAAATAAAATATATTTCGGGTGCACAGGAGGCAGCTTTATGAAACGGTAGTACAATCATCAGTCATCGTTTAGGCTGGAAAGTTACAAATATTGTACGAAACTCGCTAGTCATGTGTGGGAGCTAAAAAATATGATAAAAGCCCTAATGTATATTGTGCGTTTTTAAGCAAGCCAAGCCATATAGCATTGGTATTGTCATGAGTAGATTGGGTCAGAAAGAAAAACTGGCTATTATGTCGTATGCAGAGCGAGACAACCTATTAAATAAGAGGTCAGAGATAATGTCAGCTTACAAACACGCAAAAAAGTATTTATTAGAAAAATATGAACCTGGAATTTTTTTTTTCTTAAATTCTTTCTTCTGCCCTTCTTCCCTCCAACATTTTCTCTACTCAAACTTTACATTTTTTCTCCCTGTAATAATATAATGTGTATAAATAATGTATAGAAAAGAAACTGACGTTTTCATTGCCTGAATAAACCATTTATGGATGGAAACCGGGGTAGCAGAAAGGGTTAGTGTCTAATAAATTAATTAATTTAAATATTGAATAGCTCTGCACTTTCGATTTTTTAACTGTATATTGACCACTCTTTTTGATATAACTATTTCCCGGACAATATACTTTCTTGTTTGTAATAACAGTTTTATTATATATATATATATATATATATATATATATATATATATATATATATATATATATATATATATATATATATATATTTTAGAATTGGACATAGCCCGACAATTTATTTAAAGACATTTATATTAAACAGAGCATTTGCTTAAATACATGTATCTATAAAAAGAACGTTAAACATAATATAAATGTCTTTAAATATATATATATATATATATATACAGTGAGGAAAACAAATATTCGTACACATACAAATTTTTAATTTATTGTATTTCCAACTAATAAATAAAAATACTTTTCGCATAATTAACTTCGCACAGATGCATATTAACTAAATATGCATAGAAAACAGAAAAAAATTGATTTAATAGAAATAAATTCTCAATTTTTCTTTTTAATGGGTGAAAAAAGTATTCGTACAATGCAAAAAAGAATACCTAATCTTTTATTTAATAATTTGTAGAATGGCCATTATTCACTTCTACAGCAACCAACCTCTTCCTGTAGTTCTCAATTAATTATTTACAAATTTTAGTTGGTATTTTGTTCCATTCTTCTTCGCATATGGTCTTCAGATCCGGGATGTTTGTTGGAGCTCTCGATTGGATTTGAATTTTCAAATAACGCCACAGATTCTCGATTGAGTTTAAATCTGGGGACTGGCTTGGCTATTTCAGGATATTTACATTATTTTTAACAAACCATTTCCTAAGCACACTGCAAAATCTACAAAGAAATGTCTTGTTAAAAATAATGAAAATTTAATAGATAATTTTTTTTCACAATTTACATTATTCAGACTATTGTCCTCATCTTTGTCGCCATATTTATCACAACGTTTCGGCCGTTATATGCTCCGGCCTTCTTCAGGTGGTCGGAATGTCAAACTGAACCCTTTATTTTGCCCACTGGGGTAGACTGTTCTAGTTCCATGTGCCATGCTTAATGGATGTCAGTTATCAGTTATCTCCTGTTAATTCCCCTCTGAAAGTTCTCCACTGCCTTAACCGGGTATTGAACTCACACTCTTTGGACCCTGTCACTGGATCTAACCAACGCCTTTATCCACTGTGCTATGTGTCTTTGAGGAAGAAGGCCGGAGCGTATAACGGCCAAAGTGTTGTAATAAATATGGCGACAAAGATGAGGACAATAGTTCGAATAAGGTAAATAGTGTACATAATACCTCATCTCAGAAATATAGACAAATATTTTTTTTGTTTACAAATTTCTTAAAATTAAGAAAATCGAAATTAAATTTGACATTCCAATCTATATAATTTCTATCTGAAATACACCAGAACTTACTTACTGGAAAATAATAAATTTAATCATTTAGCTTTCAATTAAATCTAAAATGAAATCTTCAAGAATGTTTTTTTCATTTTTTAAAATTCATTTTAAACTTTAGGTATCGAAAATTTATGCCGAAATAGTGGCAGTAATAATGCGATGATGAGATTTGCTGTCTAAAATGACATGACTATGAGACATATTACTGTAACTCTTTTAATTCTGATCGCCCCCCCCCCCCTTAACCAGTATGTTGGGGCGCACCCACCTTCACAACCACAATAGACTGATCCTATTATTATAAATAGAACAGTAGTTCTAGAGACTGTGAGGAGTGTAGCAGTGTAGTGCAGTGCAGAGTGAGACTTCTGTAGTGATCAGTTACACTTCCGTTTCTCGACCGGAAGATACCGTTGGACTTTATTACTATTACTTATTGTTACTACTAACCTACGTTCGTTCTACTACTAATCTCTCTGATATAAATACCTCTCTGAATATACCAGTATTTTTCCCTACGACTGTGTTTGTTCGTTATTACCATATACTCACGTGGAAACACTCAACATCTCAACAGTGGCGACGAAGGATGTTTTATTGATCTCAACAGTGGCGACGAAGGATGTCTTATTGATCCCCAACAGTGACTTACGTTGAAAAATAAATATCGCAATAGTGTTTGTTCGTTATTACCATATACTCACGTGGAAACACTCAACATCTCAACAGTGGCGACGAAGGATGTTTTTTTTATCTCAACACAGTATATTAACTTGTTCAGCCCATTAAGGAAAATTTTTTCTAGATAATCTTATTTTATTTTGGGTATTGGCTGATCATTTATTTCTTCCTTCTTTTCTTTCGCTCTATCTCTCTCCACCCTTTCTCCCTCTCTCTCTTCCTCTCTCTCTCTCTCTCTCTTCCTCTTCTCTCTCTGTCTCTCTCTTTCTTTCTTCCCTAATTTATTTTTTTGAAATTTTGTACTGAAATTTATATTTTTCTTTCTTTCTTTCTTTTTTATTGTAAAAATTTTTCCTTCTTTTTTTTCCCTCTTTTTTTCTATCTGTCTGGACGAATTGATTCCATTTCTAAAAAAAAAACTTCGTTCTGAAGAGATGAATATACAAATATATTCATGAAATAAATTATAACCGAGACAGATTTTTAAGGATATTCTTGGCTTTATATATATATATATATATATATATATATATATATATATATATATAATCATCATTTGTCGACCGTAGTCGGGATCATCGAGCCAATGTGAAAAACCTTCCACACAAAAAAAATCTCTCGTGCTAAGAATTTTTCCACACCTCGTCTATATATATATATATATATATATATATATATATATATATATATATATACGCTTCTAAAACAAAAGGGAACGACGCCTCAAGTACGATATATGAGTTTTAGGTCAGGTTTGATTTCAATGGCTCAGTTCATTATCTCGATATAACTTTTCACTCTCTGGAAAGAATCTGTAAATATTTCAGCTCGTTTAACATGAATAAACTTTTTATTTCAAAGCGAGAACTTTCAAAGATCTGTTTTGTTGGCTTGTTACTTATTTTTACGAGTTGTTTATGCGAGCCGTGGTATAATGATTTCATATACATAATGGCAAGATTTTGTTAAATAAATGCGTTAAAACTTTCGTTCTAATTGCAATATAACGAGTAGGATTTTTTAAAATACCTCAAAATGTTCATCCTTTCTAATGATTACATTGTAGCGGACCCGTGCGAGTTTACGTGTTGTTGTATTAGAAACACGTGCTGTTTATTCCTGATAGAAGAAAGTCCAACTACAAGAACATGGCGGACTCAAGTTGAGTCCAAACGAAGATGTAAAGAAAACAAACAAAATATATATATATATATATATATATATATATGTCAACAAATATATGTATTAAACAACAAGATTTACAATGGACATAGACATTAACATTTTGTTTGTGTGTGAACGTAAAGTGTTTGTATTTTGGTGAATGTTCGTACGTATGTATGCTTCATGGCGTTTGCCCACAAGTGGGCGAAGATTCAGGTACTGACCAAGCTCGACGTTGTTTCAACGTGATGTGGCCATAAGCTTTCTCGACAGAATCTATCTCACACATTTATATGTATACCATTCGTTTATGCATTTAATATTGCTGCCATATCTGGTTTGGTGCTTCTGCTATGTTTTTAGTGATTCTTGATAAAATACAAAGAAGAATCTGCAATGTTATCGCCCCTGACCTGGTATCTCGACTTCAGTAACTGTCTCACTTCCTTAACGTCGCTTCCCTCTGTGGCAGAGAGAGAGTCTGGGAAACACACACACACACACACAAACACACACACGTATTTTTTTTATGAAATTGGAGTAGATTTGAATAGCGAAATTAAATCAGAGTATTTTGTTTACTGATGGGGAAATCTGATCTAGGGCAGAAGTTGTACCCATTGAATCTGGGTCATCAGAAGATAATGTAAATGGTCGAAATAATTTTTATCGATTAAAAATTGAAATAGAGCTGAGTAAGTTAGAAGGAACTTTGGAATTCGCATGATTTTGGTTGAAGCAGCCAGAACCCCGTGATAATCGCGTGTGAAGTAGTAGGACCGAGGATCAGTTATAACCAGCCGGGTTTATTAATATAAACGCGTAGTTATGCTGAAAAAGGCAGACTGGAGAAAATTCTTGAAGAGAGAATTGGCCCGGGGAAGCGTTGGGAGGAGGAACGCCACTATAACTTTAAGCCCCGCACATAAATCTTTATCCCTCCATCGCAAGAGTCATGTATCGTTCTGAGACGATTTAACAACAAGTTAATCACAAACACTCTCTCTAAAATCCAGTGTATGAGTTTTTACGTCAAATACTTTTCTTTTCTGTAACCCGTTTCTTTTCTCTATTATTCTTTTCTGCTATATAAAAGACATTAACAATTGAACCATTGAATGGATTTTTATTTCCTCCTGTCTCTTGTAGTTCTCAATAAGTTTTGGCTACTTCTCCCAGACCCTGTTTTGTCATCCACTTGCTTAAGCCCGCTAGGTATGTCTCGCGTTGCTTTCCTTTGTCCCTCTTTCCCTCTATTCGCCCTGTGAGTATCAGATTTTCCAAGCATTCCTTTCTCATTCCGTGTCTCAGAAATTTAAGCTGCATCTTCCTGATTTTAATTATAAGTTTCTTCTTTGTTTGCATCCTCTCCAAAACCTCATCTCTGTTCAGATGTTTGGTCCATGGTATCTTTCGCCTGTTGGGGAATAGATGATAGTCATATCATCTATTCCGCAACATGAAAAAACACTTGGCTGTGAACCAGTATCGTAGAGATGATGACTTCATATCTGTTGTTGATGAATTTTTTGTTCAACAGGATGAACAGTTTTCTTTTTAACAGTCAGATGTCAATTTACCTGGAAAGAAACAACGCAATTATTAATAAGAAGAGTTGAAATTGATGCAAGATTTCACAGTTGTAGCATCAGTCCGTCACAGTTAGCCTATGGACCAGCGTTTCTCAATCGGGGTTCCCCGGAACCCTAAGGTTCCACAAAAGGTCCCGAAGGGTTCCGCGAAAACAGGTTAGATAAGTTAAATGCACTTTTGACTTTTATTTAATTCTGGATTTCTGTGAAAGATTTTCCTACTATTCATAGGAAAGCAATTAATATATTTTTGCAGTTTTCAACGTCTTACAAGTATGAGCAAGCCTTTTCTTACTTAACAAGTATCAAGAACAAAGACAGAAATCGTCTCCTCTCAATTGAGAATGAAATCCGTGTGGGTTTATCTAAAGTTCAATCTCGTATTAAGTATCTGTGTAGCAAAAGACAGGCACATGTTTCTCTTTATCAAATGGCTCTGAAAGTATCATTTTCTTAGCCCATTTATTGGTTCACAGGACATTTTGCTTTGATTTAACTTATGTCTTTTCAACATTGCCAGTAAAGGATAAAAAATAAAAAAAACTGATGCAGCAATTATCTGTTTTCGTTCTGTTTACATTTATATTATAGGTATATGATAATAGTTACTTATGTTTATTTTTTACGTTTGAGTTTAGAATTTTTCTTTGGTGTGAATGAAAACTCCCTGATGAAGTATTATAAACGAACAGTATTAATTTTATTTAGCATTACCGAAAAATTTAAAAAGAAGTATTAATTTTTCATTAAACGAGTTATTCAAAAATATATACTTTGATATTTAACACGTGAACTATGATGAAAATAAAATAAGAAAGATATGGTATATAATTTTTTTTTTTTTTTTGAGCAGGGGTTCCTTGAGACATGAAATTTATTTTAAGGGTTATGCAAGTGTAAAAAGAAACAATGCAGTCATGAAGAAAGAAGAATTTAAATTGATTCATGCAAAATCTTTGCAGCTGTAACATCAGTCCTTCATAGTATGGCGACGAACTTTTCAGCCCATTCTTATACGTGGAAAGAAACAATGCAGTTATTAATAAGAAAAGTCGAAATTAATGCATGCAAGATTTAAAAGCTGTAGCATCAGTTCTTTATATGCCGATGGACTTTTCAGCCCATTCTCATACGTCAAGAGTTTCATTTGCTATGATAATCACATATATATTACGACACAGAAAAATCTTACAATATAGAGTGAAAATAAAACAATACTTACGATTGTAATTTGGCATCACCTACATTTTAAACCTGACATATGTTGCAATCACTATTGCTAACTCAAATAAAAGCAGTTCCAACTATGATTTTCATATGTAACTCGTCATTTTCATAGATAACAAGAGAAAATAATTCCGTTTCAATATGCAAATATTTCATGTATTTTTATATAACTAACAAATGATTAACGAAGAGAAAAATGATACTAGTGTGTACACAGCTGGAAAAGGAAGCCAAAACATTAAAAGCTTAGGGTGCTTCGTTCGTTGATTTTGTTCAGCCGCATATAAACGTCTAGGTTTGCTTTAATATCAAAATCTAAATATTTTGAATATAATTTTTCCTGCTTCGACTAAATATATTTTGAATTTTTTGTGCCTTCAGCTACACATAAAATGTACTGTAGGTCATTTTGCTATAAAATGTATTGTTGGTAATTTTACTATAAAATGAATTACTGGTCATTTTGCTTTAAATTTTACTATAAATATGTATTTTTGATAATATTTTTATATAAAAATGTATTGCTGGTAATTTTACTATAAAAATATACTGTTATACTTTCATTGTGTTTTGTTTTCGTTTGGTGGTTCACTATTTCCCCATAGTTGCAATCCTAACAGGTGTTACTAATCCAGGTCAGAGTGGACCTAGGTACAACAGCAATAAAGAGGTGGTTCCACGCTCCTCAAAATCTACAACCTTCCGATCAGAAGCCTTGCTCTCGGATGAAGTTTTTCATCATACCTCGAACTTAAAAACATAAGTATTAGGAAGTCTCTGTGTGCGTGCGTGCGTGCGTGCGTGTGTGTGTGTCAGCGTGCGTGCGTTCGTGCGTGCATGCGTGTGTGCAAAAGTTTAGTCCTCAGTCGCCTGGGGGAAAGAAGTCCTTCCTCAGCGGGGACAAATCTCATGTATGTTAAGTTGAAAAGAGGAAAATTGATTTATTCCGAGCTTTTATAGTCCTGAAACAAGGTGCCTTGACAGGCCAAACATATACTTTGAAAATGTCGCTTTTTCTTATCTCTGCCGACTGACTTTAGCCCTACTCCAACATTTCTTATTTAGCTTTAGAAATATTGATCATTAATCAAAATTTGTTTGAGCAAGTTTCGGTACTCAATATGTATAATCAGGAAGAAAGGGATTGTCAGTGGTCAGGAAGAATTGCAAATTATACTAATAGGGTTATTAGTTTTAAGCTGTCCGCATTTCTTATATAAAGCACTGTCATTAATTTTTGACTAGTTTATCTTTCATCGTATTTTATTGGTTTTTATTACAAAGCTGAAGCTGTATTACATTTTACGATCGTTAAATGAGTAGAATGTTTCGAGAAATAAAGAAGTAAACACTAATGAAATTTGAACCCACACCTCGTATCCTTGGCAGCCTGTTTATAACTAATAAAATAGGACGAAAAAAATTGTCAAAAGATAAGAGATTTTATATGTATATGTTTATTGCATTTATTTATTTATTTATTTTGATGATAGGTTAAAAAATAATTTCAAGGCACATGAAAAAAGAATTCTTTACTCACACACGGGATTCAATCACAAAAAAGGACATTGGAATGGACTTGGTCTTATTTTTTTCTAATGTTCGCTCAATCGGTCAGTTATGTGCCATGCGTGATACACGCTTAGGCGATCACGTATCTTTCGATACAAGACTGACGAGGTAGATTTTTTTCCCACCAGAAGGTTGCCATTTCTTTCTGCAGTAGACCAGTTGCCATCCAAGGTTATAGAACCCGGTCTATCCTGTTATTTACCCATAGCTGGGTGAGAAGAGGATTCATATCTTCCCCAAGGGTATTAGCACGTAAGTTAATTTTAGTCAGTTATTTGCCATGCGTGATACACGCTTAGGCGATCACGTATCTTTCGATACATGACTAACGAGGCAGATTTTTTTCCCGCAGTAGGTTGCCATTTCTTTCTGCGGTAGACCAGTTGCCATCCAAGGTTATAGAACCCGGTCTATCCTGTTATTTACCCATAGCTGGGGGAGAAGAGGATTCATATCTTCCCCAAGGGTATTAGCACGTAAGTTAATTTTAGTCAGTTATTTGCCATGCGTGATACACGCTTAGGCGATCACGTATCTTTCGATACATGACTGACGAGGCAGATTTTTTTTCCCGCAGTAGGTTGCCATTTCTTTCTGCAGTAGACCAGTTGCCATCCAAGGTTATAGAACCCAGTCTATCCTGCTATTTACCAATACCTGGAGGGGAGAAGAAGAGGATTCATACCTTTCCCAAGGGTATTAGCACATAAGTGAATGTAATGGAATCGACTGGAATTCGAACTCGGCTCTCCGAGCCACTATCCATTACTCCATCGTGCCTTCCAATACAAGGCCCAAAAGTCAATAAAAGTAGAGTGTTACTGTGTGGCATTTTATGAGCGTAAGAAAGGGCAAGAAATGAAGTTCATGTGGCTATTCAGGAAAGATAACGATTAACTATAAACTTGAAAGGTCAAGATTTAATTAGTGAATAATATTCTAGAGTTCAGTGGGAGACGTTAGAATTATACTGTGGAAGTAGAGCTTAGAAGTAACCGGAAACCAAATCTTAAACAGGCAACAAGGGATAAACCTCTATTCCTGTCCAAAAGACCTAAGAGGAGTGTGAACCGAACGATAGGCGAACCATTCTACCCCTATTGAGAGAGCAAAAATATAATACTACTTAATGGATAAAATTTAAGAATTTAAGTAGAGACGTTAGAAGTATAAAGTCGAAGTAAACTTAAGAAATAACTGAAAACCAAATCCTAAACAGGAGAAAAGGAATTAACCTCTATTCCTGTTCAAAAGACCCGGGAGGAGTGTAAACCGAGCAACAGGAGAACTAATCTACTCCTATTAAGAACATCAGATGTATAGCGTTAAAGTAGACTCTAGAAGGAACCGGAAAACCCAATATTGGCCAAGCAGGAAAAAATAAACGGTAAATAAAATTACGATCTCCAGGCGGAAACGTTGCATATAAGGAAATAGGTATTAAAAAATAGAAGGGAAAATAGTATTAAACAGTTAAGCAGCAACGAATCTGGTCAGTTTTTAGATGGGTAACGGCTTTGAAAATATAACTTACGTCACGTCATGTCCCGTCGCGTCTCGTTTCGAGTCCCGCTGCCATTAGAGTCGTAGGGGCACCAAATGTGGACGTACTTGCCTAGACACACCCTAAAAACCAATGACTTTTGAAAATAATAGAACACGTGAGCAACGCCACGTCACGAATCTTTAACCAATTAGAGTTGTTATACTGAAGCCATAGTGGTAGTAGTGTGTCTCGCTCAAGATAGTCTTCTTCGGGCTAGTTTTGAATTCAAAGATTTCCTTCTCTTAGACCAGTGGCTCTCAACCAGGGGCTGGGATTTCCCCAGAGGGTTAATTTCAGGGTTTCAGCGGCAAAAAAAGATTTTTTTTTTACTTTTTCTTGTTTTTTATTTGCAGAATTTTGTTTATTGAATTCCAATACCCTGGCATTCTACTGAACTTTTTGTTTGTTGAATTATGTTTCAGTTTATTTAATAATTAGTTATGAAGTAAAACAAATTACTGTACAGAGATTCAAGTTTTAAAATCCATCAACATTTTCTATTGCTGCTAAATTTATAAAACTCCTCTATAAAAATAATCCATGTAAATGTATATGGAATATACTAATATAGAAAAGAATGAAAATTTTCAATAATATATGCATATTACTTGGAATACACGTTTTGAGTCGGACATTCAGACTTATGGTGAAAAGGGTGCATTGAGCAAAAAGTTTGAGAAGCACACTCCCAGACTGGCTGCTATATCAAGGCAAAAGAGCCTAGCTATTTAACCTATAGCTGGAGGGAGGAAAGCATTCCCGCATATGCATAAATGAACGTAACGAACTCGGTCGGAATTCGAACCACGCCCGCCGATTTTACTTTTAAGGTTGCTATCCGCACATCTAAACACTAGATACAGCAAGACTATGCAAATCTTAGACAATAAAGAATTAACTATAGTTTGGTAGAGCTATGACTTATAGTTTCAGCACATAGAATATTGCAGCTGATTTCGATCCTCACTAGGTGCCCAAATAATGTATCTGTTCTCTCCTGTCTATCACCACTCAATGTAGAATCGCCTTGTAATGTAAGGACATAAACTGAGTATTTTTTCTCGAATTAAATTAATTGTTAGGATGGCTAATGGCGATAACTCTACGTTATTTTCCCAATATAACGCTGCCGCACTCGCAATATAGTAATTATTTGCTCATGGATGACAATTAACAAGGAAATATTTGAAAGAAAACACTTTAGTTACATATTTACAGGAAGAAAAGACTTTGTTTTTCATGCAGCGAAATGAATGCATATAAAAAAGATAAGTGAAATAAGGTCTTACTGGTGAGTTGACTTGGTCGTACATTGCGTCAATGATGTAGCCTCGATATAAAAGATTAGAAAAAACGAAGGTCTAGAGTAGATATTATGTTCTGATGAATTGGCATCAACTGGTGAGGTGATTTACTTTTTGCTCCTCTAGCTACAGTGTCACGTGACGCATTCCTTACCTTTTTGACACGTGAAGAAATTATTGCCGAGTCAACGGCCGATAATTAAGGTTTGCAATACTACGCTATAAATCGTTATACTTATGTCAAAAAAAATTGGGGGTGGGTATTTTCTGTTATATAATTAAAATCAACTTATTGGTTAAGATTCAGGTAAATTTCATGTTTAAGTTGAGAAATTTAAATGGTATGGAAAAGTTACTTACACTACCATTTGTCTTCATGCAAAACTGATGCGGTATGATCAGTTTATAAAAAAAAAGATGATCATAATGCAATCAAAAAAGTAATCTAATTAATGTGTCAAGAGATCAGGAAGCTTTACACTGAGAATCAAAATTCAATGATTGATCCAAAAATTTGAATTTTGCTAAATATTTGATATCAAAACTCACGGTGAAACAATAGTTAGCAAGTTAGACTAAAAATTAAAAATATATATATATTACAGATTCAACGAATTCGATTATCGCTGGGTTTACGTCCACTTTGTGTTAAGTTAGGCTGAGTCAGTATATACCTGAAGTTGCACGTTTGTCATAATTTACTATCAAGGGACGTAACTAAGATATAAGCTTGCTTATATAATCAGAGTTATAAATCTTGAATGCGGAACGCTTTTCTAAGTTTTACGTTATTATATAAAACATATAATTAATTTGGTGTTTATTTCAAAATGCTAAAATATTATATGCCAAAATATCATATTTTATTGGTTTTATTCTACTTAAACCATTATTATTATTATTTTGAAAAGTATTAAACCAAAATATTGAACTATTCGTTGTATTTAACTAACCTTTCTCCGTCTTTTATTTTACGCTCAGTACCGTGTATATTCGCTCCAAGATTTAACGATAGCAAATTGAGTCATAAGTAAAGAAAATCAAACTCAATTTAAACAAAGCGGAAAAAAACTCTATTAAGATATATTACTCTTGATTACGGATGAAAAAAAAAGTTGTAACGATACAGAAGGTGCTTATCACCCTTTGATAGAGATAAGTCAAGTGGATCACATGAAGGCTTTGTAACGTTCCTCCATGCAGTGAACAAAGCAGCAGTCATTTTTGAGTTCGTGGACAGCAACCAAACGAGAAGTTTGCTTTCTTCTATCTTGGACCAAATGGCCTAGGGAGAGGCTAAATCTGACCCCCCCCCCCCCCCCCCAGTAGCTTACATGGTGCTGTTTCTCTTTGGGACATAGATGAATCCGTCCCGTTTAAATCTGGAGTCCTAAAAATGGCGTTTCCAGGTCAGGTGCATTTCCAAATAATATGTAAGACCTTTCCTTTTTGTTCCTCTTTATACTTTGCTTTGCTGTGTAGATATATGTGATACATAGTTCTCCACGTGGGACACGTGTATATATATATATATATAGTTTTGTGTATGTCGTAGTATATAAAAGTCTCTCTGAGAAAAAGTATGTTTGTCATTCTTTTTCCTTTCAGCCATTCCGTTCCGTCCGTGAAAAATCGTGTTGTTATATCACGGATATAATAATGCCCATAACGGGATAAAAGTAAATGGGAGAATAAATCATTCTTCCAAGCGCTTTTGTTACAAGGTAATCCAACCCTTTCACCCATTTCATGCATTTAAAACGAGCCTTTCAATTTCATACAAGGATTATTAGATCTCTCTACTATTACCTTATATGTAGTGTGTAACATAATATTTGAAAATATATCTTCAACCAAGCTTAACTTGAAGGTAAACTAATGCGACGCAAACCAATTTTTAATGCTTTTAATTTCTCATTCAAATGTATTGAAAGCATTAACATAGCTGCTGAGGCGAGAAATAAATAGGCACAATGTGCTGTTGCACAATCAGCCAGTCACAGAAACTCAAAGAGAGTTCCTTGAAGGTGCTTGGGGCCACCGGGACCATCACAGATAAGAAAACTTTCAAAAAGATAATAAGACAACAACCTCGCGCGCAACCAGACCAAGTTTCCCTTAATTATACGAAGTCAATTCACTCTCTTCAATTATAATTTTACAAACTCATACCAACTTCTGAAGGTTTCCCACGAACGATAATCATTCTGCAATTCCTTCCATTTAACAAAGAGACACTCCCGTTGCATTAACATTCTACCTCTAAAGAACTCAACAAAATTTTGATAAGGCCTCACTTTCTTATAATCATTTTCTCTACCCACTTTACTTTTTTTAGGAGTCCAGAAGCATAGTTTGAGCAAACTCTTGCAATCATTATTCTTTTCACATTAATTTTTGTGAATAAACAATTTCTTTCTGTTTCAATTTCACACTAAATATCCTTTTTACTGTATACTTAAAGAAGCGCTATATTTTTTTTTTATTAAGTTTTAATAATATTTTTTTTATTTTATCTTTCTTTCTTTATTTTGTATATGGGGAAATCCCCACAGTACAAAATCCACTGATTGGTTGATTGGTTTGGCATATCAACCTTATTACGAAATTGAAATAATTAAACGTAATTTTATGACTTCAACTAAATATATTATGAATGCAGTTGTATTCATTCAACTACAGATAAAATGTATTGCTGATCATTTTCCTATAAAAATGTAGTTTTACTATAAATATGTATTGTTAGTCCTTTTTATACTTTCATAACGTTTTGTTTGGAGGTTCACTATTTGCCCGTAGCTGGGACCCTAATAGGTGTTACCACATCGGGTTAGGGTGGATCTGGAAACAACAGCAATTAAAAGAATTCACTGGTAAAACGTAAATAATTAAACTGGTAAATTTTATTGTGGATTTCTGTTTTTTGAGGATGGGAATGCTGGGGTAAGAGAGCTATTCAGAGAGACTTTAAGCATTGACGTACTAATACACATTTCCTTCACTTGTGAAACCGAGAGAGATATGGCTTCTTGAAGGTTGTTAGACAAGAGGAAAAACACTGGTGATTATATGAGGACCCTACAAAGATATAATCACCGTGATACACACCAACTTCACATCGTTTGTGATGGTCTTGAGGGTTGTGAGCCACGCAAACCATGTCATGCGCCCTCGACATCTTCCCGCAGAATCCTGATCTCAAGGCTACTGTCTATATCGAGGCGTGAGCCACAGTGGTTAAGACCTGTATCAAAGGGGTAGCTGTACACTTACATGTCCGATGTAATCGAAAGTTTTCTCGATTATGTCACCCCCAATATGTAACCTCTTCTGATCTGAATCCCTATTACGTCTGGATAGTCGTCGCATTATAGGCTATTAAGCGGCCCCGTAATACCAAGGATTTATTGAAGTCCGTCATTGTGGACTTGATGGCAAATATGAACGACAACCACCTGCTGTATATTTCGAGGCTGCTTTGAGACCATCTTCTACGATAGCGGCATTTTTTAAGAAAATAACCTTTTGCTGTTTCTAATTTGAATATTTGTCATTGTCGTCAGTTTTATCTTGTATCCAAGAATCTAATTTCTTCTATGGTGATCGCTTCCTTTATGGTGATGGCGTTGATGATTAAGTAGAACAATTCTTGCATGGAAGATTCGATGGCATTAACTGCATGGTAATGTTGGTGGAAGGTGAGGTTGATTTTGTTGAGCCTTTCTCTCTTGTCGTTTGACTTCTTTTTCTCTTCTGGTGGTTTCAAAGTTTTGGTTACGATGGTGATGAAACATCGCCTGTTGGTATAGTCTTGTGCTTGTGTTTCAAACGATTTAGGCTCAAGTCCAGTGGCTTTCAGTGTTGTTTTCAGTTGACCCTTGTATCTTCCAAGAGGGCAACCCTGTAGTCTTTTTCCTGAATAAGTCTTAATGTGGAAACCTAGACTCCCATTCTTGCTACATGTTATGACCATCGAAGAGGATAGTTGATGATCAGCGATTCGATGCATTGACTGTTGGATCTTTCCAAGACTTTGTTGCTAGTCACATACTATTCCCATTCGATGTTTAAGATTGAACGAAGCTTTTTCTGGTGAAAGCGTTCTAAGTTTTAGATGCCACAACCATATAGAGTCCAGGTCTCGCAGCCATATAGTAAAGTTGAAATGATAACAGCATTATAAACTATAATTGTTGTTCAGATCTTTCTTGTTGAAGACTCATTTGATTAGCTTTCCAAATACCCTGTGTTCAGCTCCAGTTCTGTGTCCAACACCCTTTTCTGGAAAAAAATGAATATTTGTGCATATTCTTTAAATATACAGTTTTTTTTCTATTGAATATCTGTATTCAGCTACCTAGCTCACCTCCTATATATGTATATATATATACCACGTATTTGGACTGATTTATTTTTTTGTTTTTTTTGTTTGTTTTACGGCTAAAGGGACGTTACATTCACACGCGCAAATTCCCTTGGGAAAGATATGAATCCATCTCTTCTCCTCCTAGCTATGGGTTGAACAGACTGGGTTCTATAGCCTTGGTTGGCAACCAGTTTACGGCAGAAATAAACGGCAACCTACTGCGGGAAAATCTTCTGCCTAGTCAGTCATAAATCGAAAGAGACATGGGCGCGCAAACGTGTATCACGTATGGCACTTAACTGACTTTCTGAAGAGATGTACGGGTGTGATGGATAACGCTTTAGAATGAGAAAACGGAGAGTCAAGTTCGAATTCAAACCGAGTTCGTGACATTCACTTACCTTTGGGAAATATATTAAACCATCTCGTCGCATTGATTGGTTGATTTTTTTAGATGCATATCGATCTCTAGGGGTTATTTAATGCCGAAATCTAAATATTTAAACACAATTTTATAGCTTCAACTAAATATATTTTAAACGTAATGATATGCCTTCAACTACAGATAAAATGCATTGTTGGTCATTCTATAAAATTATATTTTTATGCCTTAATAGTATTCTGCTTTTGTTTTTACTCTTGGGCCCATAGTTAGGACCATATCAGGTGCTACTACCCCGGGTCAGAGTAGACTTGTCAACAACATCAATTAAGAGGTGGTTTGACGCTCCTCAAAACCTCCAATCTCCCAGTCAGAAACCTTGCTGACGGATGTTGTTTATCGACATACGAAGGACTAGTTTTGGAATGTTGTTCAGAACGGCGGCAAATTCTGCGACCGCACAAATTGGAACAAACAGTGGGTACATTGCTGACACGTAGATGTTTATTATACTTAGTTTAGCCCAGCAATGAGCCACGTAGGATGGAGAAAGATTGTCTTATGCCAGTTTCCAAAATGAAAAATCAGCATTTAATATTGCGAATTTTAGCTGGATTCAGTAAGATTAAACGAGATATTTTATAAACATGTCTTAATATATGTAATTGTATCTTCCTTCTTCTATGTGCCGTGTCGTCCTGGGTATGACAATAAACTACATCCGGCAGCAAGGCCTCTGATCGATAGGTTTTGTGGAGCGTGGAACTACATCTTAATTGCCGTTGTTCCCAGGTCCACTCTGACCCGGAGTAGCAGCACCTGTTAGGGTCCCAAATATGGGCAAATACTGAACACCCAAACTGGGGGTCAGAACATTATGAAAGTATAAAATATATTTTTGTAGTAAGAATACCAGCAATACATTTTTCATAGTAACAAATTACCAGTAATACATTATTGGAAAAGGAAGAGAAAATTACCAACAACACAGTTCTGAAAAAAATTGCCAAAGCTCCCAAGATAATTAATTTGCAGCATTAAATGACCAATAAGGAGTTGATATGCCGTTAAACAAATCAAACCAAATCTTTAGGTCGTTGGCGATCATAGTTTTTCCTGTCCTTTGTAGCTCTTAATAACTCTTGTTTTTTTGCCATCTTTCTCAAACCCTGATCTATCATTCGTTCACTGAAGCTCACCCAAAAGGTTGTGCGTTGCTTTCCTCTGTCCATCTTATCTTTAATCTGTCCTTTGAGTATCAAATTTTCCAAAACCTCTTTCCTCATTATATTCCTAGAAATTTCCAAAATAAAAAAAGAGCCGATTTTTCAAGACAGAAACTTTATAACCTACTCGCAACATAAAATAAGTATTTCTTATTTCCCGAGTGTTTTCTATATTTACATTTTGCTTTTACAACCGGAAAAAAAAAACACAAAACCATGAAACACTTAGAGCCTGTAGTTCTTCTTCCATGAACACAAGAACTAAAGAAAAAAAGAATTCTTTCAGATCTAAAAGAAAGTTCCATTTCTCCTCAGCAGTCGACAGAGATTTTGGGATTTGGGCCAAGTTTGTCGGTTCTAATTTATTCCACTCTTCCGTCCATAAATCCCAACAGTAGCATCAAGTTAACATGTTTACCACCCAATTTGCACCTGACTCTATGCTCAAGAACAAATTCAAATCCCGTTGGCTTTACTGTTGTCGGTAACACTTTTAGGATCTGGCGATACGGTAAAGTAATTGGTCTCCGAGCTCGTGTATATCACAAGACCTATAAATTTAGTTGTCAAAATGGAATATTAAATACGGTATTAATATTAGATGACTTGCTATTCGGAACAGCATGCTCATCTTGATTGATATATTCAATGGGCAGATGAATGACAAGCATTAAAGAATATTTCAAATGAATAATGATAAGCAAAACCAGCATCGTGCCTTCTTGTTTGATTTATATTCAAAGCATTTCCTGCAAGAAAAAAGAAATGTTTTAACTACTACCACTTAAAAGAAGAAGACGAGAAAAGAGGAAAAGTAAAGAGAAGAAGAGAAAAGTAACGAAAAAAGAAAAGAAAAAAGGCAAACTTGGACCTTCTTAGCCGTAAAGAAATGTTTGTTTTTGCGAGCACGAAGGTCCTAGAAACGAAGAAGGAATAAAAGGAAATAAAAGAAGTAAAGAAAAGTTTTCAATTATATATTTTCCTTCTTGTGTTTTAGTGTAACAATCCCAAGATGATCCTGCTCTTCCGAATCACATTATATATATTATTATTATTATTATTATTATTATTATTATAAGCAAGTCATTTGTGGTAATGTATAAATAAAATAGCAAATCTAATAATCTAGTGTATTAATATTCGTAATAAATTAATACAGGTATACCTCACCTTACGTCGTTAATTGGCCCTAGAGGTCACGATTTAGGTCAAAAAACGACTTAAGTCGAAATAACCATGCTATAAACCGCAAATAAGCACTCCCCATTGCCTATTACAATATTTATGATATGTACGTACAGTATTCTGAATAAAATAATTAATTTCAACATTATCTTCCAGCGATATAGCTCTACGCTTAGCATTAGCACTTGCACTTTTCTTCGGAGCCATAGGCAAAATGTATTCTAAATCACAATTAAAATGTAACTGAAAGAACTTCAACGGCAGAGCACAGATGTAAACCAGTGTGAATTCAAAATCGGTGTCGGAGCTGAAAACAACGCACGTCTGCCGCATGTAACTATATATATATATATATATATATATATATATATATAGTATACATAATATTATTTTAAAATTTATTTGAATATAATTTTATGTTTTTATTGTTATTTTAGGGTTTTGACGTTTCTGATATTTTTAACGGCCGACGTAAACTCGAGTAAAACGATCTAAGGTGAGTTTTATTTTTCCGTATAATATTTAAGAAAAACCGACGTATCTTCGAAAATGACTTAACTCGAAACAACTTAAGTCGAGGTATCACTGTATTATAATAATTCATTTATACTATTTACATTCTTCCGACTATTGTCCTGATCTTTTTGTCATATCCCCGGCGTTTCGGCCGTTGTACTCTCCGGATAAAAGCGTTGGTTGGATTCTGTGACTTGACTCAAAAAGTTTTGAGTTCAATACCTGGCTATTGCAGTGGTGAACAAAAACTTGGAGAGTTAAGTTAATAACTGAGGTATCCGGAAGAGGCATGGCATGTGGAACTAGAACAATCTACCCCCCCGTGCATGAAATAAAGAGTTTTCTGTTCAAAATTCCAATCACCTGAAGAAGGCCGAAACGTCGTGAATATAGCAACAAAGATGAGGACAGCAGTAATGTAAATAGTGTAAATAATTACAATAATTCATCTCAGAAATATAGACAGATATAATAATTCATAATAATAATAATAATAATAACAATAATAATAATAGTATTTCTACATCCCGCGTTATTTATTTATTTATTATTATTATTATTATTATTTTTATTTCCTTTGATATCTCGCGTTTACACATTTCTTTCCGGGTCCCGCCCAGGGACCTAAGGTTAGAAATGGAATCATGACACTTTCCACTGCAAAAAATAAAAATAAAAAATAAAAATAAAATAAAATAAAATAAAACAATAATTACATAGATAAAGCCCTTCGTAAAGTGTGGGCTGTACTTGTCAGAACAATTTTTTTAATCTCTTTGAGGCATGGACTTCCAGGGATTCCTTCAATCAGCCTACTGGAATCTTTTCCAACCAGTCCAAGGGCTCCAACTACAACAGGAATTGTTGATGTTCCCATGTGCCACATTTTTGAGATTTCTATTTCAAGGTCCTTGTATTTTGACAGTTTTTCGAATATCTTCAAAGATACATTGCAGTCTGCAGGGACTGCCATATCAATAAGGAGGCACTTATTTTGTTTGTGGTCTTTAATAACAATGCCTGGGCGGTTGGCGTTGATTGTTCTGTCAGTGTGTATTGTGTTTATTATTATTATTATTATTATTATTATTTCTTCCATCCTTTCTTTTTGGGTCCCAACCAGAAACCCAAGGTCAGAAATTGCATCATGACATTTTCCACTGAGCATTTTTGAGAAAAAAAAACAAAAAAATCTAATATCACACACATTTTACATTGTAATGTGTGAGCTCTTCTTGCGAGGACAATTTTTTTTTTATATTTCTTTAAGACATGGACTACCAGAGATCCCTTCAATGAGTCTATCGGAACCTTTTCCAATCAATCTGAGAACTCCAACTACAACTGTAATTATTGATGTCCTCGTGTGCCACATTTTTGAGATTTCCACTTCAAGATCCTTGTATTTTGATAGATTTTTAATGATACATTACAATCTGCAGGGACAGCCGTATCAATAAGTACATTCTGTTTTGCGGTCTTTGTTCACGATGTCTTGGCGATTAGCTTTTATTGATCTCTCTGTATGTATTGTAAAGTCCGATCAAATTATTGCAGGACCTATCTCTGTAACTGGGTCTGAGTGGTGTTCATACCAATTTCTTGCGGTTTCCTTTCTGTAAAAGTTGCAAATTTTCCAATGCAAATATTGTCCCAACGTCTGTCATGCCGGGTTATTATATTCAGTGGGTGCCGATACCATGCAACCTGATGGTCAATTGTTTCTGGATATTTATCACAGAATCTGCATTTTTGGACTAATGCAATTTTTCAGTATGTGTGCTTAGTAATTTCTAGTTAGCAAGCATTGGCCCTGTGAAGCAAGAATAAAACCTTCGGTTTCAGCTTTTAACCCTGCACTACGTAACTACTGATGGATACGGGGTTCGCCTTCATCAGCTTGTTTGGTACGGGTAGAGTATTGACCATGAGGAGGCTTATCTTGCTTATCTTGCCATCGTTTCTGCACTTGGTACATTGTATTTGCTTTTGCTTTCTTTTTTAGGTTTTCCCGCTGCAGTGAGTGTCTTATGGCTTACTTGGACTTCTTCACCTGCTTGAAATTCTCTTTTGAATTTGTTGGCTTCGTTTATTACTGAATAATGTTTATTATTTCTTTCATATTCTTTGGTATCCCGTTCCCACCCCTTCACCGTTGAAACTGTTAGATGTAGACGTCTCTTCTACTCCAATAGCTTCATGTCTCGCACATCTCGCCTGTGGAACTCCCTTCCTTATTCCTGTTTCCCTGACAAATACAATCTCCAACTATTTAAGTGTAGCGTCAATCGACATCTCCAGTTGCCTTGATCTATCCACTTCCCTTCTCCACATCCTTTCACCTTTCATTCCTATCTGCTCTCGCTCCACATCTTCTGTAACACCCTTGCCTTGATCGATCCACTATCTTTCTCCACATCCTCTCCTTTACCACTCCTATCTGCTCTTCCTCCAAACCTTCTGTAACCCCTTGCGTGCTAGTGGCTTCCAGCCCTGCTTGGGGTGAAAAGCTTAAAAAAAAATTTTAAAAAAGATCATCATCCAATCTTCTGTAATTTCCAGGTATCTTTGAAGACCGATTGTTGTAGTTTTGTAAGACAGTTCTAGTTGAACTAATCCTCTGCCTCCTTCGGATCTGAGCACATACAGACGATCAACATCAGCCTCAGGATGAAGAATGCGGTGGCAAATTAGAATCTTTCTTGACATCCATTCGCTTAATGTCAGCTATGGTCCAATTAAGGAAGTTGAAACTGTATTGTACAGCAGGGACAGCCAAAGTGCTTATGGCTGATTTCCTGTTCTGCGAATTCAAGTCGGTATTTAACACCAGACGCACACGCCTGCAGTATTCTTTTCCTACTTTCTCATTCATTTGGCTATGCTGTATTCCATCTTCTTCGCTGACTCCTATGTATTTATAGGCTTCTTCTTGTTCCAGTTCCCTAATCTTTGTGACAAAATCGACATCTATTGATTGTGTTTCTGTAATTATCCCCTTATTGAATGTTACTTTTGCACATTTATCTAATCCGAAATCCATAGTGATGTCATCACTGAAACATTTTACGGCATTGTGGATACCCTTCAACTCATTCTCGTCTTTGGCAAAGAGTTTGATATCATCCATGTAAAATAGGTGATTAAACATTTTCTTTTTTTACTTTGTATCCATATTTAACAGTTTAATTCATGTGGAAGGGAGATTAAGGACAGATAAAACAAGAGGAGCTACAAGGAGTCCCCTTGAAAGATTCCTTGTCAGATATTCAAACAAATGAAAATGTCACTTCCTTTGCTGTGATTTAGGTATCATGTGGTTTATCACAGTTCCATGTTATATTTAAGGGAATTTACTATCTCTGAGGAAACTTTGTACATCTCCAGAACCTTAAAGATCCAAGAATATGACACAATATCAAAGGCTTTATGGTAATCTATCCAAGCTGTGCTGAGATTTCTACCTTTTTTTTCCAGCAATGTTATTATTATTGTTTCATTTCCTTTGGTTTCTGGTGTAAACTCATTTCTTTCCGGATCCCAAACAGAGACCTAAGGTCAGAAATTGCATCATGAGATTTTCCACTGAGCAGTTTTGAATAAAAATCGCACATATTTTATATAGATAAAGCCCTTCGTATTATTATTATTATTGCATATCTCAAAAGTTCCGACGTAAACTATGCTGATCATGCGTTAATATTATAATACAAATCCTTTCATAAAATATATTTTTTTATCACTATTTAATACAAAGTCCTCTATGGGTGATCTAAAACGGAATAGAATTAGTGAGCCGAGTTCAAATTCCAGTTGGGACAATCTGCTTTCACTTCATGTCAAAGCGGGAGAAGGAAAAAAGTGTTCAATTGGCACAAATGCAAAGAGACGAATTTATGCCTTTCTCTTGGCCAAGCCTCTCGTCGAGATATAATCTGTGTGGCTTCTCCCCCTCCATATACGCACACTGAAAGTCATTTTCACTCCTCTCTGAAAATTATGTGAACCAATTTGAATATGCAAATTCTTACTATCACCGTAACTTAAAATCTGCTCTATCCCACTCGAAACACTCTAGCGACGAGCCTGGCACAGACATGAATCCATCTCTTCTCGCTGACCCCACCCAGCTATGGGTAAAATAATAAGGCAGATTGAACTAGTTGAAAACCCGTCTAAGAGAAGCATAACTTTGAATTTAAATCCAAGAGTGGAAGCTACACCTCTCTTCTCCTCACCTATGAGCATAAAATAATTTTTTTAAAAGGAAAAAAAAGAAGGCGTGGCTTCGAATCAGTCAGTTATCTACCATACGTGATTCACGCTTAGACGTGATAGAAGACAAGAATAAACATTTATAAAAGGAAGTTACTATTAGAAAGAACCCCAGAGTATTATTGAAAGAAAGTGAAAAGCTGATAAAATATCTAAACCTTGCGAGACAACTGAAAGTAGCAGGTAAAATAGCTATATAGCACCGGAGACAGTCTGAGGGTATTTTTAACGCCCCCCATCAAGTTTATCTGCTGCTTTTATCAAAACCTTTCACCATACCGCGCAAATTTGACCGTGATGCATGTGCCTGGTATACCCTTATCAGATTGGGTTTCATGATGGGTATATTCGGCTTGGTACATTTGTACCCCATCTTCACTTTGCAAGCGGGCGTAGTGTTCTCTCAATCAACAACAACAATAATAATATAATGTTCGTTTAAGTTTTTTAATATGTGTCTTTTTAATAGGTGAATTAAAATGGACTGCTGCAACTATCCTGTTCAGTATCACAGATTGGCTTGTCAATTGCCTGACCCGAACCAGCTCAGCATCTCCCTTAGGGACTGAAGCATTGTGCATCTCTGTTCATGAGTGGGTGGGGAGGTAGTTGGGGGAGCAGCATAGTCGGGTGGCGAGAGGGCTTTTGTTTTCTTAGGTTTGAAGGATGAGACGACCAAGTTGATTTGGGAGTCATGTCTTGACACTTGGGAACGCTCTCAGTTGGGGACCGCCTGAGCAGACTGGGTTATCCGACCTGCAGGTATTTCTGACTGAGCCCCGCATACGATGCTTTTATCAAAACCTGTCACCATCTAGCACATATTTGGCTGTGATGCATGTGCCTGGTAGACACTTGTACATTCGGTTTCATGATGGGTATATTGATTGGGCTTCGTGTATTTGTACCCCAGCTTCACTTCTCTCATGCAGTAATAATAATAATAATCACATTTGGCTGTGATGCATGTGTCTGGTAGACACTTGTACATTCGGTTTCATGATGGGTATATTGATTGGGCTTCGTGTATTTGTACCCCAGCTTCACTTCTCTCATGCAGTAATAATAATAATAATCACATTTGGCTGTGATGCATGTGCCTGGTAGACACTTGTACATTCGGTTTCATGATGGGTATATTGATTGGACTTCGTGTATTTGTACCCCAGCTTCACTTCTCTCATGCAGTAATAATAATAATAATCACATTTGGCTGTGATGCATGTGTCTGGTAGACACTTGTACATCGGTTTCATGATGGGTATATTGATTGGGCTTCGTGTATTTGTACCCCAGCTTCACTTCTCTCATGCAGTAATAATAATAATAATCACATTTGGCTGTGATGCATGTGTCTGGTAGACACTTGTACATTAGGTTTCATGATGGGTATATTGATTGGGCTTCGTGTATTTGTACCCCAGCTTCACTGTGTTAGCGTGTTGAACTTTCATGCAGTAATAATAATAATAATAATAATAATAATAATAATAATAATAATAATCACATTTGGCTGTGATGCATGTGCCTGGTATACTCTTATCAGATTGGGTTTCATGATGGGTATACTGGGCTTCGTACATTTGTACCCCAGAAAACTAAAAGATTGTAACTAGTAGTTAGCATCTGTTTATCTCCCGAGATAAATGTAGCGCCCTGTTTGCTCAAAATTCAGTTCTTTGGTGGTGAAACTGGAGTAAACTCTCCAGGACGCAGACCTAGGAAATGGTATATTGAGGCCGTGCACTGCCCATACTGCATGCCCCCTACTCTCGGCCGTACCGACAAGATCCAAAGGAATATAAGGCATTACATTTGGGGAACGGGTGGACTGCAGGAGTTACCGAAAAGTTGTCAGTGTTGACATCCAACCGCCTTCGGGGCGCCACTTCGGATTTTCTATCTGGATTTACTTCCATAGCCTTCTCCGTGTTTGGATATGACCGCAGGCCAGCGGAGGTTTAAAATCAAGGTTTCCCTTCCTCTAAATGAACTGCCTTTCTGGACTGTCGAGTTCCATCAACCCGAAACAGCTGGTTATGAGGTGCTAGTTTTCCGCCTTCGTCCATTCTCCGAGTTGAAGGTTATTTGAGACGCATGTCACTGAAGCATTTTATACACAATGTGAGCTTGTCCCCACTATCAACCCCGGCGATGACAAACTAAAAAGAAAAAGAAGAGCCACTTAAATAATGAAAGAAATCGTTGTTTTTATTGTCTAAGAACTTCAAAATAATAAAACATGAAAAAATGTTTTGTGGTGCCAGAAGAGAAGCGTAAGATTAGATAAAAAGTATGCATTTTTATTCGTTTTCCGCGAAAAGTCGAGATATCTTCCCAATAGAATTGCTTTCAACAGCCTCATTACACACAGGAGGAGAAAGATAAATGCGCAGAGAAAATAAACACGTTTACTGCCAACGTCACATAACAGCCGTGATGCAAAAAAAGGAAATAAATCATTGAAAACTTTTCTTTGCTTTGAACTTAATAACATTATTAGTCGTAGCAGTTTTAAAACAGAAAATTGAAAGATAGAAAATTTTTCTTCTTAGTCCTCTTTTAGTTAATGCTTAGAAAATCAACTCAACGGGATCATAGATAAGGAAGACGGTATGAAGGGGTTTTATCTCTACCATTTTATATGATTTTTAAATTACTGTAATTTATCCACTATGTAAACCAGTACTAACTGCCGGGTCATCAGCAACTAAACGGGTCCCCCTATTATATTTCCAACACAATTACATACCAACAAACATGCCATATTAAAACACGCCCAAATTTTATTATCTACCCAATAACAGATTTACAAACATGCCAAAAAGACTCCGCAATAAAACATGCACCATTAAAATCGAAATCTCTATTGGCTAGAAATTAACATCATGTGAAATATTTGACCAATCAGAGAAAACTAAAACTCTAATTTCTCTCTAGCCTACTTTCGGGAAATATTTCTTATAAAAATCCCCAGATTCTAACTTCCAGAGAGCAGAGTCGTTCGGAAACAAGAGAAGACTTGACTACATAGCGACAACTACCGCCCGGCGCGGACTGAGAAAAATATGTGTCGGCAACTTCAAACGAAACAGGTGCAACAACAGCATGGCCGGCTAATCACCGACTTCAAGACGGTCAGTGAATTTTTGCTAAGGATAAAAGTTGTTTTTTTTTCACTTTGAATTATTATTTCAATTATTCCCAAATTTATTTACAAATTATAAAAATTGTTATCGTACAAAAAAAAAATTCATCGCAAAAAATCATGTAAATGTATTTTCGTAGAGTGTTCTAGTTCCACGCGCCATGCTTCTTCTGGATATCTCAGTATCAGTTATTTCCCTTTAGTAACTCAACTCTACAAGTTTTTGTTCTCCTCTGCTGTAGCCAGGTACTGACCTCATAACTCTTTGGGTCAAGTCACTGGATTACTTCAACCAACGCTTTTATCCACTGGACCATTCTACCCCTGTGGACTAAATAAAGGGATCAGTTCGAAATTCCAATCACTTGAAGAAGGCCGGGGCGTACAACGGCCGAAACGTCGTGAATATGGCAACAAAGATGAGGATAACAGTCCAAACATTATAAATAACTGAATAAATATCAGATTCCTAATTCTTTTTAAACGAAACAATGGAATTAAATTTCTTAAGTAACAATAACAAAATTAATATCATTTACGAATATTTGTTTGGAAAAACATTAACCCTAACCCCACCATAGGAAATTTTAATTCAATTTTTGTTGACTTACCGCCATATCATGTTCAAAATACCGGTTCTCGTCCGATCACTGAAGTTAAGCAGCGTCGAGCCTGGTCAGTATCTAGATGGTTGACCGATTGGGAATAATACTGAGTGCTATAAGCGCGGATATGCGTATGGTGTAATAGATAACGGCTTAGAATAAGAAATCGGAGATACAAGTTCCAGTCCCAGTCGGGCTCGTTACATTCACTTACACGCAAATACCCTTTGGAAAAGTATGAACCCAGCTCTTCTCTCCCATCATCTATGTTAAATAGTAAGACATTTATTATACGACATGTGTTGGTTAATACGACGTAAAAAAAAACAAATCAATCTGTATTTGTTTTGGTTTGGTTTGATTTTTTGTCTTTTTTAACGAAAGAATGAAATTAAGTTTCCTTTAGGTACCTCCAAAGATCTGTTGAAAAATGAGTATAAATGATTTTTTTAAAATGGCCAAAACTTAATAAAAACAAAGTTTTATCGTCAAAATCTTTGTTATTATTAAAAAGAAAGCTCATAGAATTTTTTCATGTGAAAATTTTTTTTTTTAATCCTTTTTAGAACCTTCGAAATTTTGGTTAAAAATCTTGTTTCTCTGATGTCAACGTTATACAATAAATTAGTATGGGGAATTTTAGCGTTTTTACGGTGCAAAACAGACTAATTTGGAAATTCTTGCAAAAACCAGATAATTGTCGGATAATAATGAAATTTTCAAGATTTATTCATAAATGAATTAAATTATTTCTTAAATATTTCAGTTTAGAAAATATTTGTAAGAATACTTTTTAGATCTGTTATCCACCATTTAATTAATTATATTTAGTTTCGAGTAATTCTTTTTTACGGTGCTTAACGTTTATATTAGTTATAAGGACAAGTCCCCGGAGAATTTGATCAACCAGGACTCCCAGTTATAGAAAATCTGCTCTGAATCGTAAAATAAAAAAAATGCAATAATACTAAGACATTATTTAATTAGAAAAGCTTTTAATTGCTTTTATGTATAAAATATATTACGGGCATCGATGAATAATGAATTTTTACAAAAATTGTTTCATTTTTTTAAAATTTTAATTAGAATAATTTATAAACTTTTAAATCTTTTAAAATTATGTATTAATTTGTAACAGTCAAGTGATATAATTATTAAATTAAGACTGTGTTTACTAACCATAAATGGACAAGCGCACTACATTTCAACGACCTCCGAATATTTTAAAAAGAATTTTTAATGTATTTTATATCTGTATAAACGTGTCAATTTTTGTAAATACGGGCGTTCAAACGTGACATTACCAAGAAATAAGAGCGGTAACTATAGTAAAGTTAAAATGTATTGGTAATTTCTAACATTTCCTCAATTTCTAACATTTTGTGTCTTCGTAAGTTAGACTATAAAACCAAAGTACTTAAAATTCAATAAAATATTAGATTGCTTAGAATATTCTCTTTTTAATATTACACATACTGAGTAGTTAAAAGGATTATGTAAAAAAGCGTTCACGATATATTCGTCAAGTAATTAGAATTTCCTTAGAAAACTTTCCAAAAATTGCGTGTTAAAATGTGCTTTTTTTCTGTGATATTTTAAACTAAAAGTAATTAAACTTTGAATCGGCTAATTAATTAAACTTTAAATCAGCTAATATTCCTCAAATAAAGTTTCAGAAAAGTATATTTTATTTTTGAAAGAATGTTTTAATACAGAGAATGACGTTATATTGTGAAGAAAAATTAATAGTCCTAAATTAATACATTTTATAAATAAATACATTAAGACGCGTGACTATACTGCCGATTTTGTTCTCGGTTTCTTCATGGGAAAGTAAAAGCAAAACAACTCAAAGAAGCAGACTATCTTAAATTTAGTAGATAAAACCAAAATGGTGTTCATAGATAAAACATTTATTTCAATAAAACAAAATTTCCATATGCTAAATAGTAACAAAACATAATAATAAACAAAGGGATTTATTTACATTAATAATTTTGTCAGTCTCGAATGTATCATTCTTTAAACTGACACCTTAAACATCTTTTCTTTCCTCAACCTTTTCTCTTTCAATGAAAAACTTGTTTTAAAATCTTTTCTTAAGAGTCAATTTCTTCAGATACTTTTATCTTCTTTTCTTCACTATTCTTTATCACCTTTTGGGGGGTTTAACGGGAGAAATAAAAACACAACTCCTAACCTAGGCTAATAAAATCTGATTCCAATATGCATATCTTTTAAAATATTTTAAAATCTGGCTTTAAAGTGAAGAATGAGAATTGGGACCGAATTCCCGCCTCAAACGACTCCGCCACAAAAAACACGTTGATTCTCCGAGTCAACAAACAAATCAAATGCAATAAATCCTCTTCTTGGGAATGAAATTACTTCTTTTAGCTTCTTTTCTTCCCTTCCCTAAATAAAACCAGATAAAGTTAAATAAATATTAACTCTATTAAGGAAAATAATTCGACACTGTAAGTCGAATATTCGTGGTAACACGTTACTTTACATGGCAAACTAAATTAGTTGACCACGGAGCCAGAATACAAAGCGTCTTACTCTTAATTGACCAAGGAAAGGACAATCTCTCCCGATTAAAGGGAGGCACCGTCTCCCGCCTCCAACCCCATAAAAAAACGACAATAAAAGACCATCGTCTACTTTGCCATCAGAGGCGTATCGTTCCAAATGTCAATAGATTAAATATTTCTTTACTGAAGTTATTGAAATGTTTTCGATATATATAATTTTCTAAAATTTTGCAAATAAAAAATTCTCAAAGTTGACAAATTTTATCGTTTTTATAAAATAACTCCAATCAATTTTTAGTTTACAGCAAAGTACTTTGCGTCTTTGCTTATTAAAAATATTAAATTTAAATTAAAACTAAAATAAAAGCTTCAAGAACGATTTTTCATTTTCAAATATGCTGTCTATATTTCTGAGATGAGGTATTGTAATTATTTACATTTTAGTACATTGTTCGGACTGTTGTCTTCATCTTTATCTTCCAATCACCTGAAGAAAGCCGGAGCGTACAACGACCGAAAGGTCGTGAATACGGCAATAAAGATGAGGACAACAGTCCAAACAATATAAATAATGTAAATTTTATACATTTTAAAGTAAACCTTAGGCATCGCTTGTCTTTGGTTTGGTTGAAAGGCAATAAATACATCGATACAGTACTCACTGCTTTTCCTTAAGCAGGTTAAGTAAAATTTACAAATTCTAAATAAAGGTCAGTTTTTTTATAATGAAAAAAAATTTGTACTCATAATATAGGACGTGGTAAAGTAAATTTTACAAATTATAATTTTTTTTTAATGACAGTCAATTTTTATAGAAAAATCTCAATTCAGAATATGAGGCATAGTAAAATAATCTAAGGGAGGTAATTCAGTATTTCGTATGCGAAAAACGATATGAGTGCTAAAATGGAAGATACATATTTATGCAAAATAAAAGGAGAAAAAAATTTTCAAGGGAGATAACTTTCGATCCCTTGTTTTGATCACGTGTATGATTATTTCCGATTGAAAGCAGCATGGCTGACATCCAGGAGAATATTCGCACGAGGGTTATTTTAAATGAATATGGAGTGGAAAATACTCACAGTACTGATTTTCCAGGTTCATACACAGGATATGATGATTCTTTAGATCTGAGAAAATTTCAGAAAAACTTTCGGATTGATATCATTCGTTTATTTGATGACTATCTCGAATTCGACATGGTCGGAATTGACGCCTCTATAGTTAACGCGTTTCGGCGAATTCTACTTTCCGAGGTCCCAACAATGGCCATTGAGAAAGTTTACGTTAACAACAACACATCCATCATTCAGGACGAGGTCTTGGCTCACAGACTTGGTCTCATCCCAATCTTCGCTGACCCTCGCTTATTTGAATATGTTAGCGAAGGAGACGAAGAGGGCACACCGAGTGATACTATTGTCTTTGATTTAAAAGTAAAATGCACAAAAAATCCGACAGCTGACACAACAGATCCAGACGATCTTTACAAGAATCACAAGATTTACAGTCGCCACCTCAAATGGATCCCTATTGGGAATCAATCGGATTTGTTTAAAGAAGGCGATATTCGTCCTGTCGATGATGATATTCTTATTGCAAAGCTCCGACCCGGTCAAGAACTTGACTTAAGAATGCATTGTGTTAAGGGTGAGTTTTTTTTTGTTTTTACTTATTAGCACTCCCTCACCCCCAAAAATTACTTTCATTAATGTTTTAACAGAAGGATAAATGCTTGTTTTACTTATTTTTTTTTTTTTTTAAATTTATGAATACACTCTTCTTCGCTCGACCTCTTTTCAGTCTACATTAAAAAAAATAGCTAGGTTGTTTTTTGATCTTTTTTTTTTTTTTAATGAGGTACCGTAAAAAAATCTAGAATCGGGGCCATAATTCGCATGTGCTATGAAAGTAATTTTGTTACACTTATGGTCAAAAAAAAAAATTTTTTTTATTTTTAAGTGACCGCAGTTGCTCGAAGTAAACTAGTTCTTGTTCAGATTTTCTAGGGATGTGTATGTCACTGAAAAAAAAAACTGGTGATAAAATTGGCGGTCCAGACAAAATAGTTGAGTTGAGATTGATGAAACATTGATTGTATGTACGGGAAAAGAAAATAGTTCCTAAAATAATAGAGAATAGCTGGCTTCATTTATAAATGGTTTCCTTAATGAAAAAGGAACCAACAAGTATGCGCACGAATGGGAGTGAATATTTATTGCGAAAAAATATTTGACAATAAAAAAAAGAATGAAGGTAAGTAAACGATGTTTTTAACTCGTGAATTATGGCCCCGATTCTAAACTTTTACCTTTTTTATGATTTTCAGTAATTGGCAGTATCAGTCGCTTATTAACCAATTAGTTGATACTTTTTAATTGAATTTACAAAACACTTTTTCTCTTGACTGCCGTTAATTGCTCGTCCTTTCAATTTCTAATAAATACAAGCGTTTCTATAAACCAAGGGAGGTAACTCTTTGTGTACACTTCGAAGACAAGCAGCATAAATAAATACTTCTATCTTGAATGTGAGTAAATAATTTTTGTTTAAGATCGGGGTTTCAAACGAATTCAGATCAAACACTGATTTACTTTCTTTATATACCACGTAAACTTTTTTTTAAACTAGATTCATATTCTGAGCCCTCTTAACATTTGTAAATGAGACCTGGCGAAACAATAATTTATATTTTACAATGAATAAAGTTGGTAAGCGAATAACAAACAAAATGAAAAATTCCACGTCGCAACAGAATGCGACACAAGGTCGAGATTTAATGTGGGAATCCATTCAAAAATTGCTCAAGCCCCCACGGAACTTCCCCCTTTGGAGACGCTTCAGTCGTCAGCCCTATCCTGAATGAAAGTACTGCCTGGAGATGGCCCCACTCTCTTTGTCTGTGTGATTTGAACTAAATAATAATTTCAAAATTCCCAAGTTGTGTCAGTAGAATTTCGTCCCAAGAAGGCACTTCTTCAGACAAACGAAATTTAAGTAGAAGTTTCTTCTTTGAACGAAACGTATCATGCAGTTTGTTTTTTAGTTTTTTAAATTTTCATTTTGTCAAAAAAAATCTAGTCTCACAGGTATTGATTTGGGTGGATCCCAACTAAAATTTCTTAGTAAAAAAAAAAAAAAAAAAAAAAAAAATTGTTTTGTTACTTATAGGCACCTCCACTAATTAATTCGGTACGTAAGCTTTAAAAATGAAAAGGCTTTCTTGAAGCTTTCATTTTGGCTTTAATTGAAAGCTAAAGGATTTAAAATTTACTCTTTCCAGTAAGCAAAATAGTCTGTGGTGTATTTCAAACAGAAATTATATTGACCGGAATCGATTTTTTTTTTTTTTTTTTTTTTTTCCAGTAAAATCGGTAAAAATCGGCCATATTTGACACATTTCTAAACAAAAGTTAATTCTCGGTTTTGAAATCTTGCAAAAATAAAATATGTATTTCTGAAACGTTATTTGAGGAAAATTAACAAATTTAAAGTTAAATTCTGATTTTAAACAAATATTACTTACACTATAAAATGTTGTATACAAACATTTCTTAACTACAGGGTTATGTTTTTCTTGCGTGTTAATCAATTCATTGACAGCCAAACATGTTCATAGTTCAGTATGGTGGCGCAGACAAAATTTATAAGGGAGTATAAAACACGTGACCTTTTAATGATAGATTTATTGGTTTGTACATCCATCACATTGAAAATGAATTTTAAAAGATTTAAAAACTTCATAAATTATTCAATTTAAAATTGTAAAAAATGAAAAATCTTATAAAAATTCATAATTTTTTTTATTCAGACAATATTGTCTTTAATATATTATCCATAAAAGCAATTAAAAGCTTCTCAAATTAAAATGTCTCATTATTGCATTTATTTTTCAATTCAGAATAGATTTTCATTAAGACACGATCCAATTTTGTTAAAAAAAAAAAAGTATTCAGTAGTTTAAATTCTTCAAAGAAATCTGCTTTTTACTAATATAGTCACTAAAAATTATGTTGAATTTTTAAAGTTTTCATAAGATTAAGTAAGATACTGAAACAGAAGTAAAAAAAAAATTAAGTAAGATTTTCTAATAAAAAATTTTAAAAAATAATTTCATTCATTTGTAAATAAGTCCTGAAAATTTCATTAAAATCCGTCAATTATTTGATTTTTGCAAGAATTTCCATATTAATGTGTCTGTCACCAAAAAAAGAGGCTAAAATTTGCTTTGCTAAATTAAAAGTTAGTACAACTGCTGACACAAGAAAAACAAGTTTTTTTTAAATCAAAATTTTGCATGTTTTAAAAAGGAGTAAAAAAAAAAATAATAGGTAATCAAAAAATACTTCATCTTTATAATAACAGATTTTGACAATAAAACTGTTTCAGTATCTGTCTATGTTTCTGAGATGAGGTATTATGTACACTATTTACATTATTCAGACTATTGTCCTCCTATTTGTTGCCATATTTATCACAACGTTTCGACCGTTGTACACTACGGCCTTCTTCAGGTGGTTGGAATGTTTACATACACTGTATTTTTTTATTTATTATCACCCAAAAAAAAAACAATGAATCATACTAAATCACATGACAAACCTGATTTTTTTTTTTTTTTTTTTTTATTATAAAATTAATAAATTCAATACTAAAACAGTATTTACTTTACAGTGTAAAGTAAATAGTCTTTTAATTGAACTATGATTAAGTGAAAGCTTACACTTAATCACGGTTCAATTAAGAAACTATATGTTTTTGACAATTATGACAGAACAGAGGTTTTTTGTCTTAAATTGGAAGAACAAAGCTTGTTTTGGGGTTTTTGTCTTTTTAAATTGACAGACCAAATGTTTGTTTATTTTTTGTTTTTTGTTTTTCTTTTAATTAAATACAAAAAATAAAACGAACCAAGAAAGTGTCAGGTAAGGCGACATTGATGTTTATTTCATGTCACCCACACATTCTACAGCTCGATAAAAGAAGGGAAGAATAAATGAAAGAAAGAAAAGAACTAATATAAAAAAAAAAAGCATTTAAAAGAATAACATCAAATAATTTAATGTAGTGTTTATTATTTAAAATTACAAAAAATATTGTCCTCCTTACAGTCTGAATAACGGAAAATTTCTCTTGTCTAAAGACTTTTTTTTTCAGCCCTGTTAAATGTTACTTGAAAAGCGAACTGAATGTTAAATAAATGTCTACTCTTGTGAGTTTTGTACTAATAATTTTAAAAAGTACATTAACAACAAAAATACAAAATGTTTAAAAATTATAAAATATTTATATGCTAATCTAATTACCATCAATATATAGTTCATTTGACAATGTTTTGCATTCAGTTACAGAAAGAATAATTAGAAACTAATATTTTATATGTAACTAATAATTAGTTACATTTTAAATTAATTTGATGTTGTTGTTTCCTTAGTATTGCCCAACAACAAATTCCTTTTACCATGTCATAATTATTATTATGGTTTAGTTTTGTGCAATGTATTGCTTTTCATGGAAAACTTTAGTTGTCATTCTGTCCCTGGAATAAACAGCTGGGAAAGTTACTGCATCCTTTAAGATTTTTATGCGTCAGTGGTGCAGGGCGTTCACCTATTAGCATCTCTGATAATTGTAGGGCCTCCGATTTTCCATTTCAAATTTTCCTTGATTCCATTTCCACTTTTGGTAAATTTTGAATTTTTTTTTTTTTTTTCTAGTATTTTATGAGAAAATTGCAATACAATCTGCTATAATTATTATTAAAACTGAAAACAAACATCATTCAAAGTTTTAGTGCATATAAAGAAATAGCAAATATCTACAAATCTTTTTTTAAATGTTAAAATTCAAGTCCAAAAATAAATTATATGTAAAAATAAAAAAAATGTAACATGACTAGACAATAAAATAATTGAATGTTACAGTGCATATCTTTGAGGTAGAACTTTTAATCAGGGCTTCCTTCTTTAAGGACATGTTCAAAACACATTCAAATTGTTTTTGTTTTTTTAAGTATTTAGATTGATTTATAATTATTGATTCATAATATAAAAATCACATTTTAAGTATCAACAGCAAATAACTTGTATCTCAATAATAAATATCTAAATAAAGTCAAACATTTTGACTAAAATTTTACAAAACAGTAATTAAACCATAATAACTGAATCTTTGTAACAAAATATCAAAAAAGAAATTAGACATATTAATTCAAAATTTAAATAAAACAACTTATCCCAAGTTGAAATACTGCTCAAATTTAAAATTGCTGATTTCTTAATTTGGGAAATATCTAATCTTCAAATCTCTTCTCTAAATCTCCATTGTAATACAACATTGTGAGTTGCTTGGTGTCCTCAGGGGTAAGACTTCCACGTTGTTTACTGAGTAAATGTTTATACTGAGAAAAATGAACGTTCAGCATCTATGCTGGTAACAGGCATCCATATGGCCTTATTGGCAATCTGTTCCAGAAGAGGAAATCTACTCTTATTTGCATTCCAAAATGATAGGATATTAAAAGGATTTGGTAAATCATCTTTGATTCACATAGATTTGGAATTCTTCAAAAAGATCAGTAGAAACATATTGCAAGTCTTTGATGGCTGCAAAACTGTCTAAATCATGGCCTATACAGAGTAGCTGTTTAGGATCAAACTGGCGAGCTGCTTTGTAAAAGTTATACACAGTATGAGATCCAGGTATTTTTCAGTTTCGAAAAAGATAAGCTGAATTAAATCTTGAAAATTTGAGATAACTCTCTCCCTCTCTGTTTTCTAGTTCAGACAAGATGATCAGTTTCTAGACCAATATGTTGATTTTGATGTACCAGTATGCAAATACTGTTTTACATCCTCCATCATGTTATATACAACACATGCAAGTTTATTAAAGCTGTTATTAAACAAGTGCAGTTCTCATTTATAAAATGCAGATTTATATGCAAATTATGGTAACCACTTTCCCAGATCAATAGTTAAAAATGGCTTTGAGTGAGTGAAGCCTATGGGTCTTAGTGAAGATAACACCTCTTTGAACCTTGTGAACTAGTGCTACAGAATCATAGATAACAAAAACATCTCTTGGGGACTTTCAACAAGAGCAATAACTAAAATTGATATCACTGTCACTGAAGGTTACAATGGTGAAATGTCGTAATAACATTAAAAATTTGGACATTAGTTCAAATTCAAACAACTCTTTATTCTATAAATTCTGAATATCTTTAAATAAGGAAAAATGCTTAATTTTTATCAACTTTCAACCATAAAAAATTTCATGGAAGAACCAAAAAATTTGTGATGAGGCAAAGCACCAGAAGTGTTTGCTGCCCCCCTTTTCTAGGGCAGAGGAAATAAGATAGAACTGTATTTTTTTTTTTCTTTCTTTCCCCCTACTCTTATCCTAAAGTATAAATTTATCCCACACCAGCAGCAATGAACCCTCTTGAGAGACACTGACTTGTTTGTAAGCAGATAGAGAATAAAGGTGAATGAGATAAAAGGTTGTGAAATACTTTGTAAAAATTGTAATTAACTTTTATGCAACAGCCTCAGTATTCCTAGGTTAGTAATTTTAGTGATGGAACTATTGGATTAAGACCTGGGCATCTCAGGGTTTTGATAATTCTCCCCTTTTTTTATCATGAATGTTGGTGACAGGGGGAAGGTTGGATGAGGTTTCGTCAGTAAAAATGAAGAATTCATTTTGTCTTTGCAATTTTGACCTCACGACAAAGCAGAAGGGCTTTAAGTGAAATCTAATACAGAAAACTGCAAGTTTTTTTGAGCAGCTTTTTCTTCTTCCTTGTAATTTTTGTTAAAATCTTGTAATAATACTTAAATCATGTCCTGATTACATGCATTGCTTTCCTTTGACCACATTTAAATCTGAAATATTACTGCAACCTAAGGTGAAGCCATACCCATTCAGAAACACCTAAATTGATGTATACAACTGTTTTATAAGATGAGTGTTTAGAAATGGCTTTCAGTGACTAAGTCTTGGCAAGAACACTCCACTTTGAACCTTGTGGACCTTCGGGATCTACTGCAACTTTTAGACAGTCTTCTTGTTTAAGTTGGTGAATGCTATCTGTCTATATTTCTGAAACAAGGTATTATGTACACTATTTACATTATTCAGACTATTGTCCTCGTCTTTGTTGCCATATTTATCACAACATTTCGGCCGATGTATGCTCCAGCCTTCTTCAGGTGGTTGGAATGTCGAACTGAACCCTTTATTTCACTCACTGGGGTAGACTTCTAGTTCCACTTGCCATGTCTAATGGATGTCAGTTATCCTGTTAATTCACCTCTCCAAGTTCTCCACTACCTTAACCAGGTATTGAACTTACACTTTTTGGGTCCTGTCACTGGATCTAACTAACACCTTTATCCACTGAGAGTTGTGAAGCAGACAACTCTTCTATATAATGGTGTCTTATTACTACATCCGGTTTTTCCTATTTCCGGAATCCATACTGAGGTGAGCTGGTATCTTTATTTCATTGTTTAAGTCCATGTTTTACCTTTTAAATACTAATCCCATATCAATACCTAATCTTTAACTAAACCTACACTCATACCCAACTCAAAACCAATCTATACTAGCACTTTCTCAAAAGAAATTCGCTATTCTAACCATCCGGTCAAAAAAAAACAAAAAAAAATCCTGTATACACGTTTTGTCATTTACCGACTAAAATAATTTGACGGCCTACTAACAATAAATAAATAACTAGATAATTATGCTATCTATACAATTAAGTAACCTATTCACATATTTACAATCTGACACATATTTCTCAAAATAAATCTACTCAATTAGTACTAGCATCAACTCCCTAAATTTCCAGACTATTATTACTACAAAACTGTCTTTCTCCACCCCCATTCCCATGCTGCTAGATTGGCAACAAGATTTCACCATTTTAAACTTGTATTAGCTAGAAGCAACCACCACTTCTATTCTAGCAGTTTCTTTTCTCGCACTTCCCACCTGTAGAACTCCCTTCTGATTACTTTCTTCCCTGTCACTCACAATCTAGTGTGTGTGTGTGTGTGTGTGTGCTGAAAAGTTCTTGGGCCAACAAAAAGGCCTTTCAAAAATGTAAAAAAAAAATTATGTTTAATCATTTGGTCAGTTTTGGAAAATGGGAAGGGCTGAAACCTTTTTTTTGTATACACCTGTGAGAAAGCAAAATACTTAAAACCTAAAGTTATATAATGACTGTATATTGCCAGCTCGGATGCATGGTTACAAAACATGGAAATTAACAAAATCACTTGAAAACAAATTTAGAAATGCACAGGAACCAGTGGAAAGGACAATGCCACAGTGAAAACTTGGATAGACAGATGTCAACATGGGTCAAGGAATTAAGCAATGCATAGAACAAAAATAGAGAAGAAATGCATGAAGAGAAAATAATAAAACATTGAACAAACGATTGCTTGCTTGATGCCCAGTGAGTATCAAATGTTATTGGAAAAGATGGATAGGTGATGTAGAGATGTTTTCTTGTAAGACATGACAAAATAACACAGTCATCGGTATCGTAGAAAGAATTGATGGGGAAAAGTTCTTTGTCCTTCAATAGACTTAAAGGGGTTGGTGATATATATATATATATATATATATGTTTTTATATATGTATGTATATGTTTATATGTATATGTGTATTCAATAATTGGATGAATTAAACATACTCTTGTCTTTGGTGATTAACACATTGAGTAATCCACCATTGCATTTAGTCTTGACTATTTAGCCTATCAAATATATGTCCACATGCATCATAGTATGTGTGAGTTAAGACTAGACTTCAGTCTCTTCCTTATGCAATCTCCTTTAGTTGACAATAACTAAAGAAAGGGTATTAATTGCTCAAGCTCTTCTGTCCAACTGATTCTTTGGATATTTTTCCCTCTCAACTTTTCATATTAAATCACATGATTTTTACATGAGATGCTATTTTTAGATCTCGTCCTATTTTTTTTCTGGGGTCAGTCATTTGGCTGCCTAATTATTCATCCAGCTGCTGACTTAAACAATTTCGTAGAGAGAGTGGGTTATGACTGGTTTAAACAGGTACAAATTGTCAGATTAAACAATCTATTTAAAATGAATTGTAGCCACCAAAGTTAGCCCCTCCAACTGAAAAAGAAAAGTATATGCTGTGTATTTACACATATAATGCGACCTTTAAATCCTCAAAATTAGCAAAAAAAAATATGGGTTGTGTAATACAACAGTTAAAAAAAGCTAACCTTAAATCTTGTGGGTTATTGCATTAGTAAGAAGACTAACAATTACTTGGATATGATAACTAACAATTTAAATATTTTTAGTTAAAATAATTCACATTATAATGCTGTACTACAGTTATAAATATGATAAAACTACTTTTACTTGATTTCACATTAAAATGCAATATTCAAGAAATGATTATACAATTTGCAAAAGTTCTGCTAAGCAATACACACGCATAACAACATAAACAAATCTTTCATTCTTGATTTGTAGAGCCATGAGTGCATTCATACCAATCATTATTTCTCATAGTGGTGTTAAATAACAACATTTAGAATGACATAAAATCTATATTTCTAATTAAAATTCATTATCATTGTGGTGTTAAATAACACTATTTAATATAACATGCAAACTTTATTTTTCAATAATATACATTATATGGTATTTTTTTGTGTGTGTGCTGTTAAGCAACAAAACATTTAAGATGTCATAAAATCTTTGTTTCTCATTACATAATTTAAAAATATAAGACACCCACATACATAATTAAACCATTCAAAATTACTCTGATCATCACCATCTGATGCAAAGAAATCATCATAAACATTGTTCTTTACAGTTTTGTAATATGGGTTCCAGTTGGTCATCTTATACTACAAATATCAGATAAAATCATAAAGATTTACCTAGATTTTGGATCTCGTATCTATAGGTCGCCTTGTATGTGGAAATATATGGTATATGTATTCACCTGGTGGGCATAAAATGACCCATCAGCATTGACACACCATTAAACAAAATCTAAATGGCCTAACAGCATTGTCACTTTTTGTTTTCTTCAGGAATTGGCAAGGATCACATCAAGTTTTCCCCAGTAGCTACAGCTTCTTACCGTCTTCTGCCAGAAATCACTCTTCTAGCGCCAGTTCAAGGTGTAAAGGCTGAAAAGCTCCAGAAGTGTTTTTCACCAGATGTCATTGAGATTGACATTGTGGATGGTGTCAGGACTGCTCGGGTGGCCCATCCCCGAAAGGACACTTGTAGCCGTGAAGTTCTAAGGCATGATGACCTGAAGGATCTTGTACGTCTTAGCAAGATCAGAGACCATTTCATTTTCTCCATTGAATCGACAGGAGCCCTTGCAGCCAACATTCTCTTCTCCGAAGCAGTCAAAATTCTCATGAACAAATGTCAGTCATTCCTCAGTAAAATAAAAACATAAATTTTTTTTTTTATTTGACGTAATTCGTGTTTGTTGGTTTGTTTTTCTTTTTGTTATTTTCCTGATTTTAATAAAGATATTTTTTTAAAATAGACTTTTTTTTCCTCCCATTCTTAGAGTTGAATTTAAAATTAGAAAAAAACAAAAAAAAACAATTACTAATCATTATATTAGGGGTCTTGCAACCCATTAGGGTTGCTGGGGCAACACATGTACTGCTGCCAGAGCAGCAAAGTTGTCTATGGCAAAATAACCTGATGGTACCCATCCCTCTTCTTGCTGCTGCTGCTTTTTTTTTTTTTTTTTTTTTTTTTTTTTTTTAATTTCTGGACTGGTTGTGACTTCAAGGCATGAGTTCATAGTCATCCAAGATATTTAACCTATACTTGATGAGGGAAGAGATGTTTTCTTACCTTTCCTGATGGTATTGAACACCACTCACTGATTTGTTTTGTTAATCATTACATTACACATACCAGTTGGCATATTAGTCACAAAAAACATTGAGCTTGTTTCCCAATTGATGTTCTATGAATGCACCTTGGTTAAAAATAAAACATTTATCAATATTTAAATAGAAATAAAAGTTAAATAAAAAAAAGAGAAAAATTACTAAAAAAAAAAAAATTGGCAAACTTGGACCTTTGTGCCAGCAAAAAAACAGTGTTGAAAGGATGGTTTTTCCATTGACACTGCTATTATTTTAACTACCTTCACTCCTTGGCAATGTTTATTGTTTTAAAAAGTGATGATTAGAATTGTAATAAAAACTAAACATATGATAAAAGTGAATTAATACATTTTTGTTCTTGAGAATTTACAACAAAAATATTAAACACTATTAGATTGTTTATTTACAAGAATAATTTTCTGTTTATGACATTCTAAAAACTAATACAATTGCATTAAAACTAATCCAAAACAATATTTATCAGTTACCAATTTATAAAGAAATGGGTATGAAAACAATTTTTTATTCATAAATTTATAAAAAATTATAGTGGAAATGAAATGCAGATGGAGCAGCCAATTGCTACTGATAATGGTTAAAGAGACTGAGTTGATTGTATTGTCTCTGCCAGAACAGAGGCAGTGTGAACCCCAGAATGTCTGGTTATGAATAAGGAAAGTGTCTACCAGCTTCCCCATCAAATAGTCTGGATGGTGAGTAGAGCAGTGTTAGCTGTGCAAATGATTGCTGGCCAACTAAAGTTTTAGGCCCCGTAAAAGCAGGCACATTTCTGGGAAGAGGCAGTCTGACAGTGTACTGTGTTGATCACACAACAGGATTGTCATTCATTACCAAAGATTTCTGTGTTACCCAGCATCATTTCCAATTCGTTCGTCATCGTTTGTGGTTCTGGTGTCTTGGCTGTGTTCATCCCACACGTGTGGTTTTTCCCGTCCGGAATTCTTGTCTATGACCTGCTTATCCAGTGTTTGATTCTGGTGCTGCTGAGTTTTGCTTCCCTCTTCATTGGCAGATACCCAACCAATAAGAAGAAAATCCCTTCAAAAAATTACTAAGTTATTAAAATATGTGGATCAATTATAAGGAAATCCTTATTATGTACCATTTTATAAAGTTTGAATTGATTGGCAACTAACCATTCCAATAAACAATCTAATAAATGTTTATTATTTTTGTTGTCAATTTTCAAGAACAAAAAAAATGTATAAATTCACTTTCAACATATGTTTAGGTTTTATTACAATGTAGTATCATGCTTAAAGGATGTCTCGGATTATTGAAACAGCTGACATTTAAACTAGCACACTGCATTAATATTATCTCCTTTTTCACTGTATTCTTTTTCAAGGCCATTCAATTGCCATATCCTTATTGTTAATTTTATTCAAAGTTGTTTTCTGTTGCTCTATCAGGATGTGACAACACAACTATTCAAACACTATTGTTCAGGGATCAGTCACCTTCAATAACAGGATGAACTTTTTGTACAGCAAATGAAATCACATACAGAATGATAATGGTTAATACAGCTCCTCGGTGGAATCTATAATTAAGATAATAACAGTCATAAAATAGCCCAGCTGAAAGGCAAAGTTTCTAATCTTACATGACCTAAAGTGTAACAGTGTCAAGATAAGAGCTATAGAATTTCAGAAAGTTCACATTACAGGAATTTGTATAATGATAGCTGTCAATAAATATATATATATGTATATATATAAATTTCATTTTGACAGGTAGTTTTGAGTATGATGATAAACTGCATCTGTCAGCAAGGTCTCAAATTGGAGGTTTTGAGGAGTGTGGAACTACCTCTTAATTACTGTTGTTCCCAGGTCCACTCTGATCCAGGGTGATAGCATCTGTTAGGGTCCCAGCTATGGGCAAGTAGTGAACCCCCTAACAAAAACAAAACCCTAAGAAAGTATAAAAATACATTTTTATATAAACAGAGTTTACCTTTTATAGTAGAATTACTAATAATACCTTTTATAGCAAAATGACCAACAATACATTTTATTTGTAGTTGAAGGCACACAATTACATTCAAAATATATTTAGTTGAAGCCATAAAATTGTTTTCAAAATATTTAGATTTCTGCAATAACCCATAGAGGTGTTAATATACCACTAAACAAAATCAAACAACCAACATGAAAGAATTCTTTCATGACATTAATCCATATAATATCAAGATATCAAATTGTATTCCAAAATATAACTTCAGTAAAACTACAACATAAAACACATCACTGCCTCTAGTAATTCTGTTCGCACAAACATATATACACAAAAGTAGAGTATCATCTACCATGCATTCAACTGTGAAAGCAGAATAACATATATCATGTTTTTATTACTTCAAACCTCCCAAGAAAATTAAATTTCAGTATTAAATGACCCATAAAGAATTGATATATCATTAAACACGCAAACACTTTTATAGGTGATTTTTAGAAGCGGATCATTTTGTAAAAATTATAAGATTATTTAATTTAAAAAAAATAAAATAATTTTAAACTACCATATATACTCACATGGTAGTTTAATATTATAGTGTGACCCCTGAATTTTTTTTTTTGTGAAAAACCTATTTTCATTATAGCGCATGTATTATCTGATTAGAGCTTCTGAGCAATACTAGTAGGCCTACCATAGTCAAATATTGCAGTACTGAGCATTTTTCTGGACATATTTTAAAGCCAATAAATAATCTTCATTCTTTTTTTTTTGTACAAATCTATCCCAAAATGGTGAGAAAAGCCACTTACTGTAAAGTATCTGATACAAAGATTTAGATACCATGCTTTTGTTTCCATTCATGCCTGACTATGCTAGCTCCTTTACTCTTTTGTCACTACACAGCAAAACTTTATCCACTATGCATGCCACTTAAAAATAATAAATACCTTGTGTAAATGAAGAATTAATAGATCATTTTTCCTATCTCAAATTTGCATTCACCCTGGTTTCATAAGTGTTAACATCACTGAGGTATTACTTGTACCATTAAAGTTAGCCAAAGGTACCGTGATAATGTAGGCCTATCAGATAGGTTACAGTCAATTTTAACCCCTCCAGAAAAGATTTTCCTGTGTATAGTGTAACTGGTTACCTAAAATACATGATTTTTAATCTCTTCAAAAAAAATTACCTGTGTATAGCATATCTCCTCTATATTTTTTTTTTTTTAAACTCTGATCATAAAACCTTGCACTATGCTTGAGTATATACGGTGTGGTTAACTCAATATACAGAAATTTTTGAAATGACAACATTTTTGTTATGTCAACAAAGACTTGTTGCCACTTTTTGTAATGCAAATGAATACTTGTCACTTTTGTAAATGCTCGTTGTAGTAGAGACTTTGTAATCACAGATACAACTACAGTATGTCATTGAACAATGCTGATATCAGATGCATTTGATTAGCACTTGCACTAATAGTACTTGCTTGATAATACTCACTTGAATAGTAATCCATAGAGTGATCAATATAGAGAAATAGTATAGAGGAGAAATGGTGATCCAAATAGTAATAATATTATCAGTGTGTCCTGTGAGTATGTCCTGTGTGTCCTTCTGCAAACCCTCATTATGTGTCCTGGAAATTTCAACTGTCTTTTTTCTGATTCTAAGTATAAGTGACCTTTTCACTCCTATTTTCCTTAAAACTTCCTTGTTACTCATATGCTCCATCCATGTTATTCTTCTGTAGAACCACATCTCTGTCTCCTCTTCATCTGTGAGGAAATTGTCCCGCATTCACTACCATATAGGTGGATTGATATTACATGGCAGTTCTTTGTTTCTAATGATATTTTCCTGTTACTTAATACTTTGTTTAGCTTTGGAAGGACATCTTTTCCTATTACATTCCTTTGGATTTCAGGTACACATTTTCTATCTTCTGTTAAAAGATGCCAGATATTTGAACTTCAGTACTTGTTTGGTTTTGGCATTTCCAGTTCGTAGCTGTCATGTTGGATCATTTCTCTTGCTGACAACCATAGATTCTATCTTTTTACAATTGATGGTTAGTCCTTTCTTCTTGCTTTCCTTTACTACCTTGTCTAGGAATTCCTGCTTTATGTAATGGTTTTTATTATATATTAGTGTACCTGTGCTGTTGAAAATGGCAGCAGTTGTTAGAAAGTTTTAATGCTGAAATACAACAAAACGAAAGTCTTGAAACAATGTATTAAGATTCAATAAAGCAGAGACAAAGAATTCACAACTTAAACAGACACCAATGAACCGTTTAATTAATCTGTTCCCTTTATATTTTTTAGATGTTCAATGGTATCTATAATGCATTGATTACTCCTGATATTATATAAATTGGTTTTTGCTCAATTTTATTTTCATGTTAAAAATTTTATGTGTTTAATAGTGAGATGGAAATATCTCTTTGAAGAAATAGACTAGCAACAAAATGACAAAGGCTTATTTCATTTTTTTCGAGAATTTTGTCTAAATGTAAATATTTTATTTTGTATAGCTTATTAAAATGAATAAGGGAAGTAATCACCCATAAATTTTACTAACTTGATTTACCTCCCTTCTCACTACAGATGAGACAAGAAATATGGAAATGAATGCATACTGAAAATTATTATATGGTTTGATTATTTGTTTTTAGGCATTACTTAATTAGACTGGTCAACTCATTGAAAAATAGGAAATAATTTTTGTAGATCAACATTCTTTAGACTTTTCTTACCAGAATCAAAATTTATTGATTTTTTTTTTTTTATCAGTGTAGAACAAAAATGACCTGTTTATAATATTAATACAATATCACTTTTTTTGTATGAGACTTTTTTGATGGATCTGATTGCAAAAAGATTTCTTTTAAATAAATAAAAAAATATACTTTTGTGATGTCAACAAACACTCATTGCCACTTTTGTGATGCCAACAGATACTTGTCACTTTCATTATGCTCATTGTAGTAGAGACTTTGCAATCGCAGATACCACTATAGTACGTTGTTGAACAATACTGGTGTCAGACACATTCAAATAGCACTCGCACTAATAGTACTTGCTCAATAATACTCGCTCGAATAGTAATCCATATAGTTGTGACACTATTTAGCTATGGTAATTGGCTAACTAATTAACCATAGAAATTAAAACAGAAAATAATTTTTTTTCACTTTAAGAATGTCTATCACGAAAAATAAACTGATTTGATTTTATTTACAAAAAAAAATAAAACTCATAGAAGAAGCCACATGTGAGGTCTTGTCATTTCGAGTTGTCTCACCGAGGGAGATAGAAAGAAAGGCAAATATGAAATTATCAGCCAAAACATTTCAGCTGGAGACAATCGCCAATACAGGCAGGGAGAATCAATGTTAATTATCTTTCCAAGATATCGTTTACTTTTTTTCTTGGATACAGGCGAAGAGAAGCAATGTGGCAATTATAAAATGTTGGCATTGTCTCAACATAGGTGAGAGGATTGTTATCATTTACTTTACCAACAGATGCTAAGGTGTTGAATGGCAATTGTAAAATTTTGGCAGTCTCGACATAGGTGAGGGGTTTGTTATTATTTACCTTATCAATGTGTTGATTCAGACGTTGGATGGCGATATGGTGTGTGTAAGCTTTTGGCAATCCCCAGAAAATAGTGGAGAATTGAGATTTGGCAAGATAAAAGAATTTAATTTCTTAAGTCAAGGATTCCATTATAAAGCTAACTTAATGTAAAGAACCAGATGGCAAACTTTGACAGTGATTGATGATTTAGTAAAGAGTGCTGGCAAAGTGAATTTTGGGTGGTCCCAAAAGAAAGATGTGATAAAAATTTAATTTGCTATATGGAATTCATAAAAATTTTGTCCGATGGGGAAGGAGAATTTTGTAAACAAAAATTCTAGATTAGAATTTTAAGGAGGCCAGCTTAGCCACACCCACACTGCTGAGAGATCATTGGTCGTATGGTGGCATGGGTGATAGGCGGAGGTGAATGGATGAGAAAGGCGGAGAAGTTGTTAATGCTCATTGAAGGGATTGGTATGAGATATCAATGTGAGAGAGAAAGAGTCTAGGAGAATATCTCTCCGACCATCCCTCATGGACGACGGAGACCCCCCTGAGATGGGAAGTGGTTAATTTTCCAAAAATGGAAAATAATCAATTTTCCTGGCCTGCCAACAAAGAGATTTCTTGTTAGAAATCTAGATTTACTGCAAACACCAGACTGCGTCTGGCCCCACACCGTGTTTTGGTCGGTACACATATAAACAAACGTCGATGGGTCGTTCAGTAGTTAGTGAGTTCCAGGTAGTTTGAGCTGGAGACACAGTTGAGCTGGTTTTGAGCCAGGGTGTTGCCTCACAGAAGCTGACCTAGAGATTCCATGACCTCTGACTTCGCCTATCCTACCAATAGCAAGTTATACTGACGAACAAAGTTAAGCCAACACTTAAAAACTGAACCTGTTGACTTAGAGGACCAACTTGCTTGAAACATAGAAGTGTCACATTTCGTAGGAAACAGGCTGGGAGAAAAACACACTCCTGTATATAACAGAAGGATAAAGTTAAATTGTTATTTCTTAACATACTTGAACCTCTTGGGTTTTTCTTTTATTTATTTTTTTTTCTTTGTGCTTGTGCGATGCCACTTTCAATCTGGACTCAGCTTACACTACGGCTCGACACCTGATTGATCTCGTCTACCTAAGATCAAAGTCACAATGTGGGTAGGTTAGACTTGAGATCGAAGCAGTTACTCCAGTAATCAGACGTTACAAGTGAGCTGGGAACGATAGAGTTGGCATTGAACCGGTACAGCTGGTGAAGCTGTTAACATCAACAACCAGAATTTGACCCTGGTGCCACATATTAGTGCCATGACCACTGGATTCGACCCTGGACGGCTGAGTGTCACATATTGGTATCCTGACCAGGGGATTTCACCGAGTAGTGATGACCACCAAACGACCAGGACACAGGCTGGTGGCAGCGACAAAAAGTCAACCCCTAAAACGCCGGTAGAAGAAACCTTACAACTTCATGCCACGACTGGGAGTTGACCATGGGCCGAGCGATGTGAATAGAGAAATAGTATAGTGAAAAGAGGAGAGAATAGCAGTCTGAATAGTAATAGGGGATAGAATAGATCGGAGATCAATTAGACACAAAACTAATTCCTACTTATGCATTTCCTCTATGGTCACGTAGTAAGTTCAGTCCCTGGACCAGGTAGTAGAGACTTAGACTCAGTGGAAACAGGAGCAAGAAATAACTGATAATTACTAAATAAGAAGATGATGAGCTATCCCTAGACATAGACAGTGGAACATGAAAAATCTACCATTGTAACTCGAGGTGTTCGGTTCAATATTCCCAGAAGGTTACCCAGATTGCTAGACATCTGAAGAAGGGCACAATGGCTGAAACATTGTAATAATAACAGATAAGGACATTAGTCATACAAGATGTTATAACAAATATATAGTGCTGTATATAAAATGTTTTCAGGCACAATTAATTTCTGGAATTAATTTCTTTGAGTTGTTCTAGTCCTTCTCACTGTCATGTTAAAGAGTTAGTATATCACAGATTAACTGATGTGCACCTTGAAACAGGGCTGGCATGTACTACCTCCCACCCAGGTAGCTCAAGCCAAATTGTGAGCCCCAGGTAGTGCTTTGTGACCTATCTTATCAACATTTGTTTTTTTTTCTACCTACATTTACATACGTTACAAATTAAACTAAGCACAACTGACTATTAAAGGATGAAAAATTTTACAGATTTTGACGTCATTCTGGGGGGGGGTTCATCCAAACCAGTCACATTTAACCCATTGTAAAAAAAAAACAAAAATAACCTCCTGTTCCTTGCCAGCTGCCTGCCTTGCTCTTTGATCTGAAACTAATTTGACACTAAGTGACAAGAGATGAAAAGAACTCAAAAAGATACAAACAGGAACCTTGACACCAAAAGCTCCAATTACTCACTTGGTGAAAATAGCACTTACAATATTATGGCAGAATTTTGAAAAATATGAAAATTAAGATGTAGTAGAGGGCCCTATATCACAGAGTCAGGGGCATGGCATAAGAAACTTCCACCAGCCCTGTCTTGGTGAGTGGTGAAAAACATGATATTTCTCTCTCTCTTCTCAACTGTATAGTATTTTTATAGTATATTTATGTTTAAGGCAAATGGTACAAATATTAAATGTTCATATATTAGTAAATAGTAAATTTCTTTGAGTTTTTCTAGTCCTTCTCACTCTCATGTTAAGGGTTTAGTATATCAGATATACGAATGTCGAATGTGGGCCTTGGAGATATTTCTTCTCTCTTTTCAATCATTATTGTATAGTATTTTTATAGTATATTTGTTGGGGCCAGAAATAAAGACACAAAGAGATGAATTGAATTAAACAATTATATTAACGGAAACAGTAATACAAACGAGAGTGTTACAGCAAGAATGTTCGGTTCGACTGTCAGAGCTGACTGCTGGAAACTTCCCTCCCAAAAGGCAGTACCTACTCCTATTATAGCTGGGAGAGTCCATGCATGCATGGATAAATTACCGTAACAGTATTTATATTAAATGATCATATATTAGTAAATAATAGAAGGAAATTCAAGGAAAAATTAAAACGAGGATGAGAAAATAACAAAATAAATGTAAGATAGTCATTTTATTTCCAATATATTCAGAAATGTTTTGAGACGTCTCTTCTGGTTCAACAATGCATACGTCTCACCAACCTTGCAACAACATTGCAACAACATTGCTGTTGTGTCTAAAATTTGTGTTTTGAAATAACGTGAGGTGTTTTAAAGTAAAATTATTCAAAAGTAAGCAAAAATTTAAAATTTTCAAAATTGCACCCATTGTGTTTATATATTTTAACAGGTAATATTACCCAATGTTATAAATTTAAGAATATCTTACGCAAAATATCACGTTAAATGGAACAGATATAAAATAATATAAAATTAAATAAATGAATGAAGAAAAAGTTTGTCATGAAAATCAGCTACTAAACAGTATTAAAAGTATCTCTAATGCTATTTTAAATGACAAAAAGTGATTAAATATAAGTTAAATTATTTAAATGTTTCTCAAAATTAATGATTCAAATCACTGAATAAATAGACTATTTCATTTGCATTGAGTTTATCTTTCATTTTGTTTTCTGTTTTTAAATATCCAAATCTAACAATTATTTCAGGAAGAATCACCATCTATGCTTTGTTTAAAATGATAGTCCTTTATTTACCTCATTCCTTTCTTGTCATTTGCTAAATTTGAAAATTAAATTGTGTACATGATTTAAAGAGACTTGCTATCATTCATTGTTAACCATCCTTTATTGGAAAGGACTGTCCTTTATTCAACTCTTTCCTTCCTTGTCCTTTGTTGAATTTGGAACGTGAAAAAAAAAATGCGATATTCAATTATATTATGTATCTACAGGAAGTAAAGGAAAAAATTACTTTTTATTTATATATATTTTTATGAACTTGAAAGAGTTGGCAACTCTAATTCCAGGACAAATTTTATACATAAAACAGAAGCAGTATATAATACACTTTCAAAATTAATAGAAAAAACAACTTATCCCTGAAATAAACAACAAAATATATTGGAAACAAGGTTTGAGTCTTGATTTCTTGCCGTAGTGTTTATTTTCACCTTTCATTTTCCCTTGTGAGTAGGAAGCAGGCATTTCTCAGTTTTTGAGAACACTGATGCGAACAAGAATAGAGATGCAACATGGAGTTCATTTTTCAGTTGGTGAAATGTTTAGTGTGGGCTCTTTATGCTTACATGACATTCATATGAGTTTAGATCTGACAAAGCTATTTAAGAACGTCATTTGACCAGCTGGCTTATGCAAATCAATAATCCAGAGTTGTAAACATAGTTCTGTAATAAAATTTCATTGATTCAGTTGAGCTGTGTCCACTTTGAAAATAAGCTCATTATAACAGAACAAATAAAAATTTAACTCTCATCTCCCAGAATAACCACATATTTTATGCTTTTTCACAACATTTGAAAGCTTTTAATAGCAGCAACAATTAAAACAAGTTGCACATGTAGCTTGAAGAGAAAATAATGATATAATCAAGGTATTAATTTTGCACACAACTTTAAAGAAAAGGTTAAAAAGGAAGCCACTATTAATACTAGAAAGATCAATAACAATGGAGTTGAAAAACCAATTTTCCTGAAAAGCTATTTTAAGAAAGATTTTATAAATTTCAACTGACAGTAATGCAAACAGTTCAGTAAATATAAGGAAATGGCTAATCTCCCCATTAACACTACTGTGGTGCCTTAATATAGTAGCAGTAGCAGCCCTTAATAAAACTAGCATCAGCAGCAGCTCTGGGGTATAAAAACAAGCAAAGCCTTAAGTAGCTTTCTCTTCCGCGTTTTCCTCTTTCAAACTATGTAACATGAACTTTTCACACTGAAGCTAAAAGGGCTGTGAATGCTTCACACTAAAACACACCAACACAGTCATACTCAAATATATTCATTAACATTTTGTTGTGTATACAATTTACTTCTAGGAAAATAAACTCTTCTTTTAAATTTTCCTTTTGTTGATTTTGTTTAATAAATGTTATCTTGCATTGCAAATAAATTGGTCTGTTATCTTGCACATGTACCCTTTCATCATCACTATTTCATGCATTATAAAATATTCTCATAAGAAACCTTACATTAATTCTTGAGGTAGCCAACACACTACCACTCTGATTTACTCTAATATATTTTGAAAATGTTCTTTCTTAATTTGAATTTTTTCTTCTTATTAAGATCTTGAGCATTTTTAACAAAAGTTTTAAAAATGGAGATCTGTCTAGTACCATATTCACATCAGCTAGAAGAATGAGCTTTGCATCATAGGGGCTGAAAAGTTATCAGCCTAAGTCACTTCCCCCCCCCCAAATCTGACCAAATGACCAAACATCAGTATTTTAAACCATTATCCATTACACCACCTGCACATCCAACTTTACAGTACCTGACATTCCCAAGCATCACTCATTTAGGTATTAACTAGGCTCAACATTGCTTGACTTCGGTGATCGTATGAGAATTGGTATTTCAATGTGATTTGACCATAAGGGTATACATAAGAAGACAGAAGGTATGCTTGTAAGCAAAAGATTTAGCCCAAAGTGTGAGCTACATATTTTTTTATACTAATGTTCACCCAATATAAGGCCCAAGAGTCACTCAAGGTAGAGTGTTACTGTGTGGTGTGTTATGAGCATAAGAGAAGACAAGAAGTGCAGTTTATGAGGTTGTGCAGGAAAGATAACAATTATTTGAAAATATTCTATAGCTTTTCCAATGTCTCAAGATGCCTTTTTGATTTTGATTTCAAATTTTCTTTTGCAAGAACTTTACTGCAAATAGCATTCTGTGGCCTGGATTTTCATCTTTTCTTTTCGTATTTAATATAAGTAAACCGATATTTAAAAGATTCAATGCTATATTGCTGAATCGAATATGTATATTTTTTAATCATTTCTCCCCAAGCAAGGCAATAAAGCCACCAAGATGCAAAGGGTTACTGAGTGTGAGAGAATATAAGGAAAGAAAACATTATTAAGGAGAGAAAACAATAAAAGAACAGCAATTAAGAAGATGACATTGTATTTAAATTTTTGAAGATCAAAGTTGACTGGAAAGCAAGAAGCCAGAAGAGAGTTCCACAAGCGAGAAGTGCAAGTGAAGAAACTATTAGCATAGAACTTACAGTTACATCTAGCTATTTCAACTGTAGAATGATGAGACCTATCTGCCAGTCTAGCAGTATGCTTAAATTCATAAATTCTAAGTACCAAAGAGGAAAGCTTATCAGAACAATTACCTTGAAAATATTCATAGAAAAGGCACAAAGAAGTTTTGTTACAGTGGTGGGAAAATAACTGAAGCCGAGATGCCAAGTCCAGACTAATAACATTGCAGATACTTCTTTAGATTTTATCCATATTATATATATATATATATATTTATTCTCGGTCATTCTGCATATAATTATGTAACCTAGTTTGACCTGCCACATAGTCAGGTCATCAAAAAATAAACTGGTTCACCATTCAGGTTCTTCTAGTGAGGAGGGTGGCTAGACATGCAACAGGATTAAAAACAAGATCTGTCAGAGGGAGGATGAACCTTCTTGTAAGGTCAATGGCCATCTTTCAGAATGGGGTAAAGTGGGCTCTTGTTGCTATGTATGCAGCCAGTAAGGTGATGACAGATTTAATGAGTGATAAACAACATTCTTTCTAATAAAAAAAAAAACAATTCATTTTATCTCAGAGTTTTAACAAAGACTAAATATAACTGGAAGTGAGTTCTACAAGCAGGAAGTGTGAAAGAAGAAAGTATTAGCATAGAATTTATGGTTACGTACATCTCACCATTTCAACTGTAAAATGAGAAAACCTTGCTGCAAAGTCACTTTACATTCTTAATGTTCAAATTTAAAATTCTGTTTATTTCAGGCTTGGTAGACTCCTAATTTAAATATGTGAAGAGTAGAAACTAAGTATTGGTATTTAATTTGAGAACAGTATTTTACAAGTTCACATTCTAGACTATTTTCCAATACTCACTCCAAACTTTTTTCTTACTTTCAAAATCGGCTCCCAAAGCCTTGATTCTTATCAGAGATAAGAATATATTTTCTGACTAATGAGAATGCCGGAAAATATAAAAAGGAATTCCACCACCATTATTTCTCCCATGATGCCATAAAGTCTGGGGGAAACCTCACAGCTTGTTCACTCCAACCTTTTTCATTACTTTCAAAACCTGGCTCACAAAGCCTTGATTCTTATCAGAGATAAGAATGTGTTTTCTGACCAATGGAGGGACCAGGAAATCGATCTTCCCAAAGAGCTGGCAGATGTGTGTTGCTGTACTGCTACTTGTTTACATATCTACTGGTCTACTACTACGGATATCCTAGTCTACTCTACTCTCCTGACTCTCTTGTGGTGGAAGGGTCGTTTTTATAATTATGAGGGGTAGGATAATAAAATATCCTTCTTTTCTATCATCACTGATGACAAGGTTATTTTTAGAATGGTGTAATATCATCATCATTCTGGACCATAACATAGTTTCCCTCAGACAAGAATGAGGTTATCCCTATTCAGTTTGACCCCAGACTTGAGTATCAACCACTATGATATAAGACTTTATAACAGTTTCAAATGTATAAATATGTAGAAGGTATAAGTATACAGTTATGAATCTTGACTTACCTACCACCCCACTTCTCCCATTTCTCAGTCTTTCATTAAATCTCTGCTGTCATTATTCAACCAATCCAATCTTAAGATTTAATAGTTGAACAAATAAATTATTGATGACAAAGACAATAAGATTATTAGATAAAATCATATTTCAAACTTTTTATTATTTCCTCTTGTCATTAAAATGTTTTTCTTATTTACTTTTTATTCAGTTAGGCTTATGACCACATCACATTGAAATGCAGGTTCCCGTATGATCACCAAAGTTAACATCGAGCCTGATCAGTACCTATATGAGTGACCACTCAGGAATACCAGGTGCTGTAAGCTTGGATGTGTGGGTGGTGTAATGGATAATGGCTCAGAATTGTTAATCAGAGAGCTGAATTCCAATTCCAGTTGGGTATATTATATTCATGCAAATACTCTTGAGAAACATGAATCTATCTCTTCCCCCCACTATGGGTTAATTAGTAAGACTTGTACCACTAAAACTATTATTATCTCAAAAAAACATTGCATACAAAATATTTAGATTTCAGTAGAAGTATTGATATGTCACTAAACAAAATCGACCAACCACCCAATTAAAACAGTAAATGTAAAATCACAAAAATTGGCACTATTTGATTGGTTCAATCATAAAAATAGTGAAAATTTTCCAGGATTAATTTTTGTAGACTATCATTCCTTAGACTTTCTAAAGGCACAACATTTAGCAGAATCAGAAAAATTTTTTTTGCCATTTTAGAAGCTGGTGTATGTGGGATGCACTTCATAATATCAATACAGTGTAAAATCAATCCTTGACTTTATACAGAGTTATCGGAACTTAGCTCTTCAATGTACGAAAACGGACTATTTTTTTTACGAAAAGAGTTCACCAAAAAATGTATACACACTTCAGGAAAAGAAAAACTTGTCTTTCATAGTTTTATCAAACTTCAATAACACTGTTTACTGTAGTACGATATTTTCTCAGCAGATGCCATTACATTGGTGGCCCTTAGACAAAAAATTGAAAATACATGAACAGCAATCCCACAGAACACTTTGGCCAATGTGGTCCAAGCAGTACCAATAAATGTCTGGAAGCTAAAGGTCACCATTTTGAGCATCTCTTGTGATTGTAGAAGCCAAAAACAACTTGTATTAATCTTGTCATGTCTGAATAAATTTAGTATTACAATATCTATACAAGTTTTTCCTTTCTTGAAGTGTGTATACACTTTTTGGTGGACTCTGTATACTTTTAATTAAAAAACAAAAATTTATATAAATTTTTTTTAAAAGTATATATCCATTTATTGTTCATTTAAGATAAATAATTATTATTCCCCAAGGTTTGTGCATGTATTTCTGAAAAAGTCCCAAACAAAAGAGTTTTTTTTAAAAGTTACAAAAAAAAAAATTTTAAACTTCAAAAAATGAAAAAATATCTGCAGATATTAATGATGTAAGCAGAGTTTTCACACTTGACATTTGTAAATTTGTAAACTAAGTCCAGATACCTCTGTAAAAATACAGATATTGTTTTTTATATTTTTTGATTCTGACCAATATTGCATCTTGAAGAAGGTCTAATGAATGCTAATCTACAAAATTTATCCCTATTTTTCATAATGGGACCAGTCTGTTTAAGTAGTTCCTTTATATTTATGTGATATTTAAATAATGTTATATAGAGAAATGGACTTATACAAGATCTGTCTGAAAAATAACAGGACTTATCCGTTCTTCGATGTGAGAGACACCCTCCACAATGAGTTTTTCGCCATTGAGCCAGACGATCAATCAGCAAGTCTACAAAGAGATCCTGTGGCACTTACTTTGGTCAGTGCACAAGAAGAGATGAGATTTGTGGCAAGACAAATCATGGCTGCTTTACCATGGCAGTGATGATCAGTGTTTTCCATCACCCTTCTTTTTGGCCTTCTAACAGATTTTCTGTATTTACAGAAATAAACACTTTTCCTACTTCCTGAAATAAAAAAGTAAATGTAAAAAAAGGTTTGTAACAAAAATAATCCAGGTGCTTGTCTTCCTTTTTGACTAAAATAGTTCCATTGCAAAATATGTTATATTCCGTGCTAATAGGAATATATACTTGAACAACACAGTAGATGAAATAAGTAAAGGTTTATTGTAAAAACAAGTACAATAAGAATAAAGGTAACAGTTATGCACAAGGTCATTGCAAGTCAATCCAGTAGTGAGTGCTACTATTGGAAGGTCGGTAGTTCTCTCGTAAGTCTGAGTCGTACTCAACAGATCCTAGCTAGAGGATCTAGCAACTGCCCCACACAGTCACATGTGGCACAAGGCCAAATTTAATGTGGGGTTCCCAAAAATTCCCTAGACCCTGCATAAACAGGATCTATCTCCTCGAATGAGACTCTGCCCCTCAGCATAGCCTCATCCGGGTTCCTCTCTGCCTGAAGGCAGAGAGTTTGACCAGCACAGCTGGAATATTTAACAGTACCCCCCCCCACGTGGGTCATATGTGACACAAGGCCGAGTTTATTGTGGGTTCTCCGAGCCCATAAGCTCAGCCAAAAAAATTCCTACCTCCCCGAACAAGACTCTGCCCTTTGGCAGAGCGTCATCCAGGTTCCTCTCTGCCTTCAGGCAGAGAGTTCAACCAAACAGCTGAAAAGATTTCAGCTGGACTCTGTAGTCTGTTGACTTGCAAATACTTGTAGGTAGTTACTACCTATAGTGTAGTCACTCATGGGGGTGACAGGTTATTTCATTATATCAATATGTAATTATAATAATTCTCCAAACTTTCTTTTTGTTGCTGGTGTTTTATAAGTTGTGACACTGGTGGGTCTTGTTAGTTCTGCACTTACTTCTTCCTGTAATGTATATATATATAAATGAAGACTTGTGACACAGTTGTCCAGCTGCATGTCTTCCTTTTTTGCCTAAAAGAGTTCCATTCCAAAATATAGAATTATAACAATTTTCCAAGTTTATCTCAGTTCATAGAATTCAAAAGCATCTACACAGCCTTGTAGGGGATCATTTATTTTCCACCTTACAACACCTTTCCCACAAATGAAATGTCACAAGACACATTGCACTATGGCAAGTATTCTGACCAGCTACATTCTTTGATTCCACCAGACCTGATATTTGCATCTAGGAACCACTATTTCATGTAAACAAGAATGGATCATCCCCTTTGTATTCCAATACTTAGAAGTAAGTTCCACTTGGACAGATTCTTCCCAAGAACTGCTGCTTTGTGAAATAGACTCCTGGCAGTAAGTTTCCAAATCACTATTATAATTTTTATAATATTTTTCAACAACTTATATATAGAGGTATCTATGGTTTTAATGCATGTGATACATGACTGACCAATGAGAACTGAAAGAAAGAAAATAAAAAATACCAGAGTTTCTGTCTTTTTACCTGTTTTCTCTCAATCTCTGATGAAGTTTTAATAAAAATGAAACATGTTAGATTGATATATTTTTTATAGTTGTTCTTTAAGATAGATAGATAGATAATGAACAGTCTATGGCTAACTGTTATCTTTCCTACTTTCCTAGCGTTATCTTTCCTATCTTTTCCATAACTTCATAAACTGCACTCCTTGTCTTCTCTTATGCTTATAACAAACCACACTGTAACTCTCTACCTTGAGTGACTCTTGGGTCTTGTACTGGGTGAATATTAGTATAAAAAATATACATAGCTCACACCTTAGGCTGTCTCTTTTGCTAACAAGCAAACATTGTCTTCTTAAAAATAATACACTTATGGCCAAATCACATTGAAACACTAATTCTCATATGATCACCAATGTTAAGCAATGTCAAGCCTGGTCAGTACCTAGATGGGTAACCAGTTAGGAATACTAGGCGCTGCAAGCTTGGATGTGTGGCTACTGCAATGCATAACAGCTCGGAATTAGAAATCAGAGTTCCAATTCCAGTCAGGTTTGTTTGTTTAGTAGCATATCAACTCCTTATAGGTTATTTAATGCTGAAATTTAATTTTCTTGGGAGCATTATAATTTCTTTTTATAAAAATGTATTGCTGGTAATTTTAAAAAAAAATGTATTGCTGGTATTTTTTTTTAAAAATGCATTGCTGGTAATTTTTTTACTATGAAAGTGTTTTGCTACAATTTTTACTACAAAGATGTTTATACTTTCATAGTGTTTGCCCATAGCTGGGACCCTGACAGGTGCTACCACCCCATGTCAGGGTGGACCTGAGAACAACAGCAATTAAGAGGTGGTTCCATACTCTTCAAAACCTCCTGATCAGAGGCCTCACTGCCGGATATAGTTTATCGTTATACCCAGGATGGTCAGGTTTGTTATATTCACTTATGTGCAAATACTCTTGGGAAAGGTATGAATGCACCTCTTCTTTCCCCAATTATGGGTTAATTAGTGGACATGTATCAGTAAATCATTATATAATTATTACAATCTAGAAATATTTTCTAGCTTTAAATAAACTGTAAACGGTTGAGCTTAAAAGTAATAGTCCTTTTTTCTTGCTTTCCTTTACTACCTTGTCTGAGTTCTTTCAGCTTTTTTTCTGAGTCTGCCATAAACACAGTGTTGGCTATGTATCTTATGCAGTTAAGATTATGTCTGTCAATCAGATATGCCTGCTTTTGACCTATCTTAATTTCAATTGCTGGCCCCCTTATGTCAGTTTATCTGTTTGTTTATCTTTCTCGGTTGCCCAAGGAGGCTTTAATGAGTGATAAACAACTCCACTCTTTCTAATAACAAAACAATCCATTTTATCTCAGAGTTTGAGCACAGACTTAATCTTCTTCTTCTATGTGCTGTGTCCCTCCCTTGTCAGTCAACCTAATTCATTGGTGAATATTTATCACACAGATTGAACCATTTATATAGTAACCATTACAGTTACTAATTACATGTAAAGTGACAGACTTATTGGCCCACACTTGGAGATAGATTACATTTACTAAACCATTACATCACTATCTTTCTTTGAATCCATTCTTAAAAAATCTAACTTAATACAAAGAATACATGCTTAGAATGATCAGCCATAGATTAGAATGAAGTGATACCCTGCTGTGCTGGATCACTGCACAAAGATGAAGACATTAGAACTCCCCTAGACAGACATGCATACACAATCATGAATACATATTACCATCCAATGCCCACTTAGACATACAAGAATCTTCACCAACTTACATATAGAAGTATCTACAGTTTTAGTGCATGTGATACATTACTGACCAATGAGAAATAAACCAAAGAAAATTGAAAATACCAGAGTTTCTGTCTTTTTGTCTGTTTTCTCTCAAACTCTGAAGTTTTTAATAAAAGTGAAACATGTTAGATTGACATACATTTTCTATTTGTTCTTATTTTATCATAGATAGATAATGAACAGACTGAGATAGATAGATAGATAGATAGATAGATAGATAGATAGATAGATAGATAGATAGAATGTTTGGTTCAAGACCACAGAAATATTTATTTTAAGAAGATCTTTATTTAATTTTTCTTGATCATGAAACATTTTTAAGAAAATAAGAACAACTTAAATGTAGAACCTCCTGAAAGAAATATTTCCATGGTGTCTGATCAAATATGAGATAAGGAAGATTTGCTACCAAAATACACAAGATACATATATATAAAGATAGATAGATATGGACAGATTGAGGAGAGAGAGAGAGAGAGAGAGAGTGTGTATGAAAATTATTGAATTACATACCCATAGATACACAATGCAAAATCCTCCCTGGCATTCGACTTGGCTATGCCTGCTAATTTCAGTTCAAAGCCATTTGACATTTTGTTAATGGCTGAAAGATTAAAAGCAATAAAGTTAAGTAGTCTGTGAAGCAATATAATGAGTCAAAAACTCATCTTCAATAGACTTGATTATTCTTTCACATTACAGCAATACAGACAAATGGCAACCTGTAATTGATGTTTGAAAAGGCAATACTACTCCATGTAAAGATGAAATAGTTGGTTTAGACTGGACAATAATAGACTCTAAGAAAACAGTAAATGAACTGAAATCCTTTGAACATTTTCAGAAGAAAGGACTAAAGAAATCATCATATTATAATTTTGTTTGTTCCTCTGTTAGTTTTTTTGGTGTTGTTTTAACTTGCATGGCCAACAAGAGATTTAATTGATGGCTTGGTGAGGAGGTACAGACTTAAAAAGGTAAAAGAGATGGGAGAATCCACTTGGTAATGATTTAAAATGGATAGATAGTATAGGAATTTGCAAGGAATAGTAAAGGGAGCTAACTCTTTACCATGCAAAGATCAACCTTTAACCTGACACCATTACTAATCCGGGATTCTGATTGACTAACTGCTGTCCAGTCAAGATCCCTTCTTGGGGCCATGCGGTAAACTCAATCTTGAAATCTTCCTCTTTTGCAACTAACAGCTGTTGTGACCACATATTTATTGGAGCCATCCTTTTCCAACGCTAATCGAATACAGAAGCCATGAATCTGCAAATCCCACTTGTTCTTTGGACACTCTTCTAACAGTTAAGTATGCAAATATAAATTATATTTGCAAGCCTTCTTTTGACCTATGGTGTATACACCCGTTTCTGTGATTTAAACCTGTTGAATTTAATATTGTCATTGAGTTGCTTCTCTTCTTCAAGTATTTCCATGTTTGTCTTTGACTTTCTGGAACTCAACTGAAACCGAGAAAATCTTTATAATAGATAAATAGATTCCTTCTAAAGCCTAATTCTGCACTATACTTGGAAATGTTATTCACTAACTAAACCTTGACCTCTTCAAGTCTAGAGTCATCTATCATTTTTCCTGCATAGACCCGGGAATTTACTTTTTGCCCTTTCTTATGTTCATACAACACCACACTGTAACCCTCTACCTTGAGTGGATCTTAGGCCTTGTATTGGGTGAACATTAGTAAAAAATATGATAGATAGATAAATAATGAATAGACTGTAATAGATAGAGAGAGAAAGAGATAATGAACAGACTGAGATAGATTGACAGACAGATAATGAACAGACAGGTATAGATAGATAGATATGAACAGACTGGAATAGATAGATAGATAGATAGATAGATAGATTCCTTCTACAGTTTACTTCCATACTATACTTCTAATGTTTCCAACTGTACTCTGAAATGTTATTTACTAATTAAATCTTGACCTCTTCAAATCTAAAGTTAACCATCATCTTTCCTGCTTAGCCCCAAGAACTTTACTTCTTGCCCTTTTCTATGCTCATACAAAACCACACTGTAACACTCTAACTTGAGTGATTCTTGAGCCTTGTATTGGGGGAACATTATAAGCACATGCCTAAAACATTACATTACATCGCTATCTTTCTTCGAATCCATTCTTAAAAAAATCTAACTTAATACAAAGAATACATACTTAGAAAGATCAGCTACAGATTAGAATGAAGTGATACCCTGCTGTGCTGGATGACCACACAAAGATGAAGACATTAGAACTCCTCCTAGACAGACACGCATACACAATCACAAATACATATTATCATCCAATGCCCACTTAGACATACAAGAATCTTCAGCAACTTATATACAGGGGAAGATTGTTCTAATTCCATGTGCCATGACTTTGGATATCTCACTTTTAGTTAATTCCCTTTGTTAACTCAACTCTCCAAGTTTTTATTCCCTCTGCTGTGGCCATGTATTGAACACATAACTCTTAGGGTTATGTCACTTTTGAATCAGTCAACCATTACTTTTATCCATTGAGCCATGTGTCCTTGGAGAATTGAGTTATCAAATGGAATTAACTGAATATGAGATGTCCAATGCCATGGCAGATGGAATTAGAACAATTTACCCCCGTGGACTAAATAAAGGGTTCAGTTTAAAATTCCAACAAATATTACCTGAAGGCCTGAGTATACAACAGTTGAAATGTTGTGAATATGGCAGTGGAGATGAGGACAATAGTCTGAACAATCTAAATAGTGTAAATAGTTACAATACCTCATCTCAGAAATATAGACAGATATGGAAGTGAATTCATACATCTTTCTTTATTCTTGAGAATTGAGAACACTATTTATTTATTAGATTGCATATTATATAAAATTATTCTTGTGGGGGCACCTCGAGGTGGTGTAATGGTTAGCAAGCTTGTCTCACTAGAACAATTATGACTGAGTAGTGAGTTCAATCCTCACTGGGTGGCCCCTACTTTTAGTCTTGTGCCACATCTAAGCTACGCTTAGAAAATCGCTATATTTCGGGCACGTCAAGGCGGTGTAATAGTTAGCAAGCTTGTCTCGGTAGATCAATTATAACTGTGTTAAAACTTTCAAGGAAAAGAATTTTATTGTACATTATATGTTGAAAGATTAAAAGATATCAATATGTGTCAGGCCTGTTATTTTAGACATGTGAACTTTGTCCTTTTGTATTGATTTCAAAACAGAAAAGGATTACTTAATCTAGTTACAATTATGAAAACAGTCATATAACTAACTTTGGCATTTAAATGATAACATGAAAATATGTCCTTCAAAAATCTTGAAAACTTATGATGTTTTTTTTACACTTCAAGAGTATTTACATTTTTAAAAGCAAGTATAAGTTATTCTCTGTTGTAATATCTCCTGGATCAGGAACAGCCAAAATCTATCTTAATCTTCAAGCCTGAAACTGTAATTTGAACTCACAACCACCAGATGAAAGTAACACATGTCTAACCAACTTTTATATCATAAAATTAATCCCTTGATCAGGTGGTTAAAGACTGGTTCAGCAGAAATAACTTACATGGACAAAATAACACAATTATCAACAGGTATCCTATGTCAGAAAAAACAAAAAAAATAGACACCTGATAATAACCAGAGGATACTTTGCTGAAACATTTTCTCTATAATAACATCTATAACAACCAAACAATAGTTCAAGATAGAATTACACTATATTAATGCCCTATCCCTTGAAATTGAACACTCTATTTACAAAGACTGCTTGCCTAAAATTCATTATCTTCCAGAAATATGCTGATTAATTTTTTAGTGTAACATATGTTGTAGCCTGTCAGAACTCACACTCACACAAAAACAAAAGTGTCCATCTTGACAGCTGCTGTTCATGTGACACAAGCTGACTTGATTTTAAGCTGGCTCTGCATATCAACTTCTGAAACAAGTCATTAAATATTTTCTGACCAATCAGAAAAAGACCTAGGTAGCTTCAACCAACTGTCAGGGCCAGTGCAAGGCTCATGTAGGCCCCCACTGAATCTATGATATGGGGCTCCCATGAATTTATGATACTCCTCCACTCAAATCTATGACATGACCCCCACTCTACTACATCTTAATTTTCATAAGGTAGTACTCATATAAAATACAAATTTTACTTCAGACTAATTATGTACAATAATGGATCAAATACAATATAGATGAACAATTCAAGCTGAAAAATTGAAAGTAAATACAATGTATCTAAATACAAATTAAAGACATGTCATAACAGATCATTCCATCTTAAATAATTAGAGACATGTCATAGTAGATCATTCCATCTTAAATAATTAGAGACATGTCATAACAGATCATTCCATCTTAAATAATTAGAGACATGTCATAATAGATCATTCCATCTTAAATAATTAGAGACATGTCATAATAGATCATTCCATCTTAAATAATTAGAGACATGTCATAATAGATCATTCCATCTTAAATAAATCAACAATGTTTTGCATCAATTTTTAGCATCAACTTGAGATTTTTCTTGTTAAAAAGTTGATTAATTTTAACACATTCAACATTATGGATAAAAAATAGTGAATTTTATATCGTGTGTTTTTTTTTCAGGACTTAGCATCAGCAAAACAAATTCATGGATTTGGATAAAAAATGGCCTCAGAATTACATCAAAATCAGCAAAAAATTTTCATCTTATAATAGTAAGTTGTGCTTAGTTTAATTTGTAATGTATATAAATGTAGGTAGAAAAAAGTAAATGTTGATAAGATAGTGAGGGTCAAATGTCACAAATTACTACCTGGGCTGGTGGGCAAACAGGAGATTAGGGGATAGTACGCACAGGCACCTGAAGCTTAAGTTTCATTACTTTCATTGTAGATACATCACTGGATATTAACATCCTTTTTATCATTTTGTCAGTTACATCAAGAATCAGTTTCTGTCATGTATAACTTTATTTGCTTAAACCACATTCATTTTCCTTGTCTTTCTTGCATTAAAAAATAAAGAAAGTTTGATAAGAACATTTGTTATGACATTAAATCACAAGGGTGAAGACAAATACTAAACTAGAATACAATGTTTCCAAAATTGTCAGATGCTTTGCTGGTGGTTTTAATGAGCTACAACTGATGCAGAAATAAGGAGAAGAAGAAACTAATAAAAAGTTATCACTACTTCTATCTTGTAATATCGTCATTACACAATGTAATAAAAATCTTTATTTTCCTTGACGATAGATCTGAGTGTTTTTGACTAATCTATTAGCCATTATCAAGTATGTGTTTTGTTTAACTCAATATGTAGACTTTTCTTAATAAATATATATATGATAAGATAAAGAACAAATAGGAAACGTTTATTAATCTAACATGTTTCACTTTTATTGAAGCTTCATCAAAGAATGAGATATAGAGAAAAAGAAGAAAGAAATTCTGGTATTTTTACTCTTGCATTGTTTGATTTTCATTGGTTAATCATGTTTGAAATTTGACCAATTACAGGGGAATTTTGAGACCATATGAAATGAGTATTAGATCAAATTCTAAGACCAACATTGGCTACATTAACACATTGGCTCATGATTTTATCACTAAAATGGGCTTATTTTAATAGCAAACACTTAAAAAAAAACATTGATTGTTTTGAAAAATTCCCTCATTAAAGAAAGTTGCTTCAGAGGCCACTCTAAAATTAGGGGCCCTGAATCCAGAGCCAATACAAGGGTCTTACGTTCCCCACCCCCAAATCTATGATACAGGGCTCCCCACTCTACTAAATCTCAATTCCCTACAGTTTATATATATATATATATATATATATATATATATATATATAAAGAAGAAATAGTCCATAGTAGAAACCCAAGTTTTTGTTGCTTCTAATTTAACTGTTTGTATGTGAACACATACATACCTACAATATATCAACACGTAAACTTTAAATTCTATAATATAATTAATAATTCATGTTTATTGAATGTTTAATAATATTCTTTTTTCATTGGTTAAAAAAAGGTTAATATTCAAATTTTCTTGTGCTACAATCCACTTGGGCATGTAGTAAAAATAGCACAAAACTACACCAACAAGCAATGCTCATCAGACTTGTTTTTCCATCCACTCAGTATTTGCCAGATGTTCCACAAATCTGGTCGTATGCCTAAGTCGTTTAGTCGAACAAATATCTACAAGATAAGAAACATCAATAAACATTTTTCAAATACATTTATATATTTTATTATCTTATGGCCCACATCAATTATGTACTCAGATTTAATTAATTATTATTTATTTGACATTTACAACAATAAACTGTAAATTACATAACATAATTGTTTCACTTGACCCTTTCATGTTTCTTGTATATTTCTGAGATGTTGAGAATGATAGCATCATTATCATCATCATTTATTCATTTAGCATATTTTGTGCCACTGTGGTCACCACTAACCGCCATAATTGTGGTTCAGGGTGACATTCAAGGCAAAATAGTGCAATGGCTTGCTGGTTCCTTTTGCACCAGGGATGTTGAGGTTACCCTGTCCCTCCTCTCAGACGTTCCTCTTCCCACTGGTAAAGCTGTTGATCTCGGAGGTGCAGTTCCTATACCCAGGCTGACAACTGGCTGATGGCTGCTTGATACAGGTGTGTTGAGGAGAGGCATTCCCCTTCACCGACTGGCTACAGAGAAGCATCTGTGTAGCAAAATCTAAATTACTGTTTATAAAAAAGAAATTGTTTTGTGAGCAGATATGATTGTTTGGGAAAGATCGTCGAAGATTTATTTATTTAAAAAACAGAGCATTTTCATAAATAAATTATATTTATTAAAAATAACACATAAACAGAAAATATATTAAAAAATTGTTGGACTTAATCCCTTTCATAATATGTTGTTAATGTTTATGTTAAGGTACATTTCATGAGCAGATATGATCTTTTGGGAAAGATCGTCGAAAATTTGTTGTTTAAAAACAGTAATTTGAACTTTGCTAACCAGATGCTTCTCTGTAGCCAGTGTTATATGTACGTATGTAAGTAAATACGGAAACAAATAAAATGAAGTATTTTACTTCCGACTACCCTCACACAGTTTAGCCGACAGGTTAACCAATGCACATGTAACTTCTTGGAGTCATGTGTGAGAGTTGGATGTAGGCCATGGACCAATATAGTTTAGCATCCCAATTCATCTGAGTAAAGCAGAGTCAACCAATTCACTGCAAAGATCACTGAAGATACACCTTATACACCACTATCTTTTCATGATAACATCAATATTTTGTCAGTTACATCAAGAATCATTTCCTGTCATGCATAACTTTATTTGCTTATATCACATTTGTTTCCTTTGTCTTGATGGCATTAAATATAAAAGAGGGCTCGATAAGACAATGTGTTATGATATTAAATTGCAATGGTGAAGATGGATACCATTCTGGAATACAAGCAATGTTTCTAAAGTTGTCAGATGTGAAAGATGCTGCTTTGCTGGTGGTTTTACTGAGCTACAAGCAAAAGAGAAATAAGATAAAGAAAAAACTATTACTATTTCTAACTCATAATATTGTTATTACACTATTTAACAGAAATCTTTATTTCTCTTGGCTATATTGCATTGATTTCTCTATTTCTTAATTACAGATTGTCATCCTGGGTATGACAATAAATTATATCCAGCAGCAAGACCTCTGATCGGGAAATTGGGAGTTTTGAGGAGCATGGAACCACCTCTTAATTGCCGTTGTTCCCGGGTTCACCCTGACTCGGGGTGGTAGCACTTGTTAGGGTCCCAGTGAACCCTAACAAAAATCAACAGTACGTTTTTATAGTAAATTTTCCAACAATACATTTTATGATCTACAAAATATATATCTAAAAAACATACCTTTACTCTGAAAGTATAAAATTATATACAAAATACCTATAGTTGAAAGCGTAAATTTAAATAGAAAATATATAGATGTTAGCATTAAATGACCTATAAGGAGTTGATATGCCATTAAACAAAAGTAATAAAAAAATACAGATTGAATAGTAATATCCTCTAGACCAGGGTTCGACAACCTTTAGGAGAGAGCTGGCCAAACAGCTATGTCTTGGAGGAGGGCCATGATATCAAATGTACTATAATAAATTGCCCCAACCTCAGATTGCTCCATCCAGAAGGCTGCCTTTGTCTGAAGGGTGAAAGAAAAAACAACAAAGTTAATGTTATATTATTTAAACAAGGTTCCTTAGTTTCTGGCAGGAATAACAGGATAACAACTAACACAATCAACAAAAAAGGCAAATTCCTTACTACAAACGAAATACAGTCAGAAATGGCAAATTATTTAATGAGACACTTGTTTCTGCTTATTGTTTGATAACTTCTCTACATCAGGTGAAATATTTGTTGATGACAGGAGCATAACATCATCCAGGTGGTCATCAACCAACCTTGTTCTTAAACAACTTTTAGTATATTTCATTTTCACAAAAATGTTGTTCACAAGCATATGTACTTCCAAATAATGATACCATCATTCTCACATTATTCAGTAGACTTTTATATTTTCTGTAGGGAAAAAACATATTTCTTGTAGAAATCAGCAGTGGATTCAGAATTAAATTTTGATTTATCACATTGTAACTCGATTAACTCCAACTGATATCTTTCTACCATTTGCTCCACAAATGAATGAAATAATTAGTCCAGGTGTTAAGTTGGTGTGCTGGACAAAAATCCTTCATAGGTTGTGGGGGAGGGCAGGGGCTGGGGATTGTTGACCCCTGATCTAGACACTGAAAGACATCAGTCAACTGCTTCTGTTATGTCTGTGGATATAATGTTGGCCCCAAAATAAGTGAACTGAAATGTATCATTTCACACAAGACTAATATTATCTTGCATGTGAAAAGTACTTGAGTTGTCTCATTGGAAACCAAGTCAAGCCATTGCCCCTAATGTAATCTGTGGTAGTTGTAAATGTAACACTAAGTGGTTGGATGTGTTGAAGTAGAAAAGTTATACTGCTTGTTATTCTGTGTAACTGGCGAGAACTGACAGACCACCTACATGGTTGCTATTTTTATATGGTTGACATATCTCCATATAAAAGATCACAAGATAGGAAGAAACTAAATTATCCAGATATCTCATCTTATGAATTATTTTCTAAATCAGTTGACTGCCAGGTTAATAAAAATGACAATTGGTTTTCATTTGAATACAGATTGTAACTTGCAGCCAAAGAAGGATTTAAAAAAAAATTTATAGACTGTAGTGTCAAAAATGTTTGTAGTAATTTGATTAATGATGTAATAAAAATTGTTTCATTTGTCTTCCTGTTTGTTGTATATTTCCAACATGTTGAATACAATGCTAGCATTCTTTTCATTATAGCATCAATATTTTGTCAGTTATATCAAGAAATGGTCTCTCTTATGTATAACTTTGTTTGTTTGTATCACATTTGTTTTTCTTGGTTATGTTACATTAAATATTAAAGAAAGCCTCATAAAACAATTTGTCATAACATCATTAAATCACAACAGTGAAATTTATACTGGAATACAACCAGAGTCTCCAAAGTTATCAGATGCAAAATTTGCTGGTGGTGGTTTTGTTGAACCACAACAGGAACATCTGAAACTATGGAGATGAAAATGACAATGGTAGAAAAAGAGTTTGGAATGCATTCAAGAACATTGATCTCAGGGAAGGTGGGATAAAGTAATTTCAGGGCATGAACATTCTGCACTATTTGTATTATCATTTGGAATCCTTCTGACCAAATCATAGTTTCATCCTGGGTATGATGATAAACTACATCTGGCAGCAAGGCCTCTGAGTGGGAGTTTTTGAGAAGCATGGAAACATGGGCAAATAGTGGACCCCCAAACTGATGTCAAAACATTATTAAAGTATAAAAATACATTTTTGTAGTAAAAATACCAGCAACACATTTTCATAGTAAAAAAAAATTACCAGCAATACATTATTAGAAAAAAAAAGAGAAAAATTACCAGCAATACATTATTAGAAAAAAAAGAGAAAAATTACCAGCAATACATTATTAGAAAAAAAAAGAGAAAAATTACCAGCAATACATTATTAGAAAAAAAAAGAGAAAAATTACCAGCAATACATTATTAGAAAAAAAAAGAGAAAAATTACCAGCAATACATTATTAGAAAAAAAAAGAGAAAAATTACCAGCAATACATTATTAGAAAAAAAAAGAGAAAAATTACCAGCAATACATTATTAGAAAAAAAAAGAGAAAAATTACCAGCAATACATTATTAGAAAAAAAAGAGAAAAATTACCAGCAATACATTATTAGAAAAAAAAAGAGAAAAATTACCAGCAATACATTATTAGAAAAAAAAAGAGAAAAATTACCAGCAATACATTATTAGAAAAAAAAAGAGAAAAATTACCAGCAATACATTATTAGAAAAAAAAGAGAAAAATTACCAGCAATACATTATTAGAAAAAAAAAAAGAAAAATTACCAGCAATACATTTTTTACTGCCAAGGCTTTGGGAGCCTTGGCAGTAAAAAATGTATTGCTGGTAATTTTGACATTAAATTTTGACATTAAATGACCTGTAAGAAGTTGATATGTCATTAAACAAACCAAATCATGGTGTTATGCTGAAAGAGCATGGTTTAAGATTTCATCAGGACATACAGTTGATAGTGAAGTGATATCAGAGAAAGTGAAATGGAGTAATGATTGGTGAATACATATGGAACTAAGTTTGAGAAGACTGGGCAGATCCCAAGAGAGACCAATTTTGAACTTACTGATGTTCCTGATCGTCATCATAGTAATTACAGTTTTGTAGCATTCTGCTTTGTTTTATTGTTATATAATATCTTGTTATCTTATTATTACCTAATATTGTAGCAATATCAGTCAGCTGGACCTGTCACAAAAATGGGTTTGGAATATTTATTTTCAACTGATGGTTATCAGTATCATGAAGTGGGCTTTAACGAGCAGCCCAGAGAAAGAGAAGGCACTGAATGAAGATAAACTATGCTAGCTTATAAAACTGACCAGTACCATGAAAAGGACACAGAGTCAAAGTGGGCCTCGGACAACGACAGACAGGGAAGACACCTGCTAAAATGTTCACCTCCCCACTCACCTTTGCCTCATCTCAAACTTCGCTTGTTTATAGGAGTAGGTTACAACACAAGAGTAAAATCTGGTTTACTGCTAAAAATTGTCATGATTTTCACTCGTGGATAATGATCTGACCAAAGGGTAATTTTTAAACCACAAGTGTTTGACTGGAAGAAGCTGCACCCTGTCAACAAATTTGGTGTCTGGTTTGAGCTGCAATGTAACAATATCTCAGTATATTGATTGTAATGCTACAATAAATATTGTGTTTTCAAGTTTCATGTATATGTAGTGATCTCATGATCACAAGAAATTAAAAAACAATAATTTCCCATGATTCCCTAGTAAAAAAGGAAAACACCCTACTGGCGAAAAATTTAGAATCTGGTGTCTTTATGTGAAAACGGACCTCTCCAAGAATGCAGATTAAAGATAGGTTTTACTTAAATATTACTTCCTTATATTGAATATGACCTTTTAATAAGAGACTTATCATAACAAAATAATTCATTCGTTCAACAAGACAACACAACTATCAGAACATTTAACAACCACATTATGAGAACTTTATCTACTGAAACAACCAAACCTTCTGATAATAAATCCTTATATATTTATGTACAAATGTCATACTCTGTTGTTATGATGTACATCTGTATATTTTACTAATCACAAAAACAGGATTCATACAAGACCCATCATAACACATATTTTCTTGGTTTAGAAAGCTAATGTGATTTTCCTATTGTAGCTTATGATGGTCAAATGTTTTGGAAAGTTTGTTTTTTAATCATTTCACCCCAAACAAGGCAATAATGCCACTAAGACGCAATGGGTTACTGGCAGTGAAAGAAAATGTGAAAACTAGTGAAGAAAAACGACAATAAAAGAATAGGATTCAGGAGGACAGAAGATGGCAATTGCTGTTGCATTTAATTTTTTGAAGATTGTAGATAACAGGGAAGCAAGAAATCAAAAGAGAGTTCCACAGGCAAGAAGTGTGAGAAAAGAAACTATTAGAATAGAACTTACAGTTGTATCTAGCTAATTCAACAGTAAAACAATGAGGCCTAGTTGCCAATCTAGCAAGCTTAAATTCAAGCACAGAATCTCATTAAAACAATTACCATGAAAACATTTATAGAAAAGACAAAGTGAAGCCACATCACAGTGGTGGAAAAGTGACTGATGTTGGTATCCCAGATCCCAGGTAAAGACTGATAACATTATTGACCCTTCTGTGGATTTTGTCTAGAATCTCAAGATATATAACAGGAGCACCAGACCAGATATGCCAGCAATATTCAATGCATGTACAAATAGTAGATTTATAATTATGTAAGATGAATTCCAGTGAGAAAAATGGTTGAAAACTTTCCAAGTAAATAAATTCAACATTTTTATTTGATATATATTTATATAAAGAACAACATAGAAGAGAAAGAGAAAATTATGCTTGCATGTAAACAGATTGCTAAAAAAAAAAAAAGGAAAAGTTATGGGATTAACGTTGTGTGTTAAATGGTTTGGTGAAAGTCAGCTGGCTCAGGGAGTGCCTCCCCCTGAGGAAGAGTGGACAACATCATGTACCTATCACATCGTCCTGGTGAGAGAGCAAAAGAGAGAGAGAAGGCTTATGTCTCTTCATTTTATAGTCCTGAATAGACCGCCACCTAGTGGCCTTAAACAAAGTCCATTGGCAGACGTGGAGTATTCCTACAATATTCATCATATTAAAATTGATAGAGAAACACACAAAAATGGAAGAAAACGGAACTTTAATAAAATTTTGTTATCTAATCTTATCACATTTATGGATATTTACAGCAATAAGCTATAAATTAACAAATGAATCTGGCATTTTTGGTTATTTTGAACATACGTTTTACTTTTATCATATCAAAACTTGCAGTCCCACAGTAAAGGAAAAAAAAGTAAGCAGAAAGCATTTTATGCATTGCTCTTCTGAAAATTTTCCAGAAATGGTCAAAAAGTAGAAACTATTTTTGTTTAAAAAAAAAAAGAAAAAAAGCGTTATGCTGAGTCAAAGCAATATCAGTTACATCCCTTGAACGTGAACTCTTCAGATAGGAGAGTAAGAAAAACAAGCCGTCTGATTGTTTTCACATTTACTCGGACGCCCTGCAATGGAGACTCTGTTTATTTTAGGAATATGTGGTCTTTTGCTTTGTCTGCTTCTTTCCTTCTTCGCTCTTATGGCCTACTCAGGCCTTTTCCACAATATCCAGGTTTCCACGGGCAAGCCCCCAATTGGGGACATGCTTGTAGCATACAAGTTTTCCCGTGGACCATACAAAGATGCGGGCCAAATCTTCAGTGAAGTCGTCGGCCTTGCACCATACAAGAAAACTATTGGGGTTTACTATGATGACCCAAAACAGGTACGTTGAAAAAACCTTATTCTGTTTGTATGCTTATATTTTATTTTGATTTTGCCATACACATAGAGTATTTTGTAATTTTTCATTATTTGTTTTCAGTCAGAAAAAAATGCTTCTTTTTCCTTTGTACCTATATTGGCGCTCCGAAAAACGGTCCGTAAAAGAAAAAAAAAATCCGTTGGGTTGGTTGAATTCTCATGCCACAACAATTTAGTCACTCGGCTTGTTTATTTGCAACGGTTTCTTTTGATGGAATAAGAAAATTTGTTGAAAAAAAGAAAGAAAAGTACTTACGTTGGCATCCTCTTGGAGATAGCAGAAATAACGAAATAAATACATTTTGTTTGATTTATTTATTTATTTTATTCTGTTAGTTATCAACTTGTATAAAACCGAAAACGGTTTTCAGCGTGACTAGCAAAAATGAATAACAAACAAAAGATACAATCCGCAATTTATTTTATTAATAATAGCAATAAAAAAAAAACCGTAACAATTCTCATCAAAACCAATTTAGCTTCGTTTCTGTTTGTCGTAACTATTTTTTAATTCATATTTAAAATTTTTAGTATTATTTTTTAACTAATTATTAAGAGTTTAAAAATCATTTTAAAAGAATATTAGCTAATTAATATTTTTTATTCTTGCTAAGAATTGCAGTAATTTTACTTTCTTCGTGCATAAAGGGTATGGAATTATTACGCGATATTCTTAATTTCTTCTATATAGGTAAAAAACGAAAAAAGAAGCTCAGCTCTGAATTCAGTAACTGGTGGTCGAATTCTTTCCCCGTTTCAGAGAAAACGACTATTTATTTCGTGTTTTATTTTTGAAATGATGTTTTAGATGCAAAGTCTATCCCATCAGAAATTGCTTTTTCTCACTTTCATTCATTAGAAAGAAAATATCCATCTGTAAGAAGAAAGAAGTGTTGAGTTTTTAAATGATTTGTTTTGTTTTGAGCATTTTCATTTTTCTCTATCCGAGCAGCCAGATAACCACTCTATTATTCACTATTAGGTTGCATTCATAACACAAAAAGAAGCTGCTACTACTAGAGAAATATTGAATTTAATCTAAGATGTTTATATATGATTCTTTTTCTCTCTTTTTCAATGTTGTGTTGTTTGCTTTAAAAAAGAAAGCTGTCGATTTGTCTTTTCTTTCCGAGTAAAAAAAAAACAAAACAAAAGAAGAATGCTGGTTAACAAAAACAGTTGACAAAAGTCAACATTCAACAATGACTAAAAAGCTGACATTTCTTGTACAAAGCGTAGCAAGCTGTGAACATTTTATTTGCATTTAGTTTGTCGTGGGATAGGCTGAAAAGCGATGGACATATTTTCCTGCCCAATCATTTCATTGCAATGAATGTATAAAAAAAAACCTTACGTCTAAAAAAAAAACAGTTTCATACATTTTTTAGTGTATTGTTATAGCGGCTGTTTATTAATTGTGGTTAAATGATCATCAGGATTTTTTGTTTCAAGCTGTTGGATAGCAATATAAATGTCCCACCCCCTAATGAAAGAAGGCACTTTCTTCTGCTTTTAGCTTTTCTATATGTTATGAAATTTAATTATAAACTGATGTGAAGAAAAACCTCTTTATGAGTTTTTTTTTGGAGGGGGGGGGTCATCTATGATTTCATTTTTTTTTTTAAATTTTTGGTTTAATTAATCGTTCAAAAATAAAGTGAACCTGGGTAATTTTATGTAGTAATTCTGGAGGAGGAAGGTATTGAAAAATGTCTACAAGTGCCCATAATTTCATTTCCGAAGTTCGTTTATGAGTGCAACAAACAAGACCCCCCCCTACACATCTTGCCTCCCAATTTCATTATCTCCTTTCTTAGCTCAACATTTCCACAACAATTTTGTTGTTCACTGTATTTATAATTTACAACTGAAATTGTCTCGAAATGTTAAAATATGGCTTTGATTTTTTTTTTTTTTTTTTTTTTTTTTTTATAGAGGTCAACGTATTTTTTGTTCGCTCTTCACGACTACTGAATTAAGAAGATTAACCTTGATATTCGTTTTTTTTTTTTTTTAATATTTATTATCTGGGTTACTTGCTTGTCGTGTGTACTGATTCATCGTGAGTTATGTTGTTAAAAGAAAAAAAAAAGGTTGTTTCTTTCCCCTGTGACTCTACAATTACGGTACGTAACTGATAAGGAGAAAGACATTTTTATTTTATTCTTGTTTCTTTGTTTGGCATTTATTAAGTCAATCCGTTTGTGCCTTCCCTTCTACATTCCAATTTGCCTCCTTTCAACAGCTGTGTTAATCCGGTTTCGAACCCAATGCGAGCGCTCCTAGAATTGAAGCCCCCGAAACAGCACGTTTAAATTAAATATCACTAACCGTGATCTCTCGTTTTGATTCTTTCATAATTTCATTTAGTGACAATTTCTAACGACAATGAAATTCCTTTAGTTTTTCTTTTTTTCCCCGGCATTTTCCCCTATCTAGAATAAAAACAATCCCGTTGAGGTTAAGATAGAACTCCTTAAAAAAAAAAAAAAAAACTAAAATATATATTCGAAGTATTTAAAAAAACAATGGTGTCGTTATTTTTTTCACTGCTCACTCACCCCACATTCCATATTTTCTTAGTTCTTAAAATGTCAGTTACATCATGGTTCAAATTCTGATTTTCGATCTTATTTGTTGTGTACAAGAAAAACAATAAACACAAGGTAAAATATTCTTGCTTTTTTATTTTTTTCTAGCAGTTTTTGGCAGTGTCATTTGTATATTTATATGAAAAACTAAAAAGCCTTTTTTCATGTCTTCGTTCTTCGTATATCATTTAAAATTTGAAAGCTTTTTTGCTTTTGCTTTTAGAGATGAATGAGAATGACATGATGAGCACTGACACGAATCCCTCAACTGGCTTTTAGCTCCAAATGAAATAACTCTCATTTGGTATCTACATTATTTTGACGACGTCGACTCTTAAAAGTTGCTTGACTCATTTTAAAACCTTTGTGCACATTTGCAGTTTAGGAGGTTTCTAATTTTCCTCAGAGGTTAGATTTTTTTTATCAACCAAAAAACGCGCACACTATCGTTTTTTTTGTTTGTTTGTTTTCCATGGTTGTAAAAAAAAAATACTGTGAATGTGATGTAATTTATATACTCATCACGTATGGAAGTAAAAGGACAAGGCAATTTCCCTACCTACGAAAGTTATATTCGTAATTATTAATTCTTTTTTTTTTTTTTTTTTTTTTTTTTTTTTTTTTTTTCCTTAATAATGATCGATTGTTCAAAATGTTTAAAATTGTTTAATAATAATTGTGTCATTGTATTTTACGCCAAGTTGATTTGAATTTACCCGCTGGCGATCGTTTTTTAACTTCTTTTTATTCAAGATGTGCATTACGTTCTCTCGACTCATTTCTCATTATCCATCAATTCTCCACTGCATCCTTAAAACTTTTGGAGCAAAACACGCACGCGCTCAACGTCACCCACTTCGCCTTTGCCTGCTTAACGATGTAGAGACAGTAGAAACTGCTTTGGCAATGGAATACATTTGAATAATTAAGCAAAGAAACGTCAATACATTAGTTTAGTAGCTTATGCTTCCATTATTAACAAAACCTCATTGTGAAGAATGAACCAGTATCGATGACTCCAATACACACGCGCGCGCACCTTGGTGTTGATAGCATATATTACACAACTTAAAATATGCGTGGTTCCATAGTTGGGTTCATTACAAATGCAAACTACTTCCAATTTGAGTTCCAATTTCTAAGTTGAATCAATGAGGTCATTCTCTGAGTGATGAGTATTATATTGAGAAATTTAAAACTATGCTCTTGTTTAAAATATATTTTTTAAGGAGAATTTAATCAGTGGAACTAACAGATGTCATACAACAACAAATTTCATCAAGTTCACTTTTTTGGAGCTTTGTGTTAGTTTGGGTTGTCAGTTAACTAAATCGTTTGACTGGTTTCTAATTTTGAGAAACTAACAATTGAAAATATTTAAAATGTTGACTTATGAACCACTGAGCTTTGTGACACAACCCCCTCCCCTCCATGAGGATAAGGTTTGTTGAGATTTCTTGTCACTCCAAAGAGTTATTGGCAAACTCTATGGGTCAGGCCAACCTGGAGTTCTCAAAGATTACAAAAATAATGTTTGAGATAGCAACTTTCAGTGTCAATTATTTGAAAGTCAACATATTTATGATGATATAAGGGATAAAAAAAATTTAGTGGTTTATTTTCAAGTAAATATTAGTAGAATAAGTTGTATGTGGTAGAAATACCTCCCACATAATAGTATGACAATGATGTCTTCATCTAGCTGATGTCTTAGCAGTATATGGGGGGGGGGTATTTCTGCTGCATCCTGTACTTTAATAATTTTTATTTAAAACAATGAGTCACAGTATGTGGTCACTAGTGTTTAACTAAAATGTATTTTTTTTATGGCAGCCTCTTTTGATATAAGAAAGATAATTTGGTTGACTTTAAGGAAGGATGGCAAGTGTTTCTTTTGTTTTGGAAACCAACCAGCCTGTTTAAAAAGCAGAAATAGACATGCTGCATTCATTACCTTAAATGACTGGAGGTAGGACAATTGTTTCTTCTCTCTATTTAAATCAAATATTTGGAATATTTTTACTCAGTGCTAAATTGGATGAGCCTAGATAAAACTAATGGTTCATGAACTTATCAATGATAAACCAATGTTTTTAGATGTTACCCAATTTTGATTTGATTTAAATTAATGGAGTAGAATATTGAAATATGAAGAGCAAGAATTATAAGTTATGTCAATATACAAGATTTGCAATTGATTTTTTTAACAGTACTTAATTATAGTGAGCTTTTGAATTTATTTCTTATTTGACCAAAAGTGTATTGTATTATTAACCTTTATTAATGTTTGTGACCCATTTGCAGTAGAAAAAGGTTCTGGCCACTGAAGGTGTCTATGATTCATGAACAATAGCGTGTTTGAATTTTATAGTTGTGTTGTCATATCCTGCTATGGCAACAGAAATAACTTTGAGTATACTGCAATTAAGAGGCCTTGAAAAAGAATGCAGTGGAAAGGGAATTAATATTAAAAATGTAGAGTTCTAAAGATTAAAGAATTTTTTACAGCTTATCAACCTTTTTCAGGTTATTTAGTCAGAAAATATTTTAGATTGTACTATTTTTTTGAAGATAATGATTTTTACTGATACAAGTTCTATTAATTAAAGCATAGCTGGGGGAGAAGAGGTGGATTCATACCTTTCCCAAGAGTATTTGCACCCAAATGAATATAACAAACCTGACTGAGATTGGAATTCAGCTCTCCGATTTCCAATACCAAGTTGTTATCTGTTTCACCTCTTGCACATCAAAGCTTACATTACCTGGTATTTCCAAGTAGTCACGCATCTAATCTGCATACAACATATAAACAACTTTTATATCTTCATATATAAACACGATGGCAAAGTTTAACTGGTGGAACTTCGAAAAACCAGTGTGTCAAAAAATAAAAAAATAAAAAATTTTGTCTTGACACCATTATTGTACACTCTCTCAGCAATGTTTATTTTAAAATACTATACTTAGAATTTTAATAACAAAAATGTTACACACTAGTTGTTAGTTTATTTACAAGATTAATTTTCTATTTACAAGATTATAAAAATATATGAACCAACTACAATACAATATTTATCATTTGCCATTTTATAAAGAAATAAATAAGAAAATTAATATTTTTATTCATAAATTTATAAAAATATGTGAACAAGAAAATTTAAATAAACACATGAAGAGTAACTAATTATAAATTTTGAAAAAATTTTCTGAGCAATTTTTTTTTTTTTCATTTACTCTTGCGACACAAATTCACTAAAATAGGTTGAGAGCATCTCCTCCTCTAAACCAAACATTCTTTTAATTTTAGATTTTAAGCAAGACCACACTCACTCAATATTTCGAGTATGTATCTCCCTATTTGTTGGACAAGGTTTTCTTTGTGTATAATTACAGAATATTTGTAATTTATACCAGGTATTTCTATTGATTAAGCCTCTTATATCATAATTATAAAAAAAAAATTGCAAAATTAAAACCAGAAGTAATCTGAAATACGAAATAAACTGAGAAGAAAATGTTCAATGTCTGCAAGAATCATGTTTATCTAAATTTTCTTAACATTTTTAAATGAAAAGATTTGTTTTGATATTTCTTGTATAAATATTGCAATGTAGTTGTATTTTTATTATCTTGCAAATATACAATCTAACAACGAAATAGGGCATAACATTTTTGTTATTAATTTTCTAAAGCTAGCTTTAAAAAATATCATTGCTGGGATAGTTGAGGTATTAATAGTAGGGTCAAGTGGAGAAAAAAAAATAAAAGGTACTTTTGACACCCTTTTTTTTTCTTTTCCTTTGAGTGGGTCTCTGAAGGTTAAACTTTGCCAAGAATATTTGTTAATGGTTATCTGCATTATTTTGTTTTGTAGGACTTTAATACCCTAAGTTCTGTATGGGCAGGGGTAGGGTGACAATAGCTGGGAAAAAAAAATTGCTCAAAATTTATGATCTCCACTTTAATTCCTCTCTCTTTTCTTTTCTTTTTTTTTTTTTTTTTTTTTTTTTTTTTTTTTTTTTTTTTCATCAAATGAAATGGAACTACTAAAAAGAATATATTAATATATCAAGTTTTACTTTGAATTTATAGCCTTTTTTACCTTGGGATCTATATCTCTTTTTCCTTTTTTTTTTATTTTTCTTTTCTTTTTTACTTTGAATTTTGTAGCCCATTTCATATTACTACTATTATATCATGTATGTAGTTAATTGTTTTTATTTAATATTTTCTCCAGAGATATTAATAAGTCAAAATAATTCTTTTGCTCTATGAAATTAAACGTTTGTATTTACTTTTTTTAATTAGGAATAACATGTATTAAATATATAATGCTTTAAGCATTTTGGGTGGGGTTTCATCTTTGCTTCAGACCTCAAGTGGAGCTTTTTAGACAATCTAATGCTCAAGATGCTGGTAAAATGGTTAGTTCATTCCATCACTCCAAGGGATATCTGACTCTTTCTACCACATTTTATACAAGAATCAGATTAGATGAAAAATGTGTGTATTTCAGCTATATCTTGACTGGAGCTGCTCAATCCTCACTTCCCAGCCTTCAGAAGGTTCAAAATCATTTGCATGGCCTTGTAGATGATGACTTTTCTACTTTGCAACCTCTTTAACTGCAGATTAAACATTGCAAGTCTGTTGCTACTCCTATAGAAAATATTCAAATAAGCTTTATTCTCTTGTCCCACCAATTTGGGATTTAACTCCACAGAGTCAAATCCCCCCTCATTTCCTCCATGTTCCCAATATGAGAAGTAAGCTCCACTCAGCTGTTTTAAGAACTGCCATTGGGTGGTGGTGGTGGGGGGGGGTAGACTCCTGCATGGCTGAACAGGTCATTCTTGACCTCATCATTTTCATCCTCTTTTCTTAACACCTTTTCTCCCATTCATATCCAACACCTCAGTCAGCATTACTAGTTTGTTGATTGTAGCACTTTACCTTGAGTGACTTTCAAGTCTCGTATCGGGTTAACTTTACGTATGTATGCACACTTTTGGCAAGAGAGTTAAGGCAGGAAGGCATAGTGGAGTAACGGATTGTGACTCTAGTTGAGGAGTCGGAGAGCAAATTCATTATATTCACTCACATGTTCATTTCCTTGGGAAAGGTACGAGTCTACTTAGCCCTCCCCACCCCCAAGCTATGGGTAACTAGCAAGACAGACTAGGTTCTATAGCCCTAGGTGGTAATCGGTCTAGGCAATTGAATTAGAACCAGCCTGAATGTGGACTTGTATGCAAGACTGATGTGCCATATACAACACAAATGTAAAAACTGAATGCAGTTGTTGGCTCCTGATTGATGGGAGAGTCCACTATATATATATATATATATATTTCAATGAATTTGTAAGGAATAAATTAGATCATTTCTAACATTTACTGCTTTATCCTTGCTTTTTTTTTTTTTTTTATGCAAAAATTTATTTTCTTCTTGTGACTTAGCCTCTTAATGGACTGCCATTTCTTCTGAAAGTGAATTTCATGAGGCAAAGAGGCGGTGAGGAAAAAAAGGAATTGTCTGCAGCTGATGTAGGCCAGCAGTTTGTATATACCAAAAATAACCCTGGTGCGTTTCTTTCGACTGCTGATTCATTATGAACATTTTTCATGTGTGCATCCACAGACTTCCTGTTTCCTCTATTTTACTTTCAATATATGAGTGGATAGTGAGAATTTATCAGCGCCTCTGTGTGTGCACATAAGAGTCAATAAAAAAGTAATTCCTGTTCTAATTTAATTTTTAATGTATTAATAAAAATTCCTCAGTGTTTTACCTGCAAATCATCTAATATTTAGAAAAACAGGGATAATATTTGTAAAGTTGCCTTCTCTCTTCTGATTCATGATACCAAGTTGCTGTCCACTGGACACATGCAGAAAGCAAAATACTCTCATAGATTTAGCTTTGAACAGAGAAAGTGCTGGCAATTTTAACAAGAGGTTAGTATGTGTTTATAGAAACATTGTATTTAATGAAAACACTATAGAGATCCAAGAGAGAAAGGAGAACATGACTTTAATGACAGGCTTTGCAATGGCATGTCAGCTGCTGTTGTGAACGAGAATAAGACTAAGAAGGCTGATCTCTTTCCAGCTGATTGATAGGAGAAACCTCAGGGAATCTAAATAAAAGATATGAACACAAAAGGGACATTTTACAAAACCAAACATCAAATGTGTTGGTTGCCCATCGTGATAAGACTAACCCCAATTTTGACAAAAAAAAAAATGCTACTCTGGTCAAAGGAGAAAATGATTCAGTATGATGTAAATAGAGTGCTTTGATCACAATGTCATCTACAGTAAATTTGCACCCTCGGCTCTTACAACATTTTACCATTCCTGTTAGAACTTCTATTATCACAGTGTAGGATACCTACTAACAAAAGTGATGAAAAGAAAAAGAATATATATGAAATTGGCTAGATTAAAGAAAAAAAAAATTTAATTTAAAATTCCCAGCATCTCTCGTTCATGCACATGTGTAGTCACACCAACATAAACAAATTTAGTCTGGAGTTCTAAAGGACGAAACGCATCACAAGCCTTTTTCCACTTTGCCATACATTTTTATATATCAAGAACACTATTGGGGGGGGGGGGGTAGTCCAATATTATTCATGATATATAAAAATATATATTGTTATCTCATATGAATTGATCCCTCTGGTACTCTGTAATGCTTATATATTGTACATAATGCGTTAGAAATTCCCTTTCTTTGTAAGCATGCGCTGATGGTCCAAGGGTGAGAGTTTCCAACTGATGTAAAATTGGTTGGGTTTCGATCCCAGCTTGAAGCAATTGCATGTCTAACCACACTGATGAGCTATGATACAGTGAAACAGTCAGTCTGTGGATGTGTGTGTGTGTGCATATCTATCTATATATATATTTTGATATCAGTCTATATATCTGAGATGAGGTATTATGATTACTTACATTATTTAGACTGTTATCTTCATCTACATTGCCATATTCATAATGTTTCAGCCATTGTATGCTCCGACCTTCTTCAGGTGATTGGAATTTCGAACCAAAAGCTTTATTCATACAGAGACATCCTCAAGGACACGTGGCCCAGTGGATAAAGACGTTGTGTTAGATCCAGTGACTAGACCCAAAGAGTTGTGAGTTCAATACCAGGCCACAGTAGTGGTGAAACAAATTTGGAGAGTTAAAGGGAAATAATTGAGACATCTGGAGGAGGCATGGAACTAGAACACCCTACCCTGGTTGATGAAATAAAGGGTCCAATTCGGAATTCTAACCACCTGAAGAAGGCCGGAGTGTACAGTGGCTGAAACTTTGAATATAGCAATGAAGATGAGAATAACAGTCTGAATAATGTAAGTAATGATTATTTTTGCTTATAACTTTCAATCTTTATCAATCACTGTCAGAATATTTGACATCATTCACTAAACTTATGATTTTTATTTTTCTCTTTTGAGAAATCTGACTCATTTGACATCTCCACAATGAAGGATAGATCTTATTTATTTTACTTTAAAAAAAAAATCTTTTTAATTTCTTTTTCTTTTATCTTGAATGTAGTGACTTGCCATTTGATTAAAAATTTTTTTTCTTAGTTTATCAAAAAATGGGTGGTCATTTGTCTTTCCCATGGTACTAGATACCAGATTTTCTTCTGCAAAATATTCTTGCACTAATTATTGTTATTCTTTAACAATTTGCAGTATCAATATTACTTCTCTTTCTACTGCATTCTTTTTCAAGGCTCTCAATTGCCGTATCCTGGTTGTTTTCTGTTGCCATAGCACTAGCAGGCAACTATGAAATTCAAATTCAGGGGTCAGTTATCTTCAATGGCAGCATAAACTTTTTGTACAGCAAAAGTAGTCACAGAGTTTTTGCAGTGGTTCATCAATTATGATGCAAAATGAAATTTAATTAAAGATCAGCAATAATCAAATGGGACTGGCACATTAACCAAAAATCACACGATCATCCATTATCCGTTACACTACCCACACATCCAAGCTTACAGCACTTGCTTGGTATTCCCAAGCAGTCACCCATCTAGTTACTGACCAGACTCTGTTCCCTAACTTCAATGATCGTACGGGAACCAATGTTTCAACATAATATGGCTATAAGCCATATGGTTTATAGTTAGGACATTTGGAAACGCATACACACATCTCTATCTGTATCTTGCGGGATTAATGGACTTATTTTTAATGAGACATTTTTATTACTTCAGACGTTATTTTTAGTGGGTACCTGTGTTTGAATAGATGCTTCATTTTTTTTTTTTTTTTTTTTTTTTTTAAACAATTTATGTCAACCAGCACTCAAGAAAACGAATGAGGGGATGTGCTTACCATAAAAGGGGTGAATAGAATCTTGCTGGACTGTGATGCTCTCTAAGGTCAAGCGGTCTAAAGCATGCCAGATCAGATGGGAGTTTCTTCCATAAAGGAGAATGCATGTTCATATCGTGCCAGAGAGCACATTTTCTTTTAGTTTTTGCAAATGCACAAACCGGTAGACATAGTATCCACTGTTTTTTTTTTTTTTTTTTTGTTGTTTTTTTTTTAACAAAAAAAAAACAGGATGTCTAGTCAAATATGGATATCCACTAAAAATAACAATTACAGTAATATCTATCTAATCTCACTATCCAATTCTTTTTATTTATTGTTATATGCACATTTGACTAAATAATCAAACCTGCATATGCATAGGATATTCTGTTTAGAATTTTTTTTTTTTAAATTGTCTTTCTATATAAATATAACGTTATCTCTTTCTCTTGTTACTAATCAATTGCCCACACTTTCAGAACATGAAAGGTCTTTATTCTCAGTTTAGACCAAGGATGTAGACAGCTCATGATGGATGTACCAAACAAGGCGCATTGTATCCCAATGATTTTTGCCAGTCTGTTTACAAATGACACTGGTATGCTACAGAGTTGTACTTGTGAATATTTGTAGAATTTTTTTAAATACATCACAATGCATACAAAAATGAACCAAAAAAAAAACTGGAAAAGAATTATAAATAAAAATTTGATGAAAAACTGAAATATGAATTCTTATTTATAGCAAGTCATTTGGAAAACTATTGTATATTCTTTGTGAAATTTTTTTTTCATATAATAGAAGCATAATCTTAGTCTTCTATTTCCTGTATCTCTTCAGGGTGTGGGCAATTATGGCTCTCCATAACTTTTAGCTTTTAGTAAGCTTTGTCTTTGTGTTATCTTTCCCAATCCCTGTTCTGCCAGCCGTTTACACAAGGTGCGTTACTTGCTTTGTTTCAGCCTTCAATATGTCCTAAGAGTGTCAGATTCTCAAGGACTTCATTATATATCGTAAAAACTTCAATTGTCTCTTTCTGATTCTAAGTACAAGCATTTTTTTTGCTTCCATTTTCTGTAAACCTTCCTTGTTACACACTTGTAGAAAAAAGAAAACTGAAGCTATTTGTTGGATCTAAGTTACAAAATAAAACAGTGATTAAGAAAAGGGAAGAAATCAAAAGGATAAAATTCTTTTTCCAAGACATAGAAAATTTGCTCAGAGTTATTTCTAGGATTTTTTTTTTTAATAAATATTTTTATAGTAATTGTTCTGATGAGCCTTCCTCTTTGGTACCAAGACTTTATGAATTTAAGTGTACTACTAGTTTGGCAGCAAGGTCTCATCATTTCACAGTTGAAATGGCTAGATGTAATTAAGTTCTATGCTAACAGTTTCTTTTCTCACACTTCCCACTTGTGGGTCTCTATTCTGGTTTCTTGCTTTCCAGTTAACATTGATCTTCAAAAATTTAAATGCAATGCCAATTCTTATTTTTTTCATTGTTCTCTCTCCTTAATATTTTCTTTTTCTTGTATTCTTTTACCCTCAGTGACCCCTTGTGTCTCGTTCGTTTTATTTCTCTGTTTGGAGTGAAATGAATAAAAAGAAAAATTATTCTCTACTTCTCTTGTTATTTTATATGAATTTGTTTTGCTGTCTTACTTTTCTTTATCATAGCTCTCTAGTTGTTTATTAGCAAATTATTAGGACACCATACTGTGTCCACCATGACAGCATTTTGTGGGGCGGGGGAGTCTTGTTCCTTATCAGATAATATACAAGTGATTCTATTGGGTTACATGGTACAAGCAGCAGTGAATTGAGAGAGGTACATTTGTGCTTTTCCTAACAAAACTAATATGAGCGTAAATTATCTCAAGTCAGTTGCAACACTATTAATAGTATAGATTTTACATGTAAGTGAAATTTACTATTGGCATTTGGTTGAAATAAGGTTAACCTTGCAGGTTAAATGTGAAAAGGATGAAAAACTGATTTACATAATTTGAATTTTACAAGTAGACTAGAAATACTTTGAGGTTATCTGATTTATAGAAATTAAAATCATTTATTTTAAACTAAATTCTGAAAGAAGAGTAGAAAAATTAAATTTTGAGTGAACTTGTTATTGAGAAAAATTAAATGCAAATTCAGATTGCATAAGACCCAGAAGGTTGGCTGGCATGTGGAAATGGGCTCAAAATGTGTAGCAGAAGGGAACTATCATACTGCTTCACCAATTCCCTTTTCATTGCTGTTAAATGTTAAGCTAACCTCCAAACCTTCGTAAACTTTATACTCTCTAAATATCTAAACTGATGTCTATGATAGCAAATATATCAAAAGGAATTTTTAATGTATCAACTTGAAAGCATTTTAAAGATGAAAGGGACAAGATCATATACAAATGAAATCCAGTTTGATCAACTTGTATCTCAAACGATTATCAATTTGCTTATTTTCTTCCATAATTTTAATTGAAAATATGACAGCTTCTGAGGTTTCCATTTCTATTCTATTTCCAAGGAATTTTAATTTAGAAGCAAAATTTAATTCTAAATTTCTTTTGTTTTAAATCTAGTTTTATCAGGCACTTTTTATCATTTGTTCTTTAAATACACAGGGTGTTCCAAAAGTCTTGGCAACATTTTGACATTGAATATCTCAAACTATTAAGGATATAAAAACGCGCCTGACATATTCTGAAAGAATTTAATCTCAAGTTTTACATGGAATGTTCGAAGATGTTCAATGTGATCACCATTGGTCACACGGCACACATGAAATCCATCATCTTTCAACTTCTCTTACATTGCAATGCAAAAGTCATGATGAGCTAGTTTATTAGTGTCCTGCAACTGTTGGTGTCATGTGCAGTCATCGTTTTAAGACACGCCAAACAGTTGTTGTAGGAAGCTGAAGTTCCTTACTGGCTCTTCTGATCAATTTATGGGGACTCCGCTCGAAGGCAGTTCGAACTTGTTCAACCGTATCATCTGAAGTTGAGGGGTGTCCCGTACTCTTAGCTGGGCACAAACACCCATCCGTCATGAATTTACCATGCCATCACAATATGGACTTCCTTTCTGGTGCCTCTTTTCAGAACTTTGTGTGAAATGCATGTTGAACAAGTGTCCATGATTCAGTTTTTGCAGATTCAAGGACACAAAACACCTTTTCTAGTTGAGTGAACGCCATTACTGGATCTGGAAAAAAATCATTAGCATTACAAAAAACTTAATGAATTTAACTTACTGCCATTCATAGTTCAGCAGATATGAGGACTTAAAATGTGCCCAAGACTTCTGGAACACCCTGTATTATAGGCAAGCTGTAGTCATATATAATTTACTGCTCTCCCACAGCTGCCTCCCCAAAATAGAATATTCTAACTAAAACCAGTAAATAACCAACCATGTTTTTGACCTGATGATGATGTTTTCGTTGGAGAATGATCCTTCCCAGCAGCTACTTTGGTGTCGTCTTTAGGAGATTCAAATATAAACATTCTGTTATTGGAGCCAAGTTTCTTCATCTTAAATTGCCTTTTGTTCATTTATACATAAATAGTCATTTTTTCATGTTTCAAATCATTTAAACACTTGCAGTAAACAATAGTCTTGAGGATTAAGATTATAATAATAGGACACTCTTTTCTCTTTTGGCTTACAGCCACATCACATTGAAACACCAATTCCTGTACGAACACTGAAGTTAAGTAACATTAAGCTTGGTCAGTATCTAGATGGATGTATCGCAAATACCTGGTGCTGAAATTTTTTTTGTGCAGATGGTGTAATGGATAATGACTCCGAATTGTTAATCAGAGAGCTGAGTTCAAATTCTCATTGGATTTGTTATATTCACTTAAGCATGAATACTCTCGGGAAAGATATAAATCCATCTCTTCTCCCCCTATTTTAGGTTATTTAATAAGACTTGTATCACTAAACTATTATTATCTACAAAAAAAAATTTTTGCAATCTAAGAATGTTTTCAGACTTTAAATAAACTGCAAATGGTTGATAAACCATAGAAAAGGAATTGGTCAATCTTTTTCATTATTGTGTTATATCTGTACTCCTCGTCAGTCAGCTTTATTTTCACACTTGAAAAATTGACTTTTCTGATTACAGCTCTCTATGCAATTCCTTGTAATTCTCTAACTCTGTATGCACTCAGTGGCAGGTGCAAATCGATTAACTTTACACTTATATCTTATTTTCAATTTACTTTTTTTTTTCTTTACTAAGCATCCATAGATGTGTATGTTTCAGTAATCCCCCCCCCCTTTTTTTTCTAGTTATTGTTTTTAGGTGTATAAACTACCACCTTATCCTGTAGATTAATTTGCCATCGCAACTAAATAAGGTTTTCAATGTTGAGTTTAAAAGTATTTAAATATGTGAGGGCCAGATAGATCCACATACACCCCTCTCTGGATTTTGATAATAACCAGAAGTGTGGTTAAAAATGCTCAATCACAAACATTTGGGCAGTATTTAAGTATTTACATACATTGGATGCAAACATACTCCCTCTTGTACATAAAAAAAGAATAAAGAAAAAAATAAAATTGTCTGTCATTTTTAATCTTAATTTTAATAAAATACTACTGACTGCTTTCTTTCATTGTGTGTGTGAGAGATTATATATATATATATATATATATATATATATATATATATATATATATATATATCCCCCTATTTAAGATAATGAAATATTTGTTTGTTATAATAACAGGAAGCACTATTACATGCCTTGTATTAATGGAATATCTCATTAATAAATGTGGGTGGGTTAAGCTACAAATACATTGCTTTTTTATTTTTGTTTTATCTTTGGATAATTTTATTTCTAATGATTTTGAAAATCAAAATTCTTTCTTACATACAACAATAATGTTAATTGTGTAGATAAAAATGCTTTTATCACTCCTTTAGAAAATATAACCAACACAATTCCTTAAATATTGCTTTTTCTGTGGGTAAACTCTTGTTAACTGGTTATTTTTACTTATGGTTGCAGTGAATTAACACAATGTTATGCTGACTTGTATAAATCTGCTGTAAGAATAAGTAAAAATAGCCAGTTAACAAGAACTTTGCACAAAGGTTGTCTTTTAGATAGAAATCAGGAGTGGATCAAGTTTTATTTGGTCAAAACTTTTCTTTTTTTTTCTTTTTTTTTTTTTTTTTATAGATGGCTGCCATTTTAAATATTGCTTTGTGTTTGTAAATGTATTTGTAAAATCTGTAATTCTCGTACCTTTTCTCTTGTGTTGAACTGTTGTACATTTTGGGGTTTGAAAAAAAAAAACAATAACTCTTTCCATTTATTTAATGAAAGCTTGATATATTTCTTTTGACTTATTCAGTTATTCAGTTTTATTTTATTTTTCAATTTTTTATATTTTATTTTTTTAAGGATTTTGATGCAATATTGAAAATAATTTTATTGAATTGGATAAAAAAATTCCTAATATTTGAATTATATCAATGTTTATTGAACTTGTCAGTGTTCTATTCTTGTTGAATCATTTCTCATGGCTTGATGTTTTCATCCAAAATCTACTCTGCAGTTGCAGTGAATTCATGTGATGTATATTGGATCTTCTAAATAAATGAAATTCTTAATAATATATTAAAAAAATGCTTTTCTTTTGTTCATTTAAATATTTCCTGTTTTACTACAGTTAAATTTATTCTATAAATTCTTTTTTTTTTTGTCTTGAATTCAATAAAAGTTATCAACTCTGCAAATAGCATTTAGACCAGTGATTCTCAACCATTGTGCTGTGCAATCCTCTTAATTGTCCCAGAAAACTGAAAAAACATCAGGCACAGGTTTCACACTAAATAAGCTGCACAAATAGTTCAATAGAAACACTGAAATAATGTAAGTTCATATTTGTGTGTTTTTTGTGGGTTTTTTTTTTCTTTAAAATTATGGTTTTATTTCATAACATTTAAATATCCCTATATTATCATTTTCATATCCCTTTAAAAATTTTGCTAAGTGTGCCATGATATTTTCATTTGCTCTTAGGTGTGCTGTTGCTTAAAAAGGTTGAGAAATACTGTTTTGAACTTTGTCCTTACATTGAAATTCTTCCTGGAGAACAAGATTACTTTGTAGCTTCTTCCTATTTTCTTAATCACCAGTATGATACAATCTTTTTTTTTTCTCTTCTCTTATCTTTCGTATACTTGAAAAATCTATATTACAAAGCTTAAGTATTGAGTTGATTTTCCTTATGCATTTTGCTTTTGATTTCATAGTAAGTGTATTCCTGACCCTATCTTCTATTCTATTTGTTCAACATAAACTCTGATCTAAACAAACACAAAACTGGCATTTGGTCTTTTATAATTTTTCATGTGTATTCTCATTTCCACTTAGGTTGTCTTTTTGCCAATTCATTATTTGCTTTCCTTTTATTTACTGATTGTTTAGTGCCTGTTTCAATTTAAAATAAATCTGTCTCACTGCACATTTGTAGTGATAAAGTGCTTATTTAATCTTTCCGTCTGCCCAAATTGATTTATTTTAAACATTAAAGAAATTGCAATCTGCTATAAGAATATTCTTGTCCATTTATCCATCATTGTGATGATTCTGCTCATCAATTTTATTCAATAAAGTCTTGATTCTCTAAAATGACCTTTTTTTAAGTTATGGTGCCAAGAAAGATGTTTATGAATGATTACTACTGTCAATGCTAAATCATGACATTTTTTACAAGCCCTTTGAGAACATCAAAAAGTTGGTTATACTCTACAGTTAGAAAATCCTATGACTTGTAGAAAAACTTATCAAAAATAATTATCATGTTAATATCTTCTGATCTGATTATTGATTTCTTAATCTATCAAACAGTTGGCATGTGATTCTTTATGTGTTCTTTTTGTCTTCCAGCACAAAACCATTCTTGAAACTAACTAAATAAAAATTAAAAAAAAAAAAAAAACCCTTTTTTTATCTATTTTGAAATCAGTGTTTTATCAACTTCAGAGATTTTTTCCTTGCAGGTAATGAAGTAAAGAAAAATTAAAACAGTTTTTTTTTTTTTTTTTTTTTTTTTTTAAATAGATGTTAAATTCTGCAAAATTGGAATTGCTCAAAACCTCTGAAATTGGGGTTCTAATTATTTACACTATTTACACTGCAACTCTAATATTGCAAATGTTGTTCTCTTTCATGAATCCTATTAGTATATACAATAAACCTGCTTAAGATAAACAAATTTTTCTTGCTTTCTTTTTGATCTTAAAACTGCAACATGCGGAGTTTATATTAGTTTGTACCATGTTCATTAACAGAACTGATTGGCTGTCGATAATATCTTATGATTGACATTAAACAGGAATAGACTTTAAAAATCGCTTCTCCAGAATATTTAAAAAAACTGTAAAATAAAAATGAAAGAAAATCTCTTTAAGTATTATTATTAGTAAAGTTCCGACACTAATTGTCCCAATCAACAGAATAAAATAAATAAAAGGTATCATGTGAAATAATTTCAACCACTTGACAGGTTCTGCTAAAAACTAACTTTAAAATGAACATGAAATAGGTTGTGCTGACCTTTTAGGCTACTAGAGGTTGCCACAGATCAATTTTAGGGTTGAAACTGCTATTTTCTGCCAAACTGCAAAAAGGAACATGTTTTTGTGCAATACCACCTGAAGTGTTCTCATTGTAAGCATCTATATAAACATTTATTTCAAACAATATCTGTGGAGGTGCCAGTGGCCAACTTTTCAACAGCATAGAAAATGGAATCTATGAGCCAAGTTCAATCTCAGTATTATTCTTTTTTCACTTATGCCCTTGGGAAAGGTGTGAATAGGAATAAATGATGCAATTGCTGTTTAAAAATTCTTAAGAGCTTACATACAGTAATTATTTAAATTAATAGAGTATTTTGAAAAAAGGATTTTTGCAAATCATTTTTTTAAAATTCTTAATTGCTTGGAAACAATAATTCCAAGTGAGAATCAATATTCCTGAGCAAACTGAAGATTAACATCTTTTTAAAGCAATTGATACAAAATAGAATGAACTCATGATTATATATTCATTTTAGATATTCAGAAACCTACACTAAGCACATCTGCTAGTAAATATTTCAAATTGATTTTAATTACATCTCCCCAATGGAATACAAGGGTGTGCATGGCATGACCGGTCTTAGTCCTGGAGGTTAGAATTGGAGGAACTAAGAAATGCAGTTAATCTGAACATTTTCCATGGAAATAGCAATAGAGCAGCAAAAGACTTGCAACATTTTTGTCTGTGAGGAAAGCAGTTTTAGGGTGGAAAATAATTTTGTCACCCACAAGGATGTGGAGACACTTGTTGTTGAGATTTGGCAGCTCCTGCCCATATATTGCAGCAGTACTCCATTTTTTGGCCTGATCTGGCTCTTGTACAGGATAGCAGGGATTATCAGTTACTTACTGAACTAGTACAAAGAACCGACCATTTTTCCAGTATCTTTAGTGATGAATCGTATTGTACGAGTTCCACTTGAGGTATGGATTGAGTTTAAATCCAGATAGGTGCTCAAGGTACAGGGCCTCCCTGAGTGAACACCCATTCATTGCAATATGTGAAAATTCAGGGTGCACTTGGTGATGATGGAATGTCACAAATTTGGTTTTCGAGGCATTGAATGTGACCAGCCAGTTTTTTCCCTCACCGAGTTGTCAGAAGAGAGATCAGCTGTCAAACTCTGGTCATTTAGAATTCTGGAGGTGAACCCATATATTGTTGTATCATCAGTATAGATATTCACAAATGATTGGAGGATACACTTAGACAGAACATTTATGTAAAGTAAAAAGAGGGTTAGACTGAGAAGTGAATCTTGGCGGATACCTGCATTGATTGCTTGGGCCTCAGGAGTGGCCATTAACAACTACCTGTTTTGTAAAATCTTTGTCTTTTGTAAAATCTTAAACTTTATGGTCTTGTCACTTGAGCCTTCGTTCTGCCTTTGTGAGTTTTAAAAATCAGCTTAGATACTGATATTAAATAACTTTTGTATACAAAATTAAAACGACATACAACCTTGAGATTTACAGTGCCTTCATAACCTCGTTTTGATTTGAATTTCCTATTTGCTTTGTTCATAGTTACTTAGCTTACATACATGGATTTTATTATGCAACTCAAGGTTTTCATAATAAAATGGGTATTCACCAATTGATAGAAAAATATTCAAAATGTATTTATATGAATATTTATACATCATTTCCAGTCAACTTTGATTTTAAAAAATTTAAATGAAATGCCAATCGTTATCTTAATTCCTGTTCTTTCATTTCTCTCTCTCCATAATGTTTTTTTCCTCATATTCTCATACTCTGCAACACTTCTTATGTCTTAGTGGCTTTATTTCCTTGCTTGTGGTGAAATGATTAAAAACAAAATTCCTGTTCTTTTATTGTACACTCTCCTTAATGTTTTCTTTTTGTCATATTTTCTCAAGCTCAGTAACCCCTTGCATCTTACTGGCTTTATTGCCTTGCTTGTAGTGAAACAATTAAAAAAAAATCTGAGTTTCAGCTTATAAAATCTGTCCTTATAATAAATATAAAAGAATATTTTTGTTTTGCAAGTGTGAAGTTTTATTGCACAAAGGTCAATATAAATTCTTATTTATAAATGAATTCAAAGGAATATCCCATATACCTGAATAAATTATTATTTCATTGTTTTATATGTTAATATGATCTCTTTGACATAACCTCCCTCAGTCTTTCATTGATTTTGTTAACATTTCTGCATTATTTACTTATTTTTCAACTTAGAGCAGTTTATAGTGATTCCCAGATCCCTACTTTGCTTGAATATTATTTTCCATTTTCATATATATTTCTTTTAATGATATACTACAATTTTCTATTGAATTAATATCTGGAGAGGCTGGAGGTTGTTCCATTTTAATCTTTTGACAAGGTGGGCAATAGTCAACTTTGCAGGATGTGTAGGCATATTGTCTCACATGAATATTACTCTTTAGCTTATTGGTCATGGCCTGTACCACTAAAAAAAAGAAAAAAAAAACGAACATCTTGTCTAAGAACATACAATAATTCTGTGCATTTCTCTTGATACCATCATCAAGCATTTTAAAAGGACCTATAATTTTGCTACTTACTCCCCACTCACCTTGGTTGACTATATCCATTCAGAATCCAATCTCTCTTGCACCCATTCAGTGTAGCTCTACCATCATCAAAAATTACTGTTCGGTAATCAATTTTCATGATTTTTTTTTTTTTTTTTTTTTTTACCCAACCCAACTTACTTGTTTCTCTTTCTTCTCTGTGATGTTTACTTGAATGTAGTAGTTTGATTGCTTCCTTGTCTAGCTATTGTTCTCCTTTTTTTTTCTGTCTATATTCAGCTCCTTCAAATATCTTCTTGCTGGTCAATCCACTACACTTACTTATATAAAACTTTTTTTTCCTTCTATTTTTATCTTAAAACTCTTTCCTTACTTTTTTTTTTTTTTTTTTTGCTTTCCTCAAGGCTTTCTTGTTCTTGTCTCGCCAGTGTTTTTAATTTCTCTTTTGATTGTCCTGCAATATCTGTTCAACTTTTTTCATAATATTCAACGTTGTGTTCCTATCACTCAATAATTTTGTAATATCTTATTTCTTACAATCCATAGAAAAGATAATTGTGGGTAAATAATAAATAATGAGTAAAAAAAAAAAAATAATTGACAAACCCTATAAAATAGGCACAAAACTGCATTCGGATCCACAATTATTTCTACTCAGTAGCCTCTAGAATAATTTGAAACTTAACCGTTACTGGCCACTCAATACAATAGACCTACCCATAATGCCCCATTTGACCAGCATATATAAATAGTAGAGCCAAAATGCAACGCACATGGCCTGAAAATGGCATTTAAGCTTGAAACAGACTGAGTGTTGACATCAATCACTACTTTTATATTTACATACTATATCACTGATATTTAACAAATTAACCCATAAATATAGCATATATAACATTAAAACTATATTTTTATCTATATATTTAAGAAATTTGACAAATGGAAAATGTTTCATTGAAAATAGATTTGATTTTGTGTTTTGTCATTCAAGGCTTTTTTTAAGACCCTCAGGTTCTTTCTTTTTTAAGACCCTCACTTTCTTTCTTTTTTTTATTTTTTTTTTTTTTTTTTAATGTAGTTTGATTCATTATTTAAGCACATACACAAATTTAAGAATTTCTTTTTATAATTTCAGAGTTGCAGAATTTCCATTATGATTTTAATATGACTGAGGAATATGTCATATTTTTTCTCAGCCTTTTTTTGTGATTATTGCTAATAGTTCTTTATATATTGTTACTAAATTTTACAAATGACTATTACTAGCTGTGCCTTGGTCAACCCATTTGCATAAGTGTCAGATTACTTTTCTTGGTTACTTAGTAAATATAGGTTAAGCCTAAAATCAATACTTCAATCCATAAAAGTTGTCTAATATATAGTTTGTGTATGGGATATCTATAATGCACATAGAACATTTGATATTACAAACCTGATTTGTATATATGGAAATTTCTCAAATGCCAATGTTAACCAGCTATCTGAGTGTATTTCATTGTATCAGTAAAATTAAAGCAGATTTGTTTGAGCTGATGAAATAAGTGCTTTGCTGGTAGTCTGTTATTCCTGCCTACTTTTTAGGTAGTGCAAATATATCTTGTGTCTCTTGGAATTTCTCTCTGGTTTGGAGCTACATTTTTAAACTTTTTTTTTTTTTTTACTTCACCAAACAATATGATCTTATTTTTAAATCTTATATTTTACTGTTTTTATTTTCTTTCTTATTAAGTCAAAGCAGAAATTTAAAATAAACTAATTAAAATCAAAGATTCATTTATGTTTCTTTCTGGACACATGCTCTCATAAATCCTGTGAAGAAAAAAACTGCAGACTGCATGCTGTTTTTTTGTCTTATAAACCTAATAATTCCACGACCTAAAATAAATTGCCTATTCAGAAAATATGAAATGATTGTATCTAAAATAGTGTGCAAGTTATGTGTCTAATGCTATTAGAGCTTGCAAATGAGGACATGTAACCTGATAAATGTTTTTATACAAGGTCTGCTGGGTAATTGTTGTTAAATGATTTCAGTCAGATGTACTCATTTCTTGGAACTACTAAAAATATTGTTCCTCAGGGTTTTATGTGTAAAATATCAGTTGAGAAATTGCTACAAAAATCGTTAAATGGTACTATTTGTCAAGTGAAATTCTATATTATTTCTTGTGAAAATTGCACAATGCATTTTTGCAATTTGGGAATAAAAAATAATTCTTTGTATGTGCATTATATATAAAGAAAGGGATGGAATTTTATTCAATCTGATAGATTTTTATTATTTAAACATGCATATTTATTTTTTTCTACTGGCCTGAATATTGGAGAAATCTTATTAGAGAAAAATATCTGGCCAGAGAGCATATATTTTTCTCTTAATAAGATTTCTCAAATATTCAGGCCAGTAGAGGAAAATAAATAAATATACTATTTAAACAGAGTATCTACCCAAATTCGAGTATCCACTAAAAATAATGTTTAACTTATATAAGAAAAACAATACTCAAATATTGCTGCCTTTCTGAAATACAAAATTATCTTGTCCTTGAAGATTTTGAGACCACTGTATAACTAACAGAACATCTACATGAAACGTTAAATCACTGGAAAGCAGAATTTTTTGAATTTTTGTTTTTTATATACTTCTTATATATCCACCTTTTGTCTTTCAGCAGTATTTGCATCTATACGTGACACTGATACCCCCCCATCCTTTTTTTTTTTCTTCTTTGGTTTTCAATGCCAAGTACACAGATTGAGTGACCACACTAGTAAATAAATTGCAAATTTGATAGTTTAATCATTATTCTTCCTCTGCCACAAGGAATTTTTATTTTTATTTTTTACTAATGTTCACCCAAGAGCCACTCAAGGTAGAGGGTTACTGTGTGGGGTTTCATAAGAAAGGACAAGCATTAGGGGTACAGAGTTTAAGCAGATTTTAAAAGGAATCGGAAACCAATCCTAAACAGAAAACAAGAAACCTCTACTCCTGTTCAAAACCCTGGTAGGAGTGTGAACCAGATGACAGGCGAACATATCTATACCTATTATTAAAGTTTTTCATACACAAACTGAAACTAAGGAAGAGAAGGGGTAAAGTCATTATGCTGTAATAGGTAAACTTTATTAAAGTCTGTTTAATTTAATACTATGATCGATGTTTTAGTTTTTCCTACTTTCAGAACTTGTCTCACTGCATATGTCATAAAAGTTTTGAAATATTTAATTGTATGAATTATACAAACAGCTTGTATTTTAATAATACAACAAATGTAAACTTACAGGTTGAAATTATTGCTAATGTATTTAAAAGTATCTTTGCTGAAAAGCATCATTCCTTTTCAAGAATGTCCTATAGGACAATTGTTACAGAATACAAAGGCCAGGACCAGAATGGTCAGTGATTGGTCAGAGTTCCTCATAGGTGTGGTATTCTGACAGTGATGGGTTGCATTTGTCCAAAACGGCACAAATAAAACAGAGGGCTGCAAGAATTTTGAAGTTTTGAGATACCTCCCACATCCAGGTTAGAGACTGGCTAAGACCACTTGCAGAGGGGTGCTGAGCCAAGTTACAACATGCAATCCTGGGATGTCATTTCTCCTACTGCCTCTTAGAATCCAAGCTACCACCACGCCCTCCTAATAAAACTAATAAGAAAAAGAAATGGTCCTTTTCGGTGATACAGAGACTATACAAAACGCAACACAATATTGTTTGTTAAAAATATTTTATTTTGTTGTTTTGGTATTTTCTGCCTGATTCTTGTTACTTTAAGTCTTACATTTTGCAAGGACATTATTCTGGCAGAAAGGACATAATGGAACAAGTAGAAAAATACTTAGAGATTTAATCAAATGAAGCAGGTTGTCAGGAAATAGGTTGTTACTAACTTGTATATTAAATTTTATTCTTATATTAATTGGATAGCATAGTTTGTTTTACTCAACGAGATTTATATATTTAGGAAGGACATTAGAATAATTAAAAGCCACAATCTTAACAACATAAGGTATGCAGATGACACAATGTTGATCGCAGACACAGAAAGAAAACTACAAAAAATTCCTATAGAAGGTAGTGAAGGAAAGCGAGAAAAAAGGACTAGACATCCACTGCAAGAAAATCAAATGCATGGTTGTTAGCAAAAGGATGACCCCAAAGTGTGAATTGTAAATCAGAGATATCAAAATCAATCAAGTGCAGAAATTTAAATATCTGGGTAGTGTTTTAACAGAGAACAGAAAGTGTGACGCTGAAATCTGAAGGTGGATTGAGATAGCCAAGGAAGCATTTCAAAAGCTAAGTAGAGTACTAAGAAATATAAAAATTTCACTATAAACAAGGAAAAGAGTACAAAATTGCTATGTGATATCTGTCCTCCTCTATGACAGTACTGGATGATCTCAAAGTTGAAGAGGAGACTTGAAGCAACAAAACTCTATTTCTACAGAAGGATGCTGAGGATACCATGGACCAAACATGTAAGCAAAGATAAGGTTTTGGAGAAAATGGAAACAAAAAGGAAACTATTATTTCAGGAAGAGACAGTTGAGGTTTCTGGTGGTACATAATGAGGGAGGAGGGCTTAGAAAATCTGATACTCACAGGACAGAGGGCAAGAGGATAACAATGCTATAACATACTTTGTGAACTTGACTAAATGGATGGCAGAACGAGGGCTTAGGAGATATAACAAAGCTTATTAAGAGCTACAAGTGATAGGAAGTTGTGGAGAGCCATAAATCCTATGTCTTGAGGGGACTTAGTGTATAAAGAAGAGAAGTGAGACAAAATTCTGTTGGAATATTAAAAGCATTGTTTACACTGTAGTTAGGTGAGAAATGTTAAGGAATTTCCAGTATGTAATATGCAGCATGTGTTTCGTTAGGGATGTAGGGAATATTATGCACACAAATTGATAGGTAGATAGGTTTTTAATTAGAAAATTGATATGCAAATGTAGTAGTAGTAATAGTTTGTGTTTTTATATATATATATATATATATATATATATATATATATATATATATATATAATAAAGCATTTTTAAGTTTTGAAATGGAAGGAAATGATCAGAGGGATATTGAAACAAGCAAAAACAATGTTATAGCAAAAATACTACTGCTGAAATATTTGGTGGTAGGTGGGGGTGAAAATGTAGATTATTGAACCTTGGCCAACCAAATTATTGAAGTCAGTTTAAGGGCTTAAGTGTCATGAAAAGATAATGGGTACCTTTGACATAAAGGTTGAGGAAGGTGAAAGATGAACAGCAAACATGTTTAAAGAAAAAGGAAAGATGGGGGCTGATGAAATATAGAAAAGTTTCTGGCAAGAAATCTTTACCAAAAATCAAGGGGCCTTGAATATGAAACCAAGATAGTGAATGAAAATAAAAATGAGTCTTGTATAAAGAATAAGTTGGGAAGAAAAAGGAAAGTCTTTTGGAATGGTGCCAGTAAATAGAAGAAAAAATGCTGTCAAAAAAATACAAACTTTTGTTGTTTGTCAAATCAAATGAATATAAAACTGTAAAAGCTTTTTAACAAATAAAGACAAATATATAATTTTTTTTTTTAACATTTTCTTTCTTATGAAACTGGATTTTGATTTTTAATTGTTATAAATATTATTTTGTGCTGAACATTTTAATTTATATGCATTGCTCATGGGAATTGTTTTTTGTAAGTCCAGCTGCTGCCATTGTAGATACTTGTAATTAATTTCTATTTTATTTGAGAATTTTTCTGTCTGAGTGATTAGCTCGGAGGCCATAGTTGAACAACAGTTGAAAATTTGTGGTGGAATTTTTAAAAGAAACTATTTTCTGAGGATATTTTTGTATTGTATTTTGAGAACACGTAAAAAAAAAAAAAAAATGTAGTTTTACAGGATACTTGCAATATTTTAACACTTAAAATTTTCATATAGGATAACTGATAACTTTTTATTTTTTTTAATATTCAATCAAAATGCATTTTGTAAGCCATGCCACAAGTTATAAATGATGCAAAGCAAGTTCTCAGTGTTAATATTAGTTTATGAATTCAGTTCTGTTCATATTTTAAACAAAGGGCAAATACAAGAAATTATTAAATGTAAGTATAATAAAGTACAGAAGATAGATATAAAGTTTCACATAAATAAATCTAAATCCCCTGAAATTTGGGAAAACATTTTACTAAAAACATCTTGCAAATAAGATGTCACTAAATTTACTGTTTTAATCTAAATCATATATATATATATATTATTTTTTAAAATATTTTAATCTGTTTGTATTTGTATAACCTACATTAATATATTTTGTACTTTACAAGCTGTTTCTTTTCTTCAATATTAAAAATTCTAAGGCTGTTGCTGTCAGATATTTTATTCAATATTGGTAACATTTTGATTTGGAGAAGTGAGACGTATTTGAAGGCCTTTGCAATTCACAAGACAAATTTTCAGAATCTGTCTGGATACAAAAGATTTCTTGAAAATAATGATCTCCAAATTCTGCAGGTTCTTCCTGTTACCTTAGTCATTAGAATTTTCTTTTCATTCTTTAACTTGTCCACAAAACCCACAATTTTTATATCTAAAGATCTCTATCTAGGCCAATCTAAAATCTCCCGATCTTGGCAAAGCTCTAAAATAGAATGGGAGATTTTGTCTGGTGGTTTCTACTGGCAACTGCAGTGCTTCATCACCTTGATATGCAAAATGGCATGCTCAACTGGCAAATAAGTAAAGGGCATGATGTCTTTGTAGTTAGAAAATTTTGCTTTACTTTTTATTTATTTTTTTTAACTTTGTAATGGTGAAGAATGAAGGGAAAAATGAGAAAGAAAAGGGAATTGGAAGGAACCAAGTATTTCTGAGAGTTACTTGTCAGGACTTGGCTATTCTCCATGCATTTCAAGCAAGTAGTTTGTCCATTTATAAGTGCAACATTAAATATATATTAGAAACTTGTCTATTTTCTATGCATATTTTTTTTCTGTTACTAATCATGTAGATAGGTGCAGCTGTGTGTGTACTAGTTCTTATGGTAGCTATCAGTTTTCTTTTACAGTTAACATCCTTGACCTCATTTTACAAGGATTCTCCCCCTCCTCACATTTTTTTTTTTTTTTTTTGCTTATAATTATCTTTTATTTTAAAGATTCGTGATGTTCCATAAAATAGTCATGTTACTAAGGTTTAGGGGAATGCCAAATAACTATTCATATTAAGAAGAAATGTATTTGATTTTTTTTTCCAAAGATGCTGTGTTGTTAGCTATCCTTAATGTCAATTTGTTCTCCTACAATTACAGGTGTTATTTTGATAACTTATAAATTATCAGATTCTATAAGCACTTATGAAACCTCTTATAGTTTAACTCTATACTTTCAATGAACTTCTTCATGAAGAATCCTCCATAGCAAACAATGGTGGTGGAACGGTTGAAACACTTTAGCCCCTCAATCCCACCAAAAAGAAAAATTCATAAAAACCCACTTAAGCAATGTTCAAAAGAATACATAGCCTACAACACCTGAGATGATGGGGTTACCTGGCAGAAAAAGTCTGGTGTTGAAAAACCCAACACTTTTAATGAAGCCAGGCAAACATCATTGACTACTCTTCTTGGAGCATTCACAGAATGTAATGTTATGAACTTATCTAATAATGGATTTTAAGTCATTTATACTTGAACTGGTATTTTTTTTCCTTTTACAATTACAGCAATTAGATTTGGAACTATTTCTCTCTTTTAATCTGTGATTTAAAAGTTGCCTCAGTTATTTTGTTAGACTCTGTTTGATTCTGTCTAGACATTTTAATACTTTTCAATTACTTACTTATTCTTGTCTTAAAGCTTCTAAGTATTTTTCTTTGAAATCTGCAGAGGCACATAGAAATTCTAAACATTATTATTAGTTGTTCATTTGCCTCCTCTTTGTCAATGATTTAAAATTTTATATTTTAATCAATACTGTTGAATTGCTACTTTAAGCTTCCAACTTCTTAAATGTCCAAACATAATAGCAGATCCAGCCAATTAAAATCAACAATAAGTTAAAGGATTTCTTTTCCTTTTTTGAACTTCAATTAATTGCTGCAGTGAAAACTTGATTGTTTCTGTAAGTTCAGAGTTGAAGGTTTCACCTCCATCCCTAAATTATTTCTGATTCCAAAGCTCAACAGTTTACATTTCATTTGACAAGAAGTTTAATTTTTTATTTTTTTTCACGTCTATAAACTTCAGAAAATTGCTTTAAACAGTATAATGGGTTTTGGATGTTTGTTTTGTTTTTTTTATATATATTTAAACAGTATAATGGATTTTCTATACATTTTATAAGTGAGACTAGTTTATGTGTCCCATCAGAAAAGGATGACAATATTTAAGTAATTTTGCAATTCTTTTGGATATATTTTCAGTAGGTATAATTTAGGATTTTTATCAAGACAACTCTATTTTTACATGTAATAAAGAATTCTGTTTTTAAATCATTAAATGTAAAAATGTTTTTTTAAAAATGCTAACATAATCTGTGCCATCAAAAAATGATGGCAATATTTAAGTACTTTTTCAAATGCATTGGTTATATTTTCTGCATGAGTAATCTCAAATTTTCATCTATATAATTATTGTTGTTGTTGTAACAAAGAATTTTGTTTTTTAACTCCTTAAAAGTAAAAATACCCAAAGCTAAGATGAAACAAAATTAAAAAGTAATGTATTACCAACCTGTTCTTACTAAATGAGATATTCTATTGTTATGGTAACCTGAGGCATGCTCACTCATTGACATTGAATAATGCTTCTTGTTACACTGGAATATCACAAAAGCAAACAGACTGCATGATCAATAAATATGTAGTCATATTGTTTTTTAGTATTATTAAATAGATTACATATTTAGAATGACTTTTATTTCCTTTAAATATTATTGCCACATGAATACTAGTCTTCAGTGTAAATATGTTATTGGTCGATCTCACAAATTTGTGCAAGATTTTATTATCCAGGTAGACAATTGAGTCTTCATGGTTCAATGCTTTTCTGTTATCTTGTGGGTCATTGCATATTTAGTCTCTTAAGTTTATCTGAAGCAAAATTGTAAGAAATCATTTTAGTAATGTTGGCTAGTGTCACAACATGCTATCAAAAAGGAAAAAATTATTTATCCAGATTTATATAAAACATTATTTTCATTGTTTGGACTGTTGTCCGTATCATTATTGCCATATTCACAATGTTTTGGCTGTTGTACACTGACCTTCTTCGTTGGAATTTTGAACCAAACCCTTTAGTCCACAGGAATGGTATGAATCCACTTCTTCTTTGTCCCAAGCTATGGGTTAATTAGTAGGACATTATTATCTGCAAAACATTTTAAGAATCTAAAAATATTTTCTGGCTTTATATACCTGCAAAAGGTTAAGCTGTAAAAAACAAAACCATCCTGCCAGCTATGAAATTGTAATTAGTTGGTTATGTTCATTATGTCTCATTTGATTTTTGTCATGTATTTATAAACATACCTGGCAATTGTCACACAACTAAGTTATTGTTATTAATATAAAATAACCTATACTTACCTAAGGCTGACATGCACCCATTTCTCTAGAGCATAAAAGTCAGATGTTTACTTACTTTCATGGAAATACTGGGATCAATCTGTGCTTTTAAAAAAAATAAAAATAAAAAATAGCTAAAAATATATATTCCTACTAATGGATGGATTGTCAGGAGGTAGTTTTCTTTCTTTTAAATACTTATGCTTTGCGACATGGAAAGATGATTGTGAATATTGACAGTATAAAACTTTCACATATCCTATGTTTAGGGAAAGAATTAAAATATCATTTTTTTTTTATTAAATAGGCAAGAAAGAAATAGGGAAAATTCATCTGATAAAATTTAAATAAATGAAAGACTGATAGAATTAATAATTATTACTTTTTCTGTGTCACCATAGCTGCTAAAATTGGCTATAGATGAGGAGGACTTCTTTAAGGTTGCAGGTGGCTATTCGTTACTTGCATTATTGTCAAGTATGTTAATTTCATTGAGTGATTAATTTTTGTTGATTACACCACAAGGATTAATGCTTTGTGATGAGATTTCAGCCTGCTTGTTTTTATTTCTCTTATCTGTTTCAAATATTTTTCTACCCAGATCATCCATAATTTAAGGTGCAAATATTAATATAGGAAAAATATAATAAAAAGTATAATGATAGCATATCAGTATGGATCAATAAATTCCTAGCTTGACACACTTATTAGCTGGATTTTGATCTGTAATTTTCAGTGTACAGTGTTTGCTCTGTGATAAGATATTGGGTTAAGTGCATTGACGAGGAAAGAAATTATGTTGAAGTATTTTTGCTCCTGCCTATATTGTTATATAATAAAATGTACAAGTGGAGTTTATTTATTTATTGGGGGAGGTGTAGAACCAGTAAAGTAAATTGGGAAGGAAAAAAAGCAGTAGGCAGAAAGGCAAAAAAAAACCCAACATAATAGGTCTTTGTCAGACCATCACAGACATACAATACTTCCTTATTGCTTACTCTTACTTTTCTTTTTTCTCTATTCTGTATTACTCTCTTATTGAATTCCAGTCATCTTAGCTTTTTGGCAACAATATGCTGTTAGTGTTGTATTGTTTGTTTTATGACAGTTATTACCATAATGCATGGGAAATGCTTTCTTGGAATTCTGGGATAGGCATATACTTACACTCATTTATTATTTGGTACTATTATTTCCAGTCTACTGTTTTTTTTTTTTAACTTACTAGATTGATTGATGAAGCAGCTGACTACTGAAAAGATTTTTTTTGTTCCTATTTTTAGAGACTATAATTTAAAATTTTTTTTTTTTTTGCAACATGCATACGTATATTGAAATCTTCACAGTATTTAGTTTTGTTGAAATTTACAAACTGTTTTGTTCAATTTTGTAAACCAGTTGATGAAATTTGAATAAGCTGATTTGTTTGGAAAAATACTTTGAAAAAATCTCTACTTTTCAGTTTTTATGCACCCTAGTAAAATCAATTGTACTTTGTAACCCCTTACCTTGTTTAGATTGGTCAATGGCTATTTTAGAAGATTGTGATGGGCTAATGGAAGTCACAGAATTTTATATATAGATTACAATGTTTGTTATGCAGTTTATATTTGTATACATTCCATGAGAAGTTACAAGTTGTTGGGACACATATTGGCATTTTGGGTAAGAACTTGAAACTAGTTGACAGTTAAAATTCTGCTGATACGGGGGGTACTGAAAAGTTCCCAGCCTGATCAAGAAACCCTTCCAAAAAAAAAGAATTCTGTCTGGTCATTTAATGAAATTTTTGGAAGGGATTTGAGCCAAGTATCTTTCCGCACCCCTTTTGTATTTACTGATAAAGTTTTTATACATGAAAGAATGTTTGTTTGTTTTTTTTTGTTTTTTTTGTTTTTTTTAATCTTACTTTGTCTGCAATTAAACTTTTTATAGATTATGGTCTTATCATGATGGTAGACAAAAGAGAGTAGGAGCAGTAATCCAGTGCAAGCCTTAATCCCCCAAATGAGGATTGACACCAAACTCAGTAATTAATAACTGTCACACATCACCATTGACACTGCCAGGTATTGATAGTTCAATGCTATGATATTGGATTTGAATCTGCTATATCAACTGCTTTTACTTTTTTCCTACAAAATTATCAGGGTCAGTGTTTTTAAATTAGCTTTTATGATAAAAAAATACTAAGATTAAATATAAATTTTTAATGACACACTTCTCAGCTGTTCTGAAAATGGTTTGTACTTCTTAAACAAGAGCACAGCTCAGTTTGACCTTAGGTACTGTTATAACAACAATGCAGTTCTTTCAACTTTGATATTTATAATTCTCATATAGCACTGCTACTAAAATTAGTCAAATTACTAAAAAAGAAAAAAGTGACAGAAAATCCATGTAGGAAGAGTTAAAAAAAATCTTTAATACAATATTTAATCTTTAATATATTTAATTAAAATGAGTCAATAAATCAATGAAGAACACTTGATTCAAAATATATACCAGATTTTGTAGCATACAAGATTCACTTTTTTTTTTTTCTTTTCCCAAACACTGATACTTAGAATTACTGTGTTTTGTATATTGTAGGTCAGACTGAGTCAAGCTTTAACAGGCTCTAGAAAATTTCCCTTACTTTCATTTTGCAATATGCTTCATGTTAAATTTAGGGTGTATCTTATATGCTGCAAAATACTGTAATTAAACTGTGCATTTGTTTTAATTAGTCTGATGTATATTATGTAATTTGAGTAACATTTTGCCTTGAAAGTGATTACCATATTTTCTTGTGCATAAGAGAAATTCTGAATTAAAAGCAAAAGGGGGGGGTCGTATTATACATGAGTACACATCTTCATAAATTTTTACTCAGCTTAAAAACTTCTTACTTTAAGCAACAAGATTGCAAATACACTCAGCACAATAGATAATAAAACACATGGTAGGCAGGTGTTAACAATTGTTTACAAAAGGTATTTGATATGTTGGCCATGTTTGTTCTTGAGCTGTAATGTTTAAAATTGGAAAACTTTTGCTCACAAGATGAAGTTTGTTTATATTTTGATTTTCTTGTTTTTTGTTATAAAGTTTTTTTTCTCTTTATTTTTTATGAAAGACATATTTTTATTGTTTATTAATATATAAAATATAAAGTCCATATGAAACAAAAGTACAATAGATTAAGTAACACATTAAAATGTATTACTGGGTAGGTCTAGTTAGCACCTTTCCCCGAAAATACAAAAATAAGTTTTGAAACAGAAATTAGAAGAAACACACAATGGCTAAACATCTGGTTTATTTCTATTCTTTAATATTGTGAATAATTAAATATTTTAGTGAAATATTGAAATTTTAATGGAAGATATGGTACAACTTAAAAAAAAAAAAATTACATAGGGATGGCTGTATGACAGGATCATATTATTATGCTCAAGGATGTAATTTATTCCCTGTTTTTAGCTTCAGAAACATGTGGTCATATTATGCACAAGAAAATACTATATCTTATGAAATGGTTATCATAAGGGAAACTAACAGAATCCCCTACTTTTTTAGTTTTGTAAATGTGTATTTTTAATTCTTTAATAGGAGTAGATAAGTTTGTTTATCATCCAGTTCACACTTCTCCCCAGTATTTTGAACTGAAGTAAAGGTTTATCTCTTGTTTCCTGTTTAGGATTGGGTTTCCAGTTCCTTCTAAAGTCTACTTCAACTCTATACTTCTGATATCTCTACCTAAACCCTGAAATCTTTTTTTTTTTTTTTTTTTACCCTCAATAGGAGTAGATAGTTTCATTTATCATCCTGTTCACATTCTTCCCCACTCTTTTTAACTGTTTGGGATTGGATTTTCGGTTCCTTCTAAATTCTCTTTCATGCCTAGTAGCCACTTACATCTCAGTAGCATTGTCACCTTGGGGTGAACTGATTAAAAAAAAAACCCAGTTTGGTATGTCTTGACAATATTAATGAACATGAGTACTTTCAATACATGAAAGAATACTTGAGAATTTGGGTATGTAGGTTAAAACAATATTCAGAGGTGACACTTAAAAGCAACAAGAAGTGGTCAAAAACAAGACCGTCACCTTCTGAATTACTAAATTAAACTGCCTATTGATTTAGTTGTAGAAAGATTGTTGGTTTTGTAAATACATGTTTATGAATTCTGTGTTCATTGGAAGCTCTGATTTGTAGCCTTATATAAAAAATTTTGTGTACTCTGTGTGAGACAAAAACCATCAACAAGAGAAAGTGATTAAGTACTGAACATTAACCAAATGCTAGTTTACTCATACCATAAAACAAAATGACAGCATCTATGACAATGTCCTTCAATTGTTACAATAAAGACACTATCACCTAGTGTGACCAGTGCAAAAGTGTCATCACTTGGTTAATTATTTAGTAGGATTATCATCAAGATGTTGTAGAAAGCTAGTAAACGTCCTTCCTCCCCAAAATTTTTAATGTCTTCAATAAAAAAAAAAGACATACACCAAGTGAAATGAATTGGTGGGCCTTCCTTGATAGTTGATGATCAGCTGTCAGTAGTTTTGGATAGAAGAAAAACTCTTTCTTTGTGGCTCAATGTATTGACAACTGCAGTAATACACAAATACTACTAATAATACAGTTATCAGCCCTACCATCACCCCCATTGTTTCTGAATGTGTGTGGTCGAAAGAAATATAGACATTCTCCCCACCACCACCCCCACGGATAGTTTGAGCATTGTTGTTCTAACCATGAGACCCGGGGTTTGAAACACGCCATAGTCAATTAATCAAAAAATTGACTTCTTGGTAATCTCATCCTACAGACCTAATCCCAGCATACAGGAACTGTTAACAAGTGCCTACACTCCCACCTTTTACTATTAGTTGACTCAAGCCTTGTGAGTGAAATTGTTTTGGAACCATTCATGATTGTCTTGGTAAAAACACCCATCCAGCAGCCTGGCTTACTCATGGGGATGTAGTGGTCTGTCAAAAGGAACAGTATCTGAAAGTCTTTAATCATTTTAGTTACACAATCTGCTATGGTGAAGATAGCTTCTTTATTAAAAAAAAAAAAAAAAAAAATAGAAAAGAAAAAAATAATAACCTAAGTGTCTTCTGTTTCAGCTCTTGAAGGGTTTCCCTGGCAAATCTAAAAAAAACCTGGAAGCTTTTTCATCCTCATAATTTAATTTTGGATTGTTATATCTTCAGATTCTTTTACTAGTTATCAAATAGTTCGGCTTTACTGTTATCAAATATACAAACATTGTTTTTAAACAGATTTAAATCTTTTGTACTTAATATGTAATTCTGTTGGGTATAATTACATGAGATTGGTAGGAGTTAATCTTTTGACCTTTTTTTTTTTTTTTTTTTTTTAACACTATTCAGTTTTAATTCTTGAATGTTGTGCAGCCTACCACTTAATATCTTGGACTGACTCATCTGCTTGTCTTTTCTGCTTAAAAGTTATCCAGGTCAAATCTCTCTGGCTGCATCTTGACTGACCTGCTCTTTATATTGGTATGTGATATGTTTGTTCACATATGATCTGCTGTGGGTCATGGTCTTCTAACAGGATCCATTTAATGTTCCGCCTAAATACAGTAGTGATGAAACACTTGTGACACAAATATATATGTACACACAACTGAAAGTGGAACAGTACAATGGTATTTTTTATGCATTTTATTTTTAAAACCAAATCAAGCAACTCTTCTGTTTTACTTTCAGTTGTGTAGCCATTTATATATAGGTTAAAAATGACATTAATTACTAAAACAAACAAAGAAAACATATGGTGAAAGTGAATTGATACATTTTTTTTTTGTTCTTGAGAATTTACAACAAAAATATTAAACACTATTTGTTTATTTACAAGAATAATTTTATATTTACAATATTCTAAAAACGAATACAATTAGAATTAAATGCAATGCAATATTTATCCTTTACCAATTTATAAATAAATAAATATGAAAACAATTTTTTACTCATAAATTTACTAAATTATAAAAATATGTGAACCAACTATAATGAAATCCTTATTTACTATTTTATAAAGTTTGAATCTCCTGGCAATTAGCTGAGGCTTTGCCAAACCTTCCATTAAATGTAATAAATAAATTGTATAAATTAACAATTTAATAAATAAATAGTATTTATTATTTTTATTGTAAATTCTAAAGAACAAAGAATCTATATAAATTCACTTTTGTATATTTCGGTTTTATTAAAATTCTAATCTTTATATTTTCTTCTCCCCCCCCCCCCAAAGAGTGAATAATGTAGTTAAAAAAAAATGAAGTCAATGGAAAAACCATCCTTTGGACACTGTTTTATTGCAGGTACATTTCTCCATGTTTGCCAAAAATCAATTCATTAAGACACACTTCTTTTTAAACATCAATTAAAAAAAAATATTGAAGCAATCAATAAATAAAAAAAAAAAGGGATTTTATTTTCTCATATTTTCAAAACTTTAGAAAACCCCAGAATATTCCCAAAGTGTATACGCCGTCTCTAACACCAGATATAATATTGCTGCATCATATTTTGACACTCAGAGCTGAAAGAAAAAATCAACCCAACACCAATAAAAAGTGCAAAGATTATTTTTTTAACTTAATATAAAAATGAAAATGAGAAAATTGACACATACTTGATGATACCTCCTGACAAGTGGACTCAACAAAGGTTCATTTACAAAACTCTGATGTAGAGGTGCTGAATATAACATCACACAGCTGTGTGACAAATTTTATATTTGCATTAATCATATATATATATATATATATATATATATATATATATATATATATCCACAAACAGACTGTTTCACTGTATCACAGCTTCTCAGTGTGGCTAGACATCAGATTGCTTCAAGCCGGGATCAAAACCTGATTGATTTGACATCAGGAAGGGAATTTTAATGTTTTTCTCTATACGAAATACACCAGCGGCTCGGAGAACTCAATTCATACTTGAAGAGTAATGCTTAATAGCAGTAAGAGCTGCTGTTTTTAATAGCCTCTTTTCCCTATAGAGCTCAACCGGATTTCCGCGAGCATATATATAATATATATATATATACATACATACATATATATATATATATATATATATATATATATATATATATATATATAAAGTAAATACTCCTCTTTTTTTTTTCTCTTTTTTTTTTTTTTTTAATTAAAAAATAGCATTTACTTAAATTATATGTATAAAAATAATTTATAAACAGAAAATAATTAAATAATTATCAGGATATGCAGGTGGTGTAATGGATAACAGCTCAGAATTGTTAATAAGAGAGACAAGTTCAAATTTCTGTTGGGTTCATTATATTATGCCTAATACCCTTGAGAAAGGTAAAAATTCATCTCATTTCTCCTCAGCGATGGGTTAATAAATAAAACTTGTATCACTAAATCATTTAACTTTTTTTCTTTGCAATGAATATCCTTGACCATATTTAATTATTGGAAAGGATGATCTTCAATGAGCTGAATTAATTAGTGATTACATTCTTTATTAAAGGTTTTGAGTCATAATTTTGTACATATGATTCTTTGAAAGCATACAAACCATTTTGAAATATAATTACTCTTTGCTTTTAAATTAAAAGTTGTTTTTTTTTCTTCATTTTCTTTACAAAACCTGTTTCACTTGCTAATTACATAATTGAGCCAATGGGAACATTTTTACTTGTGGAATTAATGAAGGATATTCCAATAGAGTGTCAAGAGAAATTGACAGTAATGAAGTTTCGAGTGATAAAGTTTTGGTTTTGTCAACAGGAAGGAAAGCACCAGATAGTTGCTAAGCAAGCTTGCTTGGTTTATTGCATTTGTATATATTGAAAATTGTTTTCCTTCTGCATCAGAAAGCACAACGTTAAAAAAATTGCAAATGACAAAAGAAAAGGAACTCTAGCAGAGGTAATCAATTTCCTTATATTTTTATCTTTATCTTCCCTGAACATTCCAAAAAAACAGGGGAATAGGAAGAGTAATTTATTTCCAAATACTGGTTCTTCTACTGAATCAATGATTTTCTTCTTTTTCCTGATTGATTAAATAGAAGAGTGCACTTGTGAAGTGAAAGTAAAAATAGGAGAGAATAAGATACAGGATTGGGGGGAAAAAAGAATGATAAACACGGCTTTGGTCTCCATGTATTTACAATATAGTTTTTGCCTTGTCAAACTCTTTTCTCCCTCTCTTTCCTCTTCTCTCCCTCTCTTTCCTCTTCTCTCCCTCTCTTTCCTCCTCTCTCCCTCTCTTTCCTCCTCTCTCCCTCTCTTTCCTCTTCTCTCCCTCTCTTTCCTCTTCTCTCCCTCTCTTTCCTCTTCTCTCCCTCTCTTTCCTCTTCTCTCCCTCTCTTTCCTCTTCTCTCCCTCTCTTTCCTCTTCTCTCCCTCTCTTTCCTCTTCTCTCCCTCTCTTTCCTCTTCTCTCCCTCTCTCTTCTCTCCCTCTCTCTTCTCTCCCTCTCTCTTCTCTCCCTCTCTCTTCTCTCCCTCTCTCTTCTCTCCCTCTCTCTTCTCTCCCTCTCTCTTCTCTCCCTCTCTCTTCTCTCCCTCTCTCTTCTCTCCCTCTCTCTTCTCTCCCTCTCTCTTCTCTCCCTCTCTCTCCTCTTCTCTCTCTCCTCTCCCTCTCTCCTCTCTCCCTCTCTCCTCTCTCCCTCTCTCCTCTCTCCTCTCTCCTCTCTCCCTCTCTCCTCTCTCCTCTCTCCTCTCTCCCTCTCTCCTCTCTCCTCTCTCCTCTCTCCCTCTCTCCTCTCTCCCTCTCTCCTCTCTCCCTCTCTCCTCTCTCCCTCTCTCCTCTCTCCCTCTCTCCTCTCTCCCTCTCTCCTCTCTCCCTCTCTCCTCTCTCCCTCTCTCCTCTCTCCCTCTCTCCTCTCTCCCTCTCTCCTCTCTCCCTCTCTCCCTCTCTCCTCTCTCCCTCTCTCCTCTCTCCCTCTCTCCTCTCTCCCTCTCTCCCTCTCTCCTCTCTCCCTCTCTCCCTCTCTCCCTCTCTCCCTCTCTCCTCTCTCCCTCTCTCCCTCTCTCCTCTCTCCCTCTCTCCCTCTCTCCCTCTCTCCTCTCTCCCTCTCTCCTCTCTCCCTCTCTCCTCTCTCCCTCTCTCCTCTCTCCCTCTCTCCTCTCTCCCTCTCTCCTCTCTCCCTCTCTCCTCTCTCCCTCTCTCCTCTCTCCCTCTCTCCTCTCTCCCTCTCTCCTCTCTCCCTCTCTCCTCTCTCCCTCTCTCCTCTCTCCCTCTCTCCCTCTCTCCTCTCTCCCTCTCTCCTCTCTCCCTCTCTCCTCTCTCCCTCTCTCCTCTCTCCCTCTCTCCCTCTCTCCTCTCTCCCTCTCTCCCTCTCTCCTCTCTCCCTCTCTCCCTCTCTCCCTCTCTCCCTCTCTCCTCTCTCCCTCTCTCCCTCTCTCCCTCTCTCCTCTCTCCCTCTCTCCCTCTCTCCCTCTCTCCTCTCTCCCTCTCTCCTCTCTCCTCTCCCTCTATCTCCTCTTCTCTCCCTTCCCTCTCTCTTCTATAAACAGAACTCATAAACTAATCCATAATAACAAAATGCATTTGCCATAAGCTGTCTCTCTTCTTTTTTTCAAAGTAATCATTTAATAAAAATATGAAGAATGTTTCATTTTATTATAATAATGTTATATTGATTTGATTTTTTTATATGTAATCCTTACTAAAAACAGCAAAAAAAGTTAGTATATATATATATATATATATATATATATATATATATTAATTTGCATAAGTGAAACTGGTTTAAATTTAAAAGGAATTCACTAAATGCAAATTCATTATCAAGTTGCAAACTATTGATGTTTACCATATTTGACGGCATATAAGATGCACCCTAATTACAGCAGAGCAAATCAAGAAAAAAATTAGTAATTAGTAAACCTACATATGGCATATAAGATGCAGGGTAATTTTAAAACATTTTTTTTAGTTAAAAAAAGAAAAAGTGTGCCTCATATGCCGTCAAATCTGGTAATTGTTTTCTAATGCATTTCCTTTCTTTTCATTGTTCACTACTTTTCTGTCTCTCAACAATTGTGTGCACTTGCTGACCCAACTCTGTTAATAATACTATCGATTATTTACATATATATTGTCCTATTGTTGCTAACTGATATCTTAAAATGACATCATATGATAGTTTCATTCATTTCTAATTTGCAATCAAATTAAAACATGCTTGTTAATTTTCTCTTTCTATAACATGCATATTGTTTTCTTCCTAAATGTTCGCCCAATACAAGGCTGAAGCCACTGAAAGTAGAAGGTTGCTGAATGAAGTTTTTGTGTGGATGTAAGAGAAGAAAATAAGTGTAAGTTATGAGGATATATAGAATTGATAACAGTTGACGATATTTGAAGAGGTTAAGATTGTAGTGATCAGGGAAGCATTCCTTTGGCAGTCTGTTCCACAAATATAATGGATGAAAAAAATAGGTTCACCTATTGCCAGGTTCACACTCCTCCTAGTCTTTTGTACAGGACGTTTATCCCTTGTTACCTGGCTAGGATTAGGATTCCAATACCTTCTAAAGTCTTTTTATTTTCTTTCACTCTCTTTGCGTCTTAGGGGCATTATCACCTTGCTTGGGGTGAATTGAATAATAATAGTAATAATAATTACTAATAAATAATAATAATAGTAAAGAATATACTTGTATGTAATGTTTGTTTTTATAAGTGGTAAGGTTTTGGAGAAGAAAATCTAATAGTTGAACATTTTAAGTCCATCTTTACTTCATCTCTTGAACATCCAGTTGACATTTTTTTCTTTTAAACATTCATCTTTGTACAACTGAGACAGAAAAGGTTTCTGTATTAATTTCTTTCATAACTGTTTTAAATTAGTGCTATGAAGTAATTAAATACTTTACAAATGAAAACATCTTGAACAACGTATATGAATGTAAAGGATTGGTGATTAGGTTTTTTTTTTTTTTTTAATAATGCATTTAATTCAACTAATAGGATTGTTCCAATAACTTCTACTGGAATTTTAAAAAAGGGAATAAAAACTAGTTTTTAAACATACCTAATAAATCTGTACACTTTCCGGCATTAACTCTTGCCTCTTACAAATGAAGATTTCTTCTGGGATGCACAGATTTTGATTGAGTTCATTTTCCTAATTTATCAGACTCTATTAGAAACTGAAAGCTGAAAAGATATGTTATTCAAATGAAAAATATCAATACAATGTGTGGCTTTACATTTGCTATACATGAGTGACAATATAAAAATAAAAATGAGGTAAATAATCGAGTACACCATGAAAAATTGTTTATAGCCAAAATATCTACAAAAAATATGCTGAGATTCATGAAAAGAATTTTAATTTTGAGTCAAATAAACAGGGGTTTGAATGATTTCAGTGGTCTTTTCAATATCAGTAATTCATTTGCTTTTCAATAATAAAACTGCATATTGATTGTTTTTTTTTGTATTTCTGTACATGCATTGTTTTAGCATAATATATAGTTAGTAATTATAAAACAGTCCAACTTGTGCATTGGATTTAATGTATTCTATTCTAAAAGCTTTTATGAAATCTGTCAGCATCTTGTGTTCTTACATGATTACATACATAGTGACTTGTGAAGTAATCATCAACAAGCTAGTCTTATAGTCCTAGGTCATCAGTTCAATCCTCACACTATGCCCCACAATTGCCAAACAAAACTGAGTAAATATCTATACATTTTTATGGAAATCTATGACAAAGTGGAAAAAGTCTTCATCCATTAGTACTTCACCTGACTAAAGTGATGTTTATGTTGTTGAAACTACACATGTGCATGCTAAAAATTAATTTTTTTTTTTTTTTTTTTTTTTTTTTTTTTTTAGGTATATGGTCTGGTCCAGCATTTCTCAAATTTTTTACCCTTGAAATAGTTTTCAGGTCTTGGGGAATCCCCTGCAGAAAAATGAATATCTCTTGTAAATTTTTATTATGTTTACCATGTGAACTACAATATTTGGATGTTGTGCATGCGTCCATACTCATGTGAGTTACTCAATGATACACAAATCCATCACATATATGTTCTGTCTACTAACCAGTGAAGACAGTTTGATACTAAAGCCATACAGACATCACTAAATACATTCGCTATGATTATTATAATTTTAAATAAGAGGTTGAATCCTTTATTATAGTAACCAATGATTTTTCAACAATATGCCATATGTGTATCGTAATATAAAATTAAACAAAAATGACGCAACTGTTTCTTGCAGAATTCCTAGTAATGTCTTGTGGAAGCTAGGGTTCCAGGGACACACCAATTGAGAAACAATGGTCTAGCCAGTTTCTTTTAGTTTCTTTTTGTCACTTTTGTTATTAAATATCCCACATTGTGATAATAGATTTGCTAAGAAAGGTGAAATGTAAGAATCTGGATGTAAATTTACTGTGGATGATCTAGTGATTAAAGCACTTATATATATATATAGGATAGTTAATAAAACTGAAGATCTGCCTAAGTGAAACCTTGGTAGGTTTGTCTGGCTCATTAGGTTTGACATATATATATATAAAAAAATTCTTTTTTAGTGTCCCCTCTCCTTTGTGCACATATGTCATTGCATTAGCATAAACATTACTTTACATAGTGTGTCACATGAAAACATTTTTGACTTTGTCATAATGATAAATAAAAATTTTATATATTGTTTTCCCATGCATATACGGGGGTTGGACAAAATAATTGGAACAGGTGCAAATTCCATTCCTATATTTCAAAAACCTATTATATTAAGAACTTTAACTAAAACTTCATAATTTCAGGTTATATCTATTGTAAATACGTTTATTTATCTAATTTACTGTCTTTGTCTTATTTATTTTTAGAATTTAGTAAAATTTAAGCTAAATGCGTGACTGCTCTGAGTTCAAAAAAGGGCAAATTGTTGGAGCTCGCATAGCAGGAGCCTCGATCACTAAGGTTGCTGAACTGTTTGGTATTTCAAGAGCTGCAATATCAAGAACTATGAACTAATTCGAGAAACAGGGTAAAACCTCTAGCAACTGTAGCAATTTGGGTTGGACTTGCAAACTTACTGACAGGGACTGACGGGCATTGAAACACAATGTGGCAAAAAATCATCGGACTACTGCGGCCAAAGTGACTGCTGAGTTGGATAATCATCTGAATAGTCCAGTTTCTACTTAAATTGTTCATCAAGAGCTCCATAGTGCTGCATATCATGGAAGAGCCGCTGTAAGGAAACCTCTTCTCTCCACTCGCAACATTCAGGAGAGGCTGAAGTGGTGCAGAGGTCACAATCCCTGGTCTGCAGACCAATGGAAGCAAGTCATATTCTCAGACGAGTTCAGTTTTTTCTCTTTTCCCAACTACAATGCGAGCTTATGTGTGGAGGCAGCCCAAAGAAGCTTACAACCCTGACTGCCTTCTTCCAACAGTGAAGCATGGAGGTGGATCAGTGGTAGTTTGGGCTGCCATATCATGGAAATGTCTCGATCCAATAATTGCCTTGCATGGTAGAATCAACAGCAAAGATTACCCGAACCTTTTGGGAGATCATGTTCATCCAGTGGCTCAGACATTATTCCCTGATGGTGACTGCATCTTCCAAGACGATAATGCTCCAATACATACCGCTCGAATGGTTAAGAATTGGTATGAAGAGCATGAAAGTGAGCTAGAACACATGGAGTGGCCTCCCCAATTTCCAGATATCAATATTATTGAACATTTGTGGTGCATTTTGGAGCAACAAGTTAGGAGCCGCTATCCCCCACTGTCGTGTCTTAAAGAGCTGGAGCAGGTGTTAATGGAAAAATGGCTGGAAATTCCTCTGGATGAAGTCGGGAAGCTGTATGATTCCATTCCTAGACGTATTAAAGCTTTATGTGAGGTTAAAGGAGGACCAACTCCATATTAAATAAATTTTCTTTGAATTTAACAAGTATTTCAATTATTTTGTCCAACCTGTACATGTAATCATATATAAATATAATCTACATATCACATTCTCAACTACATTTGAGTCTTTTAAAAAAAAAAACTTGGATAATTATTCTTTTCTTTATTTCAATCATCCCTTTCATTAACTATTCATGAAATTTCTTCTCACCTCTCAGGCTGTGAGAATTCCAGGACAAATTTTTTCATTTGAATGTTTAATAAAAAGAGTAATTGGAAAAAGGATGCGCTAGGTGGATTTTCCTCCCACCTCCCTCCAAAAAAAAAAAAATAATCATCCCAGCCTGTATATTTGAAACTCAAAGATGTATAACTCCTTTTCTCCTCTTCCCTCCCCAACTAAATGTTCTAACCAAACATTAATTTTACCTATCTTATACGCTCATTATATTTGGCTATACATTGACTTGTTCATTTCACAGCTATGATTAGCCTTTGCAGTCTGGCTGGCAAATATCCACTTTTCTCTTTCTTGTTTTTCTTTCTTGTTTAAATACCTGCTTAAGACAATACAAGACAATAGAGTTGATCTTTTAAGGTGAAATGTTGGCATTAAGATTAATTGGTCTTTATTGCTTTGCCAGTCCCTGAGACCTAGTTAACTTTGAGCAGGTGAAATGAAACATCTAAATTATGTCTGACAGTCAAATTCAATAAAAGTTCCTCAATTTATTCTGTCTTCATGTCCTCAATTGAATATTTAATGTTTCAAATTCTGATTTCAGCGTCTAATGAAACTTGAATTTTATTTGCTGGTTATTCATCAACTAAAATTACTTTTTAGAATCCAATTGTTTAGTGAAATACTTAATGTAACAGGTCAAAAGAAAAATGTTTGACTTCTACAAATTCACTTGTATTTTCATCAGTTTTTTTTTTTTTTTTTTTTCCATTTCACTTACAATCATGACTTAATTATCCGATTAGAACATTTCTTTTTGCAACAATCAATGAATGTCTTAATGCACAATTTCAAGTAATTTATTGAGGAAATGCTTTGTGTAATGAACTGCTTAATTTGAATTATCTAAAATTTAACATTCGATCCTGACATTTTTTTTCAATTATTAAAAAGTGGTTCTCTATACTAAAATCTCCTATATATCATAACACTTCAGGACGTGGGTGATCATGGCTCTCCACAACTTACCCTTTGTCGGTCTTCGCACTGTTTTTCTTTTTACTAAGCTTCCCACTCTCTGTCCTGCCATCCATTTGCACAAGCTTGTTAAGTAGGTTACTCGCTGTTTCCCTTTTGCCTTCAATGTGTCCTGTGAGTGTCAAATTTTCCAAGCCTCTTTTCCTCATGTGTGCTAGAAATTTCACCCGTTTTTTTTTCTGATTCTAAGTATAAATGTCTTTTTTGTTTCTATTTTCCTTAAAACTTAATTGTTGATTGGATGTTACATCCGCGATATTCTCAGCATCCATCTATTGAATCAAATCTCTGTTGCCTGAAATTGTCCAATATTCACTGGTATATAGGAGGATTGATATTAATGTACACATAATAAAAGAACAAAAGAGATGTGGTGACTTCTTTGTGTAGCACAATATAACCTAATTGTGCTTGTTTGTACCTTTCCCGCTTCCAATCTTAATATGGAGGAAAAGATATGAAAAATGTTCAGTTCCTTGTGCTGCTCTTGAAAATGTCTTGCACCTCCTGCCATGCTCTACCTTTACAAGAGTCAGTTCAAACCCAAAACAGTACTGTTGCTGCAATATCTGGGCTGGAGCTGCCCAATACTCTTTCCACACTTGACAGTTTAAAAAAAAAAAAGATGTTTACACAGCCTTGTGAGTGATGAATTATTTTCAACTCTAAAGCCCCTTTCCCTAAGATGAAACCTCACAAACCTATTTTACTTCCATGGCAAATGTTCAGATGAGTCACTTTCCCTAGTTCCACCAGTTCATACCTTTACAGCTAGGACCTGCCATGCTATATATACAGTAGAATCATCCTCATTCCTTTTATATTCCATTGGTAAGGAGGAAGTTCCATTCAGCTTCTTCTTGAGAACTGCTACTTTGTGGAACTGACTCCCACGAGGATACTTCCTTGAACACTACAACCTCTGCAAGTTGCCTATTATCCAGTTCACACTCCTACCCAGTCTTTTGAACAGGAGTAGAGGTTTATCCCTTATTTTCTGTTTAGGATTGAGTTTCTAGTTCCTTATAAGATCTACTTCAATTCTATACTTCTACCATCTACAATTGAGCTCTGAAATTTTATTCACTAATTTTTTTTTTTTCTCTATCAATAGGAGTAGATTCACCTGTCATCTGGTTAACACTCCTCCACTGTGTTCTTTTTAGGATTGGGTTTCTGGTTCTTTCTAAAGTCTACTTCCACACTATACTTCTAATGTCTCTGACTGAACACCAAGACGTTATTCACTAATTAAATCTTGACCTCTTCAAGTCTAGAGTTAGCCATTCTTTCTCCTGCATAACCTCAAGAAATTCACTTCTTGCCCTTTCTTGCACTCTTACAACACCACACAGTAACACTCTACTTTGAGTGGCTCTTGGGACTTGAACCATATTTTATTTTTCAGTGCCTTTTGGATGTAGGCAATCCTGACTGTTCAGATTCCTTTTTCTTTATTTGTGAATTGTTATAACTTCTTGGAGAAAATAATGGAGTGGTTTTCTTCTCATTGTCTTCTATTGTTTTGAGTTATCCATCTCCTAGACTGGCTGCCTCCTAAGGCTAGAATGCTCAGTCTACTCTGCTATTTAACCCATAGCTGGTAGAAGAGGAGATGGATTCATGTTTTTTTCCAAAGGCATTAGGGCAAAATTGAATGCAACAGACTAGGTCAGAATTTGAATTAAGCTTGCCAGTTCCATTTTCTGTACTGATTACTGTTACGCTCCCCACACGTCCACATTATTGTTATTAGACTTCCACAGATATCTTTCATGATAAATGTCTTGTAAATGTTTTTCACATAGCTATAAGATAGTGTTGTTTTGTTTTATATTCTTCCACAGACTAAAGGATGCAATCCCACAATGTTAGTTTTTTCTTAATTTAATCAAAGAAAACAATGCTTAGAAAACCAACTATAGGTGTAGAAACATGGAAGTGAGAGTGTGGATTGAGAATACCCTTTTGAATTCTGTGAAAACTGAGCCAAACAGTTGAAGATTTTCTGAGACTTTTAAAAAAAAAAAAAAGTTAAATTATGAAGTCTGTTAAATGTCTCACCCCCCCTCTCTCTGTTTCACTGCAATGATGTCAGCCAACAGAATATGACACAACTGTTGCTGTTGCTTGAGTTCTAGTAATTGGTTTTATGTTATGGAGTTTTGTTTTTGTTCAGTTTGCAAGTAAGATTGAATAAACAGCAGCCACTTTTGAATTTCCAGCTTTTAATTTGTTGCATTAAAAAAATGTCAGTCTTTCATTCGTTTCATTTACAATGCACATATTTTGTGCATGACTTCTCAGAAGGTTTCTGTTGATTTAAAATTGAAACATTTTAATACATTTTTAAAGAAAAATGAGATTGAAACCAATATATTATTGTTGGGTAAATGAAAAATAACTTATTGTTTTCAATGTGCTGTTTAGACATAGCAATGAATAAATTGTAGCACGGGCTTACAAAAGCTACTGTGTTTTACTTGTGAAAAGTCTCAGCCTGTAGTCATCCATCTATTACAGTTTGTCGACATTCTGAAAGTATTTAGTAGTATTAGAACTATGATTTTATTGATAATTTTTTTTTTCTTCAATTTACAATTGGTATTCTCATCTTGGAAACAACACTTAGTGTGAAACTGTGGCCTTATATTTCACAGAAGTCTACAGTGTTAGCATGAACAACATTCTAATCTTGCATTGGAAAAAAGCTGTTTTTTGTTTTCTCTTCCTATATAATTATCAACAGTTTAGAAACAAAACAATGAAGGAAATTTAAGGATTACAGATTTTTTATTTTCGTATATACTGTTTCAAAAATTTTCTAAATCTGTTTTAAATCTTCAACCTCATCATTAGTGCTTATATTAGGGTGTTTGAAAAGTAATTACTTCTTTCACCTCTGTGGATTAGTCAACCAGCCAATGTTGAATGGTAGGAAACTGCATCTAGAATTAGTTTATCATCTCTCTTATCCAACAATGTGTCATTTATAGTGCATTTTAGAGTTTGACACCATGGAGGATTATAACATCAAATAAACTGCATATTTTGACAGTAGTATAGAAATATCAGAAGGTCAGAAAGCAATGATATGTTTCACCTCGATTAATTATGAGTCTATCAGTCAGGGTTGAATCGTAGGAAGCTGCATGTAGATTTATTTTATCAATCCTTCTGTCTGAAAGTGTGTCATTTGTAGTGCATTTTGGAGTTTAATTGTGAGAACTTGCAGAGGGAATTTTGGTTGCTCTTGAGCATTCACTTGAAAATCAAACACAATATTTCACTATGGGCAACAATCTTTAACCTGCCAACCTTTCATTTTTGCATCACACTGTTAGAGGTGGTGAAAAATGGGTTTTGCATGTCAACAGAAAAGGAAAAAAGACGGTGGTTGTCACTAAATGAACAACCAGAAGTCTTTGTTTTGTGTCTGGTGGAATATGAAAGGTATCATCCATTGCATGTAAACTGAACATGGAATGACTATTATTTCGACAAATTGATCTGATGAAGAAATGCTGAAAGTGTTGTGTTTTAATAAACAGAAAAGGTATTATTCTCTAGCATTGCAATGGCACATTCTGAGAAATGAGCACAAGAAAAGATAAGATGCCTATAGGTTCTTCCTGATCATTTATACTCACCAGATTTTTTAATATCTACAAATTTGCCTTTGTCTCTGTCACCAGAATATTTCATAAGTGATAGAACATCCCGAAATGAAGAAGTTGAAGAAATATCTTTCAAGGGGTGGAAAAATCCAGATTTCTTTCAACATGGAATCAAAAATTTACCTTCCCATTCAGTTGCAGTCATTAAAAATGAACAGATTACATTTTTGATAAATAATATTTAAATAAATTTTATGTTTGTTTTTATATCTTTCTTGGTAGAATGTCATTACTTAACATACACACCAATGATATTTAAATAAATTTAACTTTTTGTTTTTATATATCATTTCCGGTGAAAGATCCTAATATAAATTGTAAAATTCACTTAACCTTTAGCATTCTGCATTATTAATATCACTTCCCTTTCTATTGCATTCTTTTTCAAGGTCTCTCAGTTGCAGTATCCTGATTGTTAATTTCACTCAAAGTTGTTTTTGTTGCCATAGCAGGATATGACAACACAGCTATGAAATTCAGCCACCCTATTGCTCTGTCACCTTCAGTGGCAGGATAGATTTTTTTTGTACAGCAAATGAAGTCATATACAGAGTGATAAAGGTTAAATGGAGGAATAGATGCAAAAGAGAAATGAGATGTCTTGACTTCTTTTTGCATTTGGAATAAGTCTGAAGAGATCTCTTCAAGACATGGTATTTGCATTATCCAGTTGTTAAAAGGACCAATGGATGCAAGTGTTGATACAGCTAAGTTTGGAGATCTGAGTGATGCTTGATCATAAATATTTCATCCTAAGATGTTTCAATTTTTAAATCAGAAACAATTCTTGAATTCAGTTCTTGGTATCTTTGTGATAAGAGAAGAGTTTTAAATGAATTTTGACAATAAGTTTTAGAACCCTGAAATTATATTTATTAACCCTTTCACTGCATTGTTATGGCAGTGCTGTGCTGGCACATTTTGAGAAAACTAGGGAAATTCCCATTTACTGTAAATAAATAACTATACTAACACTGATTTCATATGTGCTGCCATTTCCAGTCAGATTCTCTACAGTATGACTAGGCTAAATGATACCATCACAACACACAAAAAATGTTCCAAAAGCAGTGATGTTGTACACTGCCTATGCTGATTTCAAAATAGCACTAGGTACTAATTAGCTATAACACAAATTGACCTTTACTATGTCTTGAAAGTAAGAGATAGATATATATATATATATACACACACACACACACAGCAGGCAATGTAAGTTAAAGACGTATAAGTATATCTGCAGTAGTGGAAGTGTTTATATACAAAATGAAAATATAACTGATGTCACTTTTGATTTTTGTTCACTAAAATTGTATCTGTTGTTTAAAGCAATATTTTTATTTCTTAGAATTTAATT
>OZ038501.1:32555733-32575733 GCA_964036315.1 Acanthosepion esculentum | reverse complement strand
ATAAGTTTGCATCTCCACAGAACTTCAGCCTGTGGCGAATTCTTTGTTATGTTGCAGAGAGGAGTTTGAGACCGGCATAGATCAAGCGGCAACCTAAAAGCCGAATGAGCGGTTCTACCTCCCGGTAGCAATGTTGCAGAAATCCCAGAAGATGCGACTGCAATAGCGATCTCTCCACGACGCCGTACCTCTGCCAGGACTAATTTAGTAACAAAAGTTTTGCCAGTTCCTCCGGGCGCATCTAAAAAGTATATACCTCCACTGGAGCCGTTTGCCCTGTCTGTTATGGTAGTGAAAGCAACCCTCTGATCAGGTAGAAGTTTGGGCTCATTTTCGGTAATGTATGTGTTCAGCCCCTCGATGGAGTAAGATGTTTCCCGCAATAACTGAGCGGTGGTGGTAAACTGAAAGTTGGTAAAGAGGCACCTCCCAGTTTGAAAACAACATCTTCTAGGGCCACCAGCACTCTGTTGAATATGAAGTCAGTGAAACCGCATTCAACTCCTGGGCTGATACGCTGAACGGAGAACAGCACATCCTCTGACATGGATTCCCTGTACTTTAGCCAGAGCATCGCTTAGTTCACATTGCAAAAGCAAAATGGCGAACAGCGTTCGAAGCCGTGATGGCGTTCTGAGAAGTTCACCCTCCGCCTTGGCTGCATCCGATTGGGAGTCGTCTTCAAGCAATCCCAAATGGAAGCATGCCTCTCTATAAGACTGGCACTCTATGCCGTTGACAGTGAGAATATCTGTGAAACTCATTGGCCCAGCAATTTCATGAAGTAGAAGGCGAAGGTAAAAGCACTCCTGCTGGCTGGGGGGCACAGTATAAACGCGTCCAAGGCAAGAGTTAGAACTTACATCGGGATAACCCTCGTCAGGGTCGCCAGCCTTTCGACGAACCCACTGGTTGTTTGACCACACGTAGTAGGATGGGACTTGGGGGTATATTAATGTTTTGGCAAAAGCATCTGTTGAGCATAATTTAAAGAAAGCCATTAGGGTTGTGTCTTTAGGGCTTTCCGCAACCTGCTGGCCGTTTTGTTCGGTGAAGTACATCCTCTGTCTATTTTCTAAGTGAACAGTAAGCTGCACAATGGCTGGAGCCCTTTGGTGTATGGGGAATCCGAAAATTCGCCAAACCTGACCTGGAAAAAGTTTGCGTGTGATTTCAACCCATTTCAGATTGCACATGAACATGACGAACAAATCAGGCCTCCCGTAATGACGGACATAGGTCATTGCATCTTGTATCCTTTCATACATGTATCGAGGGCCACCAGTGTAAGAGGAAGGCAAAATGCACGGTTTGCCGAGATTGCATGGGTCACCATCAGAATGCAGACCATCACAAAGGTGAATGTAGGAGTCGGTTCTAAGTTTGGATTGGTTTAACTTGATGAATCCTAACCTCTCCGACTCCATTTTTGCAGCCATGTCAACAGCGAATTGAAGAAATAGTTGACGGCACCTGTGCAAGTGGTTAAATTCACCCTCCCTAACCATAAACATGTAGGCGTAGTAAGCCCTACAGGAGACCGTCTTTGAGGTCGATATGAAATCGCTGCTTGCCTGGTATATTGGGATTTTGAAGTGGTACCCATCGCTTCTGTATGGAAAAAGAAGGGGGTACTGGAGACGGTTGTATGAACGGTCGGTTTCACTGATGCGATGCTGACCACCACCCCGGTACCTTATGACAATGTCACGGATGTTATGCTCCTCACCGTGGATGACTGCGGCGACTTCATTACATGCAGAAGCATTGAAGCGACGCTCATGCTCACCGTGAGGCCGTCTGTCTGCATCGATGACAACGCTGAAAGAGAGCGAAGAGTTGTTTTGCAATGCAAACTTTAAGCTTTGGATGTAACTTAGTTTCGTGAAGCATGTCTTGTAGACGGAACAGAATGTCTCTACCGGGACTGACGGAAATATCGCTAAGCAGAATGCCGAGACGCGCATCAACCTGCTTGTTGTAGTCAGTGAGAAAGTAATTTTGTAGGAACTGAGGTGGCTCTCCCTGACCAGCCAAAAGTGATCCCATTAAGTAGTAAACCTGGCCTTGCACTTTGAAAGTAGGCATTCATCCCCACTCACTAATAGCCTTTGCACCAAAAGACGTCATCTGGAAGCAACAGTTGTACTTCCGTATTGCTTCAAGAAAATGCGTTGACTCCGAAGTTGTACCCAGAAGGAGGTCCCTAAGCGGCTGGGGAGGTTCGTCTAAAGAAGGGAGTTTGATTTTTCCCCCAGAGCAACAAAGCCCAGGTTGCTCACCGACTCACTTTTTTGCGTTGCAAAAAGTGCAAACTTTATCCATGGCCCCTTTTTGTATGTCTCTCCTAGCGGAATAGTTGACAGTGCAGTCATAATTGTATGTGGCATTTGACCAAAATGACGCAGACGGCGAAGTTACGCCATTCAAAGAATGTCGAAGTTGGCTAATGTTTTTGAGCCGTTGATGGCGTACTTCAGAGTTTTCTGCAGCCCTGGCAGATGCAGTAGAGTGGTCATTTCTAATGTGACGAACAGTGGTTTGTGCAGGGCTTTCTAAGGCTCTGGCAGCCGCGGTGGATAGGGTATTTCTAAAGCGACAATGAGCGGTTTCTTGGGATTGTTCTGAAGCTCTAGAGGCGGCTGTAGCCCTAGTATTCCTAAGATGGTATGAAGTTGTTTGTTCGGGGCTTTCTAAACCCCTGGAGAAAGCTTTGGCGCTGGCATGAAGTTGTTTGTTCGGGGCTTTCTAAACCCCTGGAGAAAGCTTTGGCGCTGGCATCCCGCAAACGATGAAGGGTTTTCTGTGTTGGGGACTGTAAAGCCCGCAACCTAGCCACTCGGACTGTGTCCTGTGAATTCTGTAGATAAGCAAGCAGCTGAGCTCGAGGCCATCCATGAAAGACACAAAGAAGTCTGTTCAGGGATTTCACTCACCCTCGCTGCTCTAGCAGCGGAGTCAGCTGCCATGCGCCGTCCCAAAAGTTCCCTCCTTTTAGGTGGCATCCAAACAGTAAAAACGTCAAAGAGGGTAAAGCTTAAAAAGAGATTTCGACAAATCCAAAATGAAAAAACGTGCACTGCTAACGTAGACACAAAAAGGGGAACACCCAGTAAAATGAGTTCAGATGTTACTAAAGAGAAACTCGAAACTAAAAAAGTGGAAATTTAAAAAGGTAAACCAAGGGTAAATCCAAAAGGAAATGGGTTTTTAGTACAATTGGCTAACGTGTGTGAGGTTGGGTTGGAACTATAAAACAAAAAAGCAGCTAAAACACGTATTCAACAACTTGCGGTGTCCGAAGTAGGCGAATAAAGTAAGCCAAGTACGTGCACGCGGGCAACAATAAACGCAAAAGTGTGAAAGCACACCCGAGTCACGCAGTAGAGGTGGTTGACCTTGAGCGCACTTACACATAAGCTGACGTGCGATCACGCGGGCACTATAACGTGTGAGAAATCCTGCGCGATGATTGGACAGGCCCCATGGTCAAGCTCTGTGAAAGAGACCAATGGGCTTGCAGCAGTCTCAGTATCGACATGCGGACTTGGTTGTACGCAGTTGTGTGTGTGTAAAACAAAATCTTATCTATCTTACTGATAATGACTGAAATAGTTGAACAAAAACATGGAAAACTCAAAAAATACAATAAAAATGAAACAAACATGCCTTGTCAGTTGAATTTAACAAAACTTGATTAAAATGTTTAATTTACGTAAGGAAAGAAGTAAATATTATTTTGGGGAGAGTTATTTGAGATTTAGCCAGATGGAATGAGTAAAGAAGCCAAATCCATTAATAAGAATATATTTATCAAAACATGAAGATGAAAACGGAGCAAATATTTATTTTTGCGTTTCCAATTGAGATAAACTTATTTCAAAATAAGATTATTTGATAACCACCTTTTTTATGACCTCATAACCTTGTTCTTCTTTATCAGTTCTGGGTATGATGATAAACTACATCTGTCAGCAAAGCTTTTGATTGGGAGATTGGAGGTTTTGAGGAGCATGGAACCACCTCTTAATTGATGTTGTTCCCAGGTCCATGCTGACCTGGTGTGGTAGCATCTGTTAGGTCCTAGCTATATGCAAACAGTGAACCCCTAAACCAAAATAAAATACTATGAGAGTATAAAAATACATTTTTATAGTAAAAATACCAGCAATACATATTTGTAGTAAAATTGTTCAAATTATTCTGATTTCAGCATTAAATGACCCACTAGATTTAAATTTCAGCATTAAATGACCCATAGAGGTTGATATGCTGACAAACAAAATCAACTAAGCTTCTTTTTTTATCATTATCTTCTTTTATTGATAGTAAAGGTATCATGTTTAATTAAAATTGATGAAGTTAATGCTCTATGGTTAGCTAGCATTGTCAGTACATGTGTTTTATGATGTCGGTTTTATTTATAACAAACTTATGGGGAGATTCTCTTTTAATATTTACCTCATAAAATGTTGCATTAATTTTTTAAATTTATTTTTATATGTCAGGGGTGGGGATGTTATTTTTCTTCAGGAGTTAATATACTTTCTCTACCCAGCAACAAAAAGGGAAAAATATACCCTCTCAGCCATGTCACTGCTTTAACCATTGAACTAACCCGGGACAGTTCCTATTGTGTATATTTATTGAGATCAATGCAGTTTGGCTCAAGGCCATGTTAAATGAAGCCCAACTGAGAACCAAACTGACTATACAAGTTATGGTCAAGGAGATATTAACTTGCTACCATTGTACCACAGTAGGCACCTAAAGAAATTAATGATGGATGTTGGTATAGTTGGTTAAAATATAAAAATTGTTCCACTACTATTTCTATTGTAGAGTTGAAACCAGCTGTTTTATGTTTAGCCTTTCATATTCTACTATCCTTTTCACAATTATTTCCATTTATAAGTAGCTGATAATATTACAATCCATATGTCCCCCCCCCATATATATATATATATATATATATATACACACACACACTTTAGTTTATAACCATCATGTAGATAAGTTTGGTTTCTTATTATTGTAAAAAATGTTATATTGGTACATGTGTTTCAGTAGACATCTTTCCTTTTTTCTTTTTTTTTATTATAGTAAAATCATTATTAAAGGCTAACAACAATTTAGTTCTTGATAATGATTAATTTTACTGATTAAAAAAATCCAAGGATAACTACTGAAACATATGTACCCAAAAAATACAAACAAAAAAAATAACTTCTATGTTTGGCCTATCTGTTGACTGATAGGATTAAATAAATTGCTAAGCATCAAAAGGTAAGGTTTCAGTACAAAATCTGTTGTTTTTCACTTTGGGCTTGTTGTTTGATTTCTAAGCATAAGATACATAAGCTTTCTGACAGCTGTATTTATAAAACTTTATAAAAATACTTTTCAGTTAATTTTATTCATGATGAATGAATGAATGAATTTTATTATGAATTTCATTATAAATGCCACCTGGCAGAATATTTTATACAAATCTAATTCTGTTTTTATTCTCTGACCAGAAAAAAAAAATTTTGTAGTGAATTGAAATTGACTGAGACAATATTTCATTTATAGAATATTCAATAATAATGATACTTGTATTTATTTTCCAATAATTCTTGATATATTTTTCTAAAGTTTCTAGTTCTTTACTTATACTCTTCTGTCTACCTCCATGTAATGACTTTTGTCTCTTGATCACCCACTGGTACTTAACCAGTTTTATTTCTAAACAAAAGAAGTCTGTATCACCATTAGAGAATAAAACTTAACCACTTCTTGTCAATTTGTATAGCTGGCCTTTTCTCCTTTTTGCATCTATAGAAGATACATAAAATGAAAAAGTTCTTTTCAAGTTAATGAAATTTTTTGCAGTTTATCTTTTTTGCACAAGAATTGATCATATGTGGAAATCAGTGAGAAAATTTCAAAGTAGGCACAACAGTAATATTCATTACTGTATCTGTCAGTTATATTTTTCTCTTGGTTCTTTTGAAATCAAAGTGTCTTAATTATTATATTTTAATGTTTTTGTCTTGTTCTTTGAAACAGTTTTCAAATGTTAAATTTCCTACCTCAAATGAATAAAAACTTAGTGATACAAATTTACTTTCAAAATGTCTAACAGAAATAATGAACCTATTTTCTCTATCATTATTTTTATGGCTAATGCTTTTAGTCTCATGAAGAAGCTATTAATAGTCTTTATAAAACTGGTATTATTGTTATTTATTTACAAAAAGGGATTAGACTTATAACATTTTGAATTCTAGTTTATCTACTTCGTACTTTTTTTTAATCATTTCACCTCCAAGTAAGTCAAAGCCACTAAGGGTTACTGAGTGAGAGAATGAGAAAAAAAAAAACACTATTAAGGAGAAAGAACAAAAGAACAGGAATTAAGAAGAGACAAGATAATGATTGACATTGCTTTTAAATTTTTGAAGATCAAAGTTGACTGAGAAGCAAGAAGAGAATTCCACAAAAGTATGAGAGAAAAAACTGTTAGTATAGAACTTACAATTACATCTAGCCATTTTCAACTGTAAAATGATGAGACCTTGCCACCAATCTAGTACTGCACTTATATTCATAAAGTCTAGGTACCATAGAGGAAAGTTCATCAGAACCATTATCATTAAAGTATTTATAGAAAAAGAATGGGGAAGCTATGTTACAGCAGTGGGAAAGTGACATGTACTGTAAAGGAACTACAGAATTGTGCTATGTAATGTTATGTAATAGAAAAAGAAACGAATGTATATTGTCTAGTATGCAATTTTAGCTAAAGGTGGATTCCAGTTTCAACAGACAATATGGCTCCTTGACATTCTTCCCACTTGTTAAAAACTCAGTTGCCAATTTCTTTTCTCTTTTCACCAGAAATAAGAACAAAAATTTACCAATACCATTATCAGATTCCTCCTATAGTCTTCTGTTAAATAAATAAAAAGAAAGGAAAAATGAAATGCCATATTTGACTAACAAGCCTAGTTTTCTTTTTTCTTTTGGCAATATGTAAGGGAGAAGATCCAGATTTTATCACAATATATGTCTCCTCTCCAGATGCAGTATGTGTTAGATAGAAATAGGCTAACAATGAAAAATCTAATGGATTTATTTTCTGTATTCATTCAGTTTATGTTGATGAACAAGTTGTATTTATATTAAAATAAAGTTTGAATCTGTTTAGTCATGAAATTTTATTCTTCCAGATGAATCTATTGAATTGCATTCTATATAGCTGCCTTGTCGTTGTAGGTTCCTGCTGATAAGACCCGTTACATTGTTGGTGCTATCCTGGCTGAAGAGAGTGAAAGTGCAGATGAAGAAATTCTATGTAAAATGAAGGCTGAGGGATACAATGTGACACGCTTCCCAGAGATCAGCCATGCCGTGAAAACCACATTCCCATTTAAATGTACATTCTCCATCTTCATTGCTTTCATCAGAGTCTACCCACAATTGGGATCATATTTAAAGGTAACACTTTTCTGCAAGTTTTTTTTTCCGCGTTGTTTTTAAATCACGATATGTTATTAATTAAAATGTTTATTATATATGGTAGATTTTTACAAATAAATTTGAATGCAAAGCACCTGTTTATGAATTGCAATCTATTTTACTAATATTCAATGTAAGAATGATATTTCATCAATAAAGGATACAAGGCAATTTCACGTGTGTGTGTGTATAACACAAGTATTATTAATAAAAAATAAAACGCTTTCACATAGTGTTGGTTTGGAAAACGAAATGGTGCTTAATGTCTTAATTTACTATAATAGTAAAAACGAATTAAGAAATATAGAAAACTGATTTGTTTAAATTTCTTTTTATAATATATATATATATATATATATAATATATTATAATAATAATATTTTTAGTTTTTAAAAATATGATTCCTCCGCTACATAAGAGTTCTCATGTTTCAAAAGCGAGAGCCGAGACCCCTAACATAATTTTTTAAGTTATGAAGAGTTAAGGTGTCCGGACCCGCTTCCTTGTCAAGCGAGAATTTGGGAATAAGCTATCTTTTGGTTAGCTAGTGTTTATAAATACGGTATCGTTGGAACATTTGTTGCTATGAAAGCACTGTCCTTTTGAAAATAAAGCTAAATATTAAGGAACACCGGATTATCTACCTAACGTGTTCTTTCCTATTTCAATGCACACCTGCATACATATATATATATATATATATATATATATATATATATAAAAAGAAAATAATGAGATTTGGAAAACACCTAATGTTCTTGTATATTTTTATATGTAATATTTATAATGTATCTTTATAGAAAATTATTAAGCTAATTATTAAAATTGTTTTGCTTTTAACTGGTTTTGCTTTTCATATATATGAAAAGTGTGTGTAGGTAATGGGACAAGGTAAAAAAGTTTAACAAAGTGTTTCAGGTTTTTTTATTTTTTTTTTAATGTCACCCCCAGCAAGGCAATAATGCCACAAAGACATAAGGGGTTACTGGGAGGGAAAAGGAATAAGACTTGAGGAGAATGAACCAGAAACTTAATCTTAAAGAAGAAACAAGGGATAAACCTCTACTCCTGTTCATAAAACAAAACTGTATGCAAGGAAAATGCATTGGGTTTCACTTTCATTCAAACCTGAAAAAAAAAAACCTAACATACATTGGCGAAACCTGTGATTAAAGAGCTTTTCCACTCAGTCCCATTATTTCCATTTTTGCTTTCAATATATATATATATATATATATATATATATATATGTGTGTGTTTTAAATCTTTAAAAAGAAAGCATATAACACAATAAGAAATAAACCATTCCCTACCAATGGCTAAAATAATAAATGTCTGTCTCATCACCAAACCATGCTATTGCACATTTAACAATTTTTATAAACAAATTTTGGGTTACCAATATGTTTGCCCTAAAGGGAGTGATGGAATGTATTTTTTTCTCCAAAAAATCAACTAATAAAAATGATCTAATAAATTTCTATTTCCATCATAGCAACAAAATCAAATCTGGAATAATCATTGGATTCTATTTATGAGCACACAAAACTTGCAACCCTCAATATTTACACAAAGAGGAGAAATACATTGAAAATACTTTCAAGCTCCTCTAATACCCTATTTTGTATTTCATGTGAAACAAAAGGCTCATAAAATATTTAAAAATAGAAAAGCAGTCCTTTCTGACAAAACAAATGAATCAAAATATATTGTTCTACCCACCAACTCTATCGCAAATACAATTGAAAAGAATTTATCTAAGCTCACGATAAAATTTATCACAACTACGTCTAAAACAATAAAAGACCTAATTAATACAAAACAAAATAATAGGCTAAAACTTGAAGGCGGAATTTACTCTATTACCCATAATTTAAATAAAAGATTATAGAACACAAAAGGGACATTTTTAAAAAAACACATTAAACACATTAGTTGCTCACCGTAATGAGACTGACTACAATTTTGACATAAAAAATGTTACTCTAATTAAAAAAGAAAACAATTTATGAAGACAAAAATGTTTAGAAAGTGCTTTAATTGCTTGATCATCCACAGTAAATTTGCGTCCAGGTTCTTACGTTTCACCATTCTTATCAGATCACAATGTGGCATATTTAATAACAAAAATGATGGAAACATAACTGAAAAGAAAACAAATCTAAACAAAATCAGCCAGATTATATGCCCAAAATGCTTATTAAGAAAAAGAAAAATTTAATTCTCACTATCTCTTTCATTCATCCGCATATGTAGTCTTATCAATGTAAACATAAGCTTAGTCCGTTGAATTCCTAAAGGACAAAACGTTATACCCCCCCCCCTTATATATATATATATATATATATATATATATGGTGGACTCTCCTATTGTGAACAATAAATGAGGGTCAGCATTGAATGGTACCTTTTTGTTTTACACTTATTGTGGCTATTATGGAGAAAATCAATTAAGGGAAAGACATTTCATTTCTGCTTTCTTAAGTGTGATATTAGCCCAGCCTCGCTGCAGGTGACAAAGCCTCACTAACAAATGAAATTTGTTAAAGCAAGATTTTGATGGCATTTCTGCTTCAGAGCTTGTCGAAGCTGATCATGATGCTTCAGTCTACTGTCTTTAACTTAATGAAACATGTCTTACGCCACTCCTTTCAGTTTAATGCTTGGGCTTGCCAGGTTTTCAGATCAAAGTTGAGATGTTTCAAGTTGTCTTTCAATTTGTCTTTGTAGCATAAGAGTGGATGCCCAACTGAACACTTGGGGTTTGGTAGTTGTCCATATATATATATATATATATGTGTGTGTGTGTGTGTGTGTAGCTCTAAGGTTTGTGATTTACGGTCACAGGTTATAAAGCTGGTCCCCCACTCCTTACATTTGCATTCAAGTGGTCTGAAGATTGCGTGAACATGAAACTCAGGCTACAACTAGGCTCATCCTTTCATAGGAATCAATGTGGTTAAGCATTTTTTGCTCTGTCTAGACAATCTAGGCTTTGAGCACTTTACTGAGTTAGGTAGATTTACCTTTAGGCCTTTTTTCAGTATTGTGATTTTTGTTCAAGACTTTATCTGGGTAAGGATTTGGCAAATTGTCCATTGGTTCCATCAATAGTATAAGATAGGTTAATACCAATGTCCAAACATTAAATTTTACAAAAAGTGCTCAATACTAAGTAGAGGTTAATAATAATAATAATATTTATTAACAATTAGAACAAAAACATGTTATAAACTGCTACATAAATGCAATCATGTTTCAGCACTGTATGTGCTTCTTCAGGCAGTGGTATTCACACAAACACACACATGTGTGCGTATAATATATATATATATATATATATATATATATATATATATATAATTTTTTTTTTTTTTTTTTTTTTTCATTCATTCCTTTGATAGCTATGTGCTAGATTCTTCATGGCTACCATCACCAGTTCTCAAACCTTTGGTAATTCCATATTTAAGTGAAAATGAAAGTTTGAATTTGGAAATGTAGCCATTTTATTGCCAAAGTTATTATTCTGTTTGTAAGAAGAAAAATGTAAAAAAATTTTGATACTGTACTTACTCAAGTATAGTGTGACTTTTTATGATCAGTTTTTTTATGCAAAAAAATAGTATTTCACTATATGCAGATAACTTATTTTTTTTAATTTATTTATTTTTTTTTTAAGTTTAAAAATCATGCATTTTTGGTGACCTGTTGTACTATATACAGGTAATTCGTTTTTATGGGTGGGTTAAAATACATGCTAAAACATTCAGGGATTGCACTATACATGAAGTCGAGTATATATGGCATTACTTATTTAAATCAGTTTTCAACAATTTACAAAATAAGAAAAACATTTATTCTAGACTTGTGGCTTGCACAGTCAAAAACAAATCCACACATTAAGAGTTCACCAAAAACGTATCTACTGATTTCATTAGTTTTACTGTTAATTCAGTGTTTCAACAATAAGTTATTACAATATCATTAATGTATTTATTCTTTACTGAATTTAGTTCAGTGAATAGACAAACATAGAGGATTCAGAAGACAAGGATCCATTTTCTCAGATTTATTTTACCTATATAGCGAGGCAATCTTGAATGAACTAGAATTCCTACCAGGATTTATGATCTTCAAGCATAATCTTAACAAGATACAGACTCAGACAGAAAATTGAAAAAACTCTTAGAAAGGGTATTAAAGAAAAGCAAGAAAAGATTAACTGTAAGAAGACGAAAAGCATGGAAATGTGACAGTAATCCAAAGGTGTAGAGGATTAGTGAAAGGTACCTTCTAGAAACTAAGTATTAAGAGATGGAAATTTTGTTAGAAACACAGAAAAGAGTACTGAAATGTAATATCTAATCTCCTTACAGAGGAAGAAGAGATTCCAAGTGGCAGAGAGGAACAAATATAGGAAGTTGTGAAGAGCCATGATCGTCTGCATCTTAAAGGCACACTAAAAGAAATGAATTTAGTATAGTGACTTTATTTCATGAATAATTGTATGGGATGTAAATTTCTATTTTTTTTATATTCTGAATAGTCAACATGTGTACATGAGTGTTTTTTTGTTTTTTTATGAGGGGGTTCTGTAATGCCATATTTCTTCAAGGCTTAGGTAATCATGACTCTCCACAGATCTTTTTTTCTGTATCATCTATGAATTGCCATGATTTCTTGGCAAAGATAGTGGAGTGGTTTCCTGTTGCCTTTGAATATATGATTGGTGTAATGGATAGCAGCTCAGACTGAGAAATTGGAGTTTACATGCAAATATCCTTGGGAAAGGTATGAATCCATTCCCCTCTCCCCAGCTAAATGTTAAACAGTAGGACTTGTACCTGAAAAAATCATTGTTATTCTCCAAAAACTGTTAATGCAATATTCACTATCAAAAAGTGAATTGAAAAAACATATAATATCTCCTTTGAGAGAGAGGCTAAAATATCAATAAGTGAATCACTAGAAACTAAATGCTACCAACATTCATTTAGAACAAAAGTTTGTAAACATTTTTTATTTCAGGTCCTACCATTTTACTGTTGAAATAGTTAAATGCAACTGCCGCTTCTACTCCAACAACACTTCCCATCTTCTGTGATAACTACAATCTTCAAAAATTTAAATGCAACATCAATTGCCATCTTCTGTCTTCTTTAATGCTGTTCATCTTCTTTCCTTTTCTCAATCCTCCTTATTTTCAGTCTTTTCTTTCACTTTCACTCACTGCAAGCTCCTGAATACTAGTGGCATTCCCACCTTGTTTGAGGTGAAATGATTAAAAGTGAAAACAAATCCAATGCAGCTAGTGTAAACAATCAATTCTTGTCTTCTTCATGGTTTTGAGTTCAAAGTACTCCTTCTCTTAGATTGGTTTATACTGCTGTTTAACCCATAGCTGACTTGAGAAAGAGAAATGGATTCATGCTAAGGATATCAGTGCAAATGCAACAGAACACACTGGAATTTGAACTCTGCTTCCCAATTCCACTTTCTGTGTCAATATCTGTTATACTACCTGTACGTCCTCGTAAGTTTAGGTTAATGGAATAAAAAAAAAAAAAAGATTCCAGAGAACTTTTGCTCTAAATGGTTTTGGTAACATTCACTCTTCTGTGATACACTTATTGATGTTAGCCTCTCTCTCTCTCTCTCTCTCCAAGGAGATATTATATGACTGACAACATGAAAAGAAAGTTTCTTGTTTAAGATAGATTCCTCCAAGTTTTACATAACGATCACCAATAACTGAATTGTAGATCATATAGCCTTCAGTGCTGAGATCTTATTTTCATTATTTTTTCTCCCTCACCCCCTTATAATCACATTTTGATTTGACTTTCTCTTCCTGTTTTCTTTTTGGTTTTTTCTCCCCTCTCTTTCTCCCTAATAATAATAATATCTTTATTGATGAGTTACTTCTAACTCAGACTGGTTGACATTTGACTTTTATGTGCTTGTCATCCAACAGAGAGGAGAGTTAAATGACTTTCTCTTTGGGAACAGGAAATAGTTGTTGATTAAATGTATCAGATGACCTCTTCATTGTTGTTGTAATGAATAATAATGGGCATTAACTGCTCGGTCTTTTTTACTCTACCTTATTGTTTATGGATCAAGCTTACCTTAGATGTATGACACAAGGTCACAAGTGTAGATTGCAAGGTGCTGGTTGAATTTGCTAAAAAGACAAGTGGTCACCAGTATGGTGAAAGAGATCAACACTGTCCAGCAAATAAATTCCTCACAAAGTAATGGATGGTTAGAATGAATAAATTTCTCTTTTCTTTACTGTTTGAAATTTGACAAACAGAAGAGATTTTGCTTGAGTTTCTCTGTCCTCATCATTACTGCTACACTTTCTTTATTAATGCTGTTTTCAGTTTTGCTTTTCTTGTCTTCAGTGATCAGATAATCAATACAAAATTACCTGAAATTTTTCATATTTATTTTCTCTGTCTTATAAGAAATATAGGGAGAAAATATTTTCTCAAAAAAGCAAGCATAGATATTTTTTTTTTTTTTTGTTTTTAAACAAAAAATATTGAGATGGATGGATGCAGAAAGAATTCCTCTGTGCCAATGGACCACCCTGTGGAAAATAGGGTCGCAAGTCTATTTGCTATGGAAGCCTCACCTCTTAACATGGTTTCCATAGCAAGTAGGTTTTTTAGGGGTGGTGTTTCCAGTTTCATACTCAAGAGTTTTTGAATTCAGCTGTCCTTCTCTTAGACTGGTTGCCAACCAAAACTAGAGAACACAGTTTCTACTGCTATTTAAACCATAGCTGGTCAGAGAAAGTAGTAAATGGTTTTCCCAAGAGTATTTCTTGATAGCGAAGGTAACAAATGACTGAAATTTGAATTCTGTGATTTCTCATTCTGAGATGCTTACTGTTAAACGACCTGCACATATTGTCTTATTGGGCTGAATTTGAGAAATTATAAATATTTTTGATTAATAATTACATATTGATTAAAAGTTAGTCTTTTATCTCCCTTTTGTTGGGCAGTTTTGATTTTTACTGTTGCTTTTTGGGGATTTTTTTCCATTTTCTTTTGTTTTGTTTTTTTTCATTTTCCTTTGCTTTTTTTTTTTTTCATTTTCCTTTTTTTTATTTATTCATTTTCCTTTTTTTTTTATTTGTTCATTTTCCTTTTTTATTTATTTATTCATTTTCCTTTTTTTTTTATTTATTCATTTTCCTTTTTTTTTTATTTATTCATTTTCCTTTTTTATTTATTTATTCATTTTCCTTTTTTATTTATTTATTCATTTTCCTTTTTTATTTATTTATTCATTTTCCTTTTTTATTTATTTATTCATTTTCCTTTTTTATTTATTTATTCATTTTCCTTTTTTATTTATTTATTCATTTTCCTTTTTTATTTATTTATTCATTTTCCTTTTTTATTTATTTATTCATTTTCCTTTTTTATTTATTTATTCATTTTCCTTTTTTTTTTTATTCATTTTCGTTTTTTTTTATTTATTCATTTTCCTTTTTTTTTTATTTATTCATTTTCCTTTTTTTTTTATTTATTCATCTTCCTTTTTTATTTATTTATTCATTTTCCTTTTTTATTTATTTATTCATTTTCCTTTTTTATTTATTTATTCATTTTCCTTTTTTATTTATTTATTCATTTTCCTTTTTTTTTTATTCATTTTCCTTTTTTTTTTTATTCATTTTCCTTTTTTTTTTATTTATTCATTTTCCTTTTTTTTTTATTTATTCATTTTCCTTTTTTTTTTATTTATTCATTTTCCTTTTTTTTTTATTTATTCATTTTCCTTTTTTTTTATTTATTCATCTTCCTTTTTTTTTTATTTATTCATCTTCCTTTTTTTTTTATTTATTCATCTTCCTTTTTTATTTATTTATTCATCTTCCTTTTTTATTTATTTATTCATCTTCCTTTTTTATTTATTTATTCATCTTCCTTTTTTATTTATTTATTCATCTTCCTTTTTTATTTATTTATTCATCTTCCTTTTTTATTTATTTATTCATTTTCCTTTTTTATTTATTTTCCTTTTTTATTTATTTATTCATTTTCCTTTTTTATTTATTTATTCATTTTCCTTTTTTATTTATTTATTCATTTTCCTTTTTTATTTATTTATTCATTTTCCTTTTTTATTTATTTATTCATTTTCCTTTTTTATTTATTTATTCACTTTCCTTTTTTTTTTATTTATTCACTTTCCTTTTTTTTTTATTTATTCACTTTCCTTTTTTATTTATTTATTCACTTTCCTTTTTTATTTATTTATTCACTTTCCTTTTTTATTTATTTATTCATTTTCCTTTATTTATTTATTCATTTTCCTTTTTTATTTATTTATTCATTTTCCTTTTTTATTTATTTATTCATTTTCCTTTTTTTTTATTTATTCATTTTCCTTTTTTTTTTATTTATTCATCTTCCTTTTTTTTTTATTTATTCATTTTCCTTTTTTTTATTTATTCATTTTCCTTTTTTTTATTTATTCATTTTCCTTTTTTTTTTATTTATTCATTTTCCTTTTTTTTTATTTATTCATCTTCCTTTTTTTTTTATTTATTCATCTTCCTTTTTTTTTTATTTATTCATCTTCCTTTTTTTTTTTATTTATTCATCTTCCTTTTTTTTTATTTATTCATCTTCCTTTTTTTTTTTATTTATTCATCTTCCTTTTTTTTTATTTATTCATCTTCCTTTTTTTTTTTATTTATTCATCTTCCTTTTTTTTTTATTTATTCATCTTCCTTTTTTTTTTTATTTATTCATCTTCCTTTTTTTTTTATTTATTCATCTTCCTTTTTTTTTTATTTATTCATCTTCCTTTTTTTTTTTATTTATTCATCTTCCTTTTTTTTTTTATTTATTCATCTTCCTTTTTTTTTTTATTTATTCATCTTCCTTTTTTTTTTTATTTATTCATCTTCCTTTATTTTTTATTTATTCATCTTCCTTTTTTTTTTTATTTATTCATCTTCCTTTTTTGAGGGGGAGTGTTTTTTTATTTTTCTTTGGGGTACTTTTTTTCCCCATTTTGGGGTTGTTTGGGGGGGCATTTTACTGTGTAGTGACTTTCAATGCATTCAATTATTGTTTCTCTTGCAGGAACGACGCTTATGTGCCCATCCAATTTTGGAGGTTTATGATGACCGCAACATCCATTTCATTGCCCCATTGGCCAAGCAGAATGACTTTTATGTTGAAGAAGCCAAGTCCAGTGCAACTGAAGAGCAAGGGTCAGATGAAGAAGACAGCACAAATGAGACAGTCAGCAATTACAGCTGTTCAGCCAGTGAACAATCGGGTCGAAGTTTCTCAACATTCTCCACAGAGGCAAGTGACTTGTCAACTACAACCACAGCCACAGGAACTGCATGTTTTAACAGCAGTTCTTTGAGTGGATTCACCGATTCCTCCAAGTCGGTGAGTAGAGAGAAATCCCTGACACCTGCAATGGAGAATCCAATCAAGGAAGAGCAACAAGAAATGATGGAAGCTATTTCAGTGGCTTCTCCTCTGCTGGTGAAAGCCGAGTCTTCACCTGTGTCTGTGGATGATGATCAAGAGTGGGAAAATCTTGGAGACTTTCGGCCTCAGGATGAAGAAGAGCTTGAGGCATCAATTCCCCCAGCACAAGAAATTGCAACAACTCCTGCTACTCCTGATTCTGCTGATTTGGTTCTGCTGGGCAACCTGCAGGATGGCCAGTTACAGGATGAGGACGTGTCCCCTTCTAAAGAAATGGCACCACTTTTGAAGCAAGAAGATAAAAGTCTCCTGCAGAATAGTGTTGCTTCCAATCTTGAAGAGTCCGGGTTCAGTGAGTCGGTCATGTCAACTCTCCAAGATTCAGGACTTGGAACTGAAGAGTCTTCTGCACCTGACCCCCAATTGGCTGCAGCAGCGAGAAGCAACACACCTGTTGATGTTGTTGCTCCTGCAACTTTGCCCCTCCAACTCCCTCTTCAACCAACTTCTCCACCCCAACAGCAGCAACAGCAGCAGCCACAGTCCCCACAACTTGTTGAAATAGAAAGTGATACTGCTTCAGAACACAGCACTGGGTCTTCTTCCTATGAAGAAGTTAAGCTTGCAGAAGTTACAGATGCATAACTTGAAATGGAGAAACAAACTCTAACCTATTCATATTTTCTTTACTGCAAAACAAAAACAAAACAAAAAGTTTCTGGAGGGAAAAGAAATTGAAAGCAAGAAGACCTGAAACTTTCATTGGTTTCCTTACAGAAAAAGTTTCTCTTTTGTTAACTGATTCACCCCCCCCCCCCCCCAATCTTCACACACATACACACTTTTTATAGCAGATCCTAAAACTTAAGAACATTAAACAAATTAATTTTTTTTTTTACATAATTTTATTCTTGTACATCTTTTTGCTGCTGGAATTCTGTTTTTTCTTTTCTCCCCCCCCCCCTTTTCCTTTTCTTACCAAAATTTTAGCAAGTTTCTTTTGTTTTGTTTTTTTTAAGTATTTTTTCTTTTCTCACCAGAATTTTAGCAAGTTTTTTGTGTGTGTGTGTTTTGTTCATTTCTTCTTTTCTTTTTTTTTTTTTTTAATTGTTTTCATGTAATACATCTTTTGATTTTTCTCTGACTCAGTTTGCTAGGCATTTCATGTCTGGCTCTCTGCTTCTTTGTACAGGAAATGTTTCAATAATTTACATTGGCAGTGCCTATTTTTAAATACACTTTTTTTTCATTAATCCCCCAGAAAACTTTTCTTTTTTTTTTTTTTTTTAATTTACATGGAAAATTTAAACTGAAGCTTTTTAAGATCTCTTCTTTTACTCAGTGAATTCTGAAGAAGAACAAAATGAATCGGATCTGTGTATATTGGTCTCTTAAATTTTGATTCCAAATTATTCAAGAAAAAAAATATTATGCTACCTGATTCTTTGAAAAGATTAAAAGACTTGTATTCTGTGAGTGTACAATTTATTTTGCTTGCAGACAGAAAACAAAAACTAATTCCAGCATCAATGGAAAAGGAATTGAAATTTCAAAACTGACTTTCCTCAATGCTTCCTCTGAAATGTGCTTGTTTGTCAGCTGAGAAAAAAAAATTCACTTTTTCTCTTCATTTAACAAGTCAATTTCTCTTTATTCTTTAGTGTTTCACACTTTGCCAAATGTTTTGTTGAACTGCAAATAAGATTTGTCATGTGGTTATTTTAAATTAATCATGTAAATGTCTTCTGATTCAATTTCATTTGTTGAGCAGAACTTAATGAGGAGAAGTGAGAAGAGACAATTTCAAAACAATGGATTTTTTTTATTTATTTATTTATTTTTTGACAAACTTCATAGCCAGTGACAGTAAACAGTAAATACTTTTTTCTAGACTCAACTTTATGTCTGTCTTTTACTTACTTGTCTACTTTCCTATTTGAAACAAAGATGCTATTTTATTTTTAATTTTTTTTTTTTTTTTTTAATTAAATGAATCGAATCAAATGGCCTGTATTTTACTTCTATTTAAAAAAAAAAAAAAAAAAAAAACATGCCCTCAGTTTGCAACTTGTATTCGGTCATGAGTCATTAAGAATTTGCATACAGCAGCTAAGGGTAGCTGACTAGGTGAGGGCTTCTGCCTGACAAAATATCTGTTGTCTTTCTGCATAAAAATGGGTTTTTCTTCCTTACAAAAATTTTTAGCAAATCAATATCTAGTTGAAGGAGAAGTGGTGTTAGAACACACCCCATAGGCTTTAATATCTTGTAAATAGACAGACCAATTTACCAATTTAATAGACAGACCAATTTACAAAGAAAACTTTGGATGTTTAGTGTTACTTAAACAACATTGTCCCTTTTTATTTTACCCCCCCCCCCTTTGAGCCTAACAGGCCAGATTGCTTATGAAAGTGTCAACTTGTCTTACCACACAGATTCTTAATGAATACATTCAGTGATTATATGCTGAGTCAGGGACAAGAGAGAAAAGTGTCTGTTTTTGTCTCTGTTAATTGTTGGCTGTCATCTCTTGCCCAACAACATGTACAAGATTACTTGTCGCTGTACCCCCCCCTTCCCCCCGGACACATTAATGGCTTGCATGGTTACCTTCTTCAATGAGGTTGACTATTACAGCCTCATTTTTGAAGCAACTCTTTTTCTTCATTTCTTTTTCTACTGAGTAACTGCTGTGACAAGTTTACCCACTGATTATTATTTTTGGTTTTGAAATTTCCTTGGAACTGGTGGGGGGGTGTATTGATTTAAAACTAAAAAGGAAAAAATGTTGACGTCACTTGTCAACCATATATCACACATTTTTTCTTTTTTTTTTTCTTTTCTTTTTTTTTTTTTCCAAGTGATCCTTGTTATTCTCATTGTGATTGGCAATCCTCCCTCCCCGGTTGGGAGCTGAAAGGTGGGGGAATAAATATAAATGGGGGGGGTAAGAGTTAATAATAATAATAATAATAATTAGAGTGGAGTTTTCATTTTCCTGAATGTGATGTAATTTTT
>OZ038501.1:32533233-32553233 GCA_964036315.1 Acanthosepion esculentum | reverse complement strand
TTTTTTAATCCTTTCTAAAATGTTTGAAATTTTAGTTAAAATCTTTTGTTTACGTCATCGCAATGGCATAATTGACTTTTTGCACTTTTTTCCCCGTAGAAAACACATTGATTTGAAAATTCTTGTAAAAATCAAGTAATTCTCTGATTTTAATGACATTTTCAGGACTTATTCACAAATGAATGAAATTATTTTGGAAATTTTTTAGAAAATTTTGTTAAAAAATTTTTTATATATGTTACCCCCACTTACTTAATTCCATGAAATTTTGCAAAAAAACTTTCTATTTCCTGAATTTTTTTATTCATTAAAAATAGGACTCCTTGGAGAATCTAAATTGCCTAATCTTTTTTTCAAACAAGTACTATTCTAACTGAAAATCTGCTCTGAATTGAAAAATAATGAATGCAATAAAACTATGACATTATTTAATTAGAAGAGCTTTTAATTGCTTTTGTAAATAAGTTATATTAAGGACATTATTGTCTGAAGAAATAAAATTTTTCTGATGAATAATGAATTTTTTACAGGGATTTTTTTCTTTTTTCTTTTTTTTCCTTTTTTTTTTTTTAAATTTTAATTATAATAATATATAATAGTTTAAAATTCTGTATTGGGCTATTTCCTGGATGTGATATAGTAATTAAGTGGAAACAAAATTTACGAATCCAAGATTGAAAAGATTAATAAACGTAGTTATGCTATTCTATTTTAAAAAGTTTTTTTTTATTTCTAATTTTTTTTACTTAATTTGTTCCTTTTTTTCATCTATAAAAGTCTAAATGTGAAATTATTATGAAACCGTCACATGAGCTAAGAATTTTGTCTCTTTGCAGAGAAATTTAAGAAAATTTTATAGTATTTTAAATTCTTTTTATTTTTGCATAAAGCATCTTCGAAAGGTAAATAAGTCAAATTATTAGATAAATGCGGAAAATATGTTCCTTTGTAAAAATTACTAGGTAGTTAAAAAAAAAAAAAAAATCACTTAGATTTCTTAAATTTTGTATCAACTCTTGCCACCCATTTCACTTCGTCACATCAACCATCCATTATCGCCTATATGCAGGACTAATCATTAAATAAATGGTTGTATATTACTTTTTTATGCTATAAGTAGGTAATATTTACTCAAATCAGATTAATTTAACTTTAAATTTTCTAATTTTACTCAAGTAATGTGTCAGAAATATATATGTATTTTTTTAAAGAATTTTCAAATTGATAAATATTTTTTTGTTTACAAATTTCTTAGAATTAAGAACATTTTAAGAAATCGAAATTAAATTTGACATTCCAATCTATATAATTTCTCTCTGAAATACACCAGAATATTTTACTTAATGGAAATAATAAATTTAATCATTTAGCTTTCAATTAAAGCTAAAATGAATGTTTTTTCATTTTCAAATATTCATTTTAAACTTTAGATATCGAAAATGTTTGCCAAAATAGTGGTAGTATCTAATTTATTTAAAAGAGAAAAAAAATTCTTGAATATTACTCACTCACTTTTGTCCTACCAGACTTTGAATTATGGCACTTTATGTCCTCCACATGTTTGACTGATCTTTCAACCACCTGATGAATACTCATAAATATTCTCATTTAAAATGACATCCTTACTCTTGTACATAAACACATGTAGCAAAATAAATCCCACGCATACCTTGATAAAGTCTCTGAGAGGATGAAATGTGTTGGCTAAGAATAGTTTGTTCTCTTGTCTTTTTACACACATACTTCTCTCTTTCTCTCTCTCTCTCTCTCTCTCTCTATATATATATATATATACACACACACACACACCTATCTCTCTCTCTCTCTATATATATATATATATATATATATATATATATATATATATATATATATATATATATATATATATATATATATATTCATTCAGTATACAGCCATCAATCTCCTCGGCATAACTAGCAAGATTTTTGATGCTATAATCAACAAGATTATTCAGTACAGGTTTCAATCGGGCCCCATCCACTGCTGATATCTTAACTACTGTTACTCACAGAATCAGTGAGGGACTAGACCGGAAATATACCCCAAAGACAATAGCATCAGATATTTTGAAAGCCTTTGACAAGATGTGGCCCAAACGATTACTGCTCAAACTCTCTAGCTCTGGAATCACAGGAAGAGTCTTCTCAATTCTAAAGTCCTTCCTAATGGGTAGATGTTAACAGCTAGTCCTCTGGGGCCCCAGTAATCAATGCAGGTATCCTCAAGGGGTCACTTTGTGGCCCAACCCTCTTTCTACTTTACATAAAAGATCTGCCTAAGAGTATACTCAGATCATTTGTGACTATTTATATATGCTTGCACCTTCAGAACTCGTGATGACCAGAGATTGGCAACTGATCTCTCATCCGATCTTAGCTCTAGCATCTCAGTGGAAGGAAAACTGGCTGCATTCAATGCCTTGAAAACCAAGTTAAATATGTCCCATCATCACGGATCGGACCCCAAACTACCACCAGCAGGCATGATGAATGAATGCCCTCTCAGGCAGACCCTGTGCTTTGAGTGACTATCGGGCCTTAAACTCATTCCAGACCCCAAGTGGAACACATTTGATTCATCGCTCAAGATGCAGGAAAAAATGGTCAGTTGCCTGAACCAACCCAGTAAGTACCTGACTTTTCATTCTATCTTTATACAAGTCATGTCTGACCTAAAATGGAGTACTGTTGTCATATTTGGGATCAGGAGCTGTCCAGTCCTCACTTTCCAGTCTCGATAGAGCCCAAAAGCATCTTTGCATCTTTGTAGGTGACAAATTATTATCCACCTTGCAAAAACCCTCTCTCACACAGACAGAATGTGGTAATCCTCTCACTGCTCTATCGCTACTTCCAGGAAAAGTGCTTGAACGAACTGCATTCCTTGGTTCTGCCAGTTCTAACTTTCACAGTTAGGACCCAACATGCCACCCAAAATGTAGCAAAACACCCTTATTCCCTCCGTATTACATTGGTGAGAAGTAAGTTCCACTTGAGCAGCAGCTTCCTGCGAACCACTGCTCTGTTCAACTGATTCCCTAGATCTTAACCTGTTCAAGCCTAGAGTTAACTGTCATCTTCTCCACCTATCTACATTAACTATGCCTCTTACTCTATAACCTACTTTGCATGCTCCAAGGCTTTGTACAGGGTGAACCTCACTGTAAAAAAAAAAAAAAAAAAATTATATTTATATTAGGGACACCAACATTCAAGCTACCACGGTACCCAGGTTTCAACCCTTTCATCCTACCTGCCTGAGGAGACTTAACAGTCAAAACCTGGGTAGCTTTGGTAGCTTGAATTTTGGTGTTCCTAATTACATTTTGCTCTACAACTTAAATTTTCCGGGTTTTGAATTGAGCACTTTTTGGATTGCCCCTTCTTAAATGCAGCTGTTTACAGACTCTTTTCACAATATACTATCTTATATTTTAAATTGAGATATATATATATATATATATATATATATATATATATATAAAATTAGTGGGACAATGCCAGATACAAAAATTATATACATTATTTATATTCAGACTATTGTCTGCAATTTTATCATAATTACAGGACAGTAGGTTAAAGCATTGGTTCATGAACTTTGTGACAGTTATTGTGAGTTCAAATCTAGTGTCTGGCAGTGTGTACTTGGACTCTGAGATAACTGTGCAGTACTAAAACTAAGAGCTAGATGAGATATTGCTTGACATGGACAGTGGAATGAGAACAGTATAACCCCATAGATTAAATAAAGGGTTCAGAATTCCCTGTAGATTGATATAGACCTAAAGAAGGATGGAGGGTACAATGTTCGAAATGTTGTGATAACAACAAAGATGAGGACAATAATCCAAATATAAACAGCATAATAATTTCTTCAAGAAATTATTACCCCAAATAGTAGACGATTTTTAATAAATGGATCAGGCACAAAATAAACAAAACCTAAACACTTCTTTTTAAATGAATGAATGAAACTGAAATGGGGGTTGAATGACTCTTAGGAATTTGTATTTGTTCATTCCTCTCATGACCCTATGGAACATGGGATTCCTTTTAATGCCACATTCAAGGACACATGATAATAGTACGAGTTTCAGTTGGAATTTGAATTCACAAGCAGTCCCAAGCCACATGTATACACATTTTTAGAATAGTACAATTTGGTTTGAATTCAGTTTCCTTCTCCTAGAGTGGTTGCCACCCAAGTCTATTTACCCATAGCTGAGAAGATAAGAGATGGATTCATATCTTTCCCAATGGTATTAACATGTAAATGAATGTATTGAACTCAGCTGGAATTCGAACTTGACTCTCCAATTCCTTAATCTGAGCTGCTAACCATTACTCCACCATATATTATTTATCTCTAAATGTGAAAAGCATTACAATCTAATTTTAAGAATTAATTTTGCTTTAATAAGCAAAGCAAGAAAATTATATTTTTTCTTTTCTGTCAATTTTTGGTTAAAAAAAAACCTTAAACCATTGTGCATTGTTTTCTGCTTATAAAATAAATTGAAAATATGACAAAATTTAACAAATGATAAACACAGATGCCAGACAGCTGACTATAACAAATTTTTAAGTTTTTTTTTGTGAATATTTGGATCTTGTTGGTGTATTTATATAGAAAAAGAATGCATAGAGCCCAATTCTTAGATTAAAGTTTGATTAATGTTTCTCTGAACATGAAAATTTGTAAGAATGCTTCCATGTAAAATTATTCAAGGGAATTTAAGCAAAATGTTTAAATAAGAATAAAGTGATTTTTTTTTCAATTTTTTTTTTCAATAAAATTGGCCTAATTTGCTTTCATATTTATTTATTTCTAAAACTATTCTGGCATTTTAGTTTTGCAAAGCAAACCTATTAAACCAATATGGTAACATAAGTTTCCAATGTGATATATGCTTATGGCCACATCAGGTTGAAACACTGAAGTTAAGCAACATTGATCCTGGTCAGTATCTAGATGGGTGACTGCTTAGGAATCTTGGATGTGCAGGGGGTGTAATGAATAATGGGTCAGAATTGTTAATCTGAGATCTGACTTTCAATTTCCATTGGGTTCATTACATTCACATACACACAAATACCATTGGGAAAGGTATGAATCCCTCCAGCTATGTGTTAATTAGTTGGATTTGTATCAGCAATTCATTATTTGCTCCAAAGAATTCTTAGAATCTGAAAAATATTTTCTGGCTTTAAATAACCTGTAAAGGGTTGATAAACCATAAAAAACAATCAATCTTAAAATTTGTAGTCTGGAGTGCTTAATCAATAGCAATATAGAAAAAAAGAACTCCAGGTTGAAAATTTCAAAATTTTTTTATTTTTTTTTTAACATTTTAAGATATCTGTTATAAAGAAGAATTTTAAGAATCTGTTTTCACTTTTATGGGTGGGGTGGGGTCAATTTACTTAGCAAATTGCACCCCTCCCCTCCCTTCCCCATCAACTTTCAGAAATTTTTTTTTTATGATCTGCAGTAATATAGTCTCTAGTAATATGGGGAAAAAATGATTATTTCTGATCACAGTGTCTATTGTAGAACTCCACCAAATATACTAAGTGTTCTGTTTTCAAGTTTCTTCCTTCAGGTAAGCAAAAGGCAAATTCTTCTTATCTGGTATGATTGGTTCAAATACACATTAAGCATCAAACATACGCCTGCAAGGAAATCCTTGAACTTCATCTCGTCCAAAGATACATTCTTTCTGCAAATTTTTATCAAAATATTTTAGACTATTCTTCAGTATATAACACAATCACATAGGATTTAGCTGTGTCAAGTAAATAAAGATAAACCCCCAACCACCTCATGCAAACTGTAAAATTTTCTGACCTATTTTGCTTTTATTAAATAAATGTAATTTCATGAAATTTCATTTTTTGTAGTATATAGGTCTTTTGTTACCAAGAGGTTTAACCATATCCAGATAGCTTTACCATATTGGCATTTGTTTACAAAGGAAACCTTGGCTGGAAAATGGGTTAACATTGGTTGGAGATAACTGCCATGAATTCAATGAATGATGTTTCAGAGTTAACAATTTTGGGACTGTTTTTGAAATCTTTCTGTTTCTCCCTGTTTTTAGCCAAATCACCCAGTTTTTCTGAAGTTGGGGATCTAAATCTGCGTGGTTAAGATTTTTAGGTTGACAAGTTTGAAAGAAATACTTTACAATTACATACACTGGCTGAAAAATATTTTCAATATGATCAAATGGTTGTAATGCTAACATACTAACCACTCCACCACACACACACATACATATCAATAAGATACTCATAAACAATACACATATCCTCTATAATATGGCCCCCAAATACGGGTTGAGAATCCTTCATCCCAAACTGTTGGAATTGAATGGGCTTCGGTTTTCAGATTTTTTGGAATTTTAGAATACAGGCTATTTAATTTGTATAGAGCATCTATAAAATGGGGCAGCTTGTGAATGGAATCCAATATAAACATGATATCCTTTTACATTTCATAACACAGCTAATAGAAAAATACACTGAAGGTAGTTTTATATAAATAATATATACTCTGAAAGTAGTTTTATATAAAATTTAATAAATTTTGTGTCCATACAGATACAGGTAATGGTGCTAGTCTTGTAATGTTCACACAGAGTTTTAAGTGGTGAAATTAAGATTTTACGTAAAAATAATGTTTTGTATTTTCTGTATGTGTACAAAAAACATGGCCACTACTTACAAAAATTATATAAATGCAGGAATTTTTGACCTTTTGAAAAATATCTTTACTGAGCACAAAACACCTGGTAAGTAATCCACGAACGAAGGTGTTGCTGTGACGATCACTATCCAAAAAAACTAGCACCAATGTAGACTAAGTAGCTAGATGAGGGTCACTGACAACAGCTGCACATCACCGTGGAACCTTCCCAGTGCTTTCTGGAATTTTCCATTTGTAGGAAGTCCTGTCAGCACCTGAAATGATTTTGGAATTTCGGATAAAGGATACTCAACCTGTATTTGAACCATTAACCATAAAAATACCATTTCTCTTAATGCTGGACAATTTCACAAAGAGAAAACAACAGTTCACTTTAAAATTTCCTGATAGTTACCTGGATGGTACAACAGCCAAAGTTATGTGCCATGCATGATACACACTTAGGTGATTAAATAAAGTGTTTATTTTATATTTCATCTGTTTTTACATATTTAAATGTCATTCTTTCTCAGATTTATAATTGCTTGGAGGTATACAATCAAGGAGTTGGCTTTAGGCATCATCATATAGAAACTGTTATTTCATAATATTTTGAAAAAAATTTTTTAGAGAAGGATCTTGAATTTCATATAGCTTAGGGTCTCAGCAGTTGAAAGTCCGGACATGGGAAAATTTGATGCGTACATTAACGCGAAAACAATCATTGGTTCAGATTAGATGCTAACCCTCTAAGACGTATTCTTTTCTATGTGTTTTAAACAAAAACGTTTTATTAATTTTTATTGTAATTTATAACTTCAAACTAGGTACCTCTAAAAAAAACAAAAAACGCAATACCAGAGGTTTAAAATGAATTTTTAAAAATGAAAACCTTTCTTGAAGTTTTTAGTTTTAATTTCAAGCTAATAGATTAAATTTAATATTTCCAATATGCAAAATACTTTGTGTATTTCAAATTTAATTTAAATTGACTGGAAGAAGTTTTCGTTTTGAAATCAATAATTTAAGCACTATTTTTAGCCATCTGTCATCGCAATGTAATTCTATTTATTAAAAAATCTTTCAAAAATAAAATATACTTTTCTGAAACTTTATTTGAGGTACATTAGCTGATTTGAAACAAATATTACTTACTTTAAGTTTAAAATATCACAGAAATGCATTTTTTAACATGGTGATATCTGTTTATTTTAGATTTTGACAGGTTGACAAATTGAATGACAGAAGTTTATCGGTTTTTCTATGGTAGTCATATCTAAAATTTATTTGAGGAATATAACGTGAGCACCTTTTTATATAATTTTTAACTAACCAGTAATCTTAAAAATTTAGGAAAATATTCTCCATAATTTAACGTTTTATTGAATTTTACGTACTTTGGCTTTAAATTTACTATAGTTATCACTCTTATTTTATGATAATGCATTGTATGAGCATCCGTATTTAAAAAAATCAGTACGTTATACACCTATAAAAAAATTTCGAAATTCTTTTAAAAATATTAGTGTTGGATGAATTGTAGTAAGCTTTTATATTTATGATTAGTAAATATAGTTTTTACTTACTAACAATATCACCTAACCTCTACAAAGTAAGATAGAATTTTAAAAGATTTAAAACTTTATAAATTATTATAATTATTTTTTAAATGGAAAACAATTTTTGTAAAATTTAATTCATTGAAATCAAGACAATAGTGTCCTTAATCTATCTTATTCATAAAAGCAATTAAAAGCTTTTCTAATTGAATAATCTCTTAATTTTATGGCATTTTTTATTTTGCGATTCAGAGCAGATTTTTGGTAAATGGTGCTACTGTTTAGCAAAAAGAAATTAGGGATTTAAATTCTCCTAGGAGTTCTGCTTTTAACTAATATAAACATTAATCTCTACAAAATTTAATTTCCTGAAATTTCATAAAAATTAAATAAGTGGGGAGACATGTAAAACATTTTTACCAAAATTTTCTAAAAAGAAACCTTTCTAAAATAATTTCATTCATTTGTGGATAAATCCTGAAAGTTTAATTAAAATACCAAAATTTTTTGATTATTTTATTTATTTATTTTTTTTTTCCAGAATTTCACAAAACAAAAACAAAAAACACTAAAATTTCCTGTGCTAATCTTTAACCACCAGGCTGATATAAAGAAAAAAATAAAACAAGATTTTTTTAACCAAAATTTCAAACATTTTAAAAAGGATAAAAAAAATATAATTTAATAATCAAAAAATCCTTTGGTCTTTCCTCTTAACAAAAATTTTGATGATAAAACTTGTTTTCATTAAGTTGTTTGAGGGTCATTTTTTCATCATGGTATGCTCATTTTTTAGTGGAGGTACCTACTCCTGTTCAAAAAACCGCATTTTTATTTATCAAACAGTGTGTGTTATGTCTATCAGACTTACAGTTGCATCACACTGAAAAACCAGTTCCTGTATGATCAATGAATAAGTAATGTCGAGCTTGGCCAGTACCTAGATGGGAGACCAATATGGGAATACGAGGTACTGGAAGCTTGGATGTGCGGGTGGTGTAATGGATAAAGGCTTGGAATTGTTAATAGAGCCGAATTCCAATTTCCGTTGGGTTTGTTAGATTCACTTAGGCGCAAATATCTTCCTTGATTGAATCCACTTCCTCTCCTCAGCAATGGGTTAATCACTTGTATCACTATTAAATCATTATCATAAAAAATCTGGCTTTAAACAACCTGGAAACTGGAATGGGATAAGCCATAAAAAAACAAATCAATCAATTACGTCTATCATGCTGCACATTCGAAAAAACTAAATAAAGAAAATACATCCTCCGTAAATTGTTCATGTGAAAAAATATAAATCAACTAAAAATATTCAACGTTATCTTTTTTCTTCTCTCTCTCTCTCTCTTTTTTTTTTTTTTTTTTTTTTTTTTTTAAATAAAAAATAATTTTATACTATTTCGGTAAAACAAGTATTCATCGTTTTTAAAATAAAAATTCTTTTATTCTATAATTATTGTAAATTAGTTTCGTTTCTAAAAATAAACTATAAAAATGTTATTTAATTAATAATATTTTAAATTAATGATGCTAGCTAACCCAACGTCTAAAAAATCATCGCGACACGAATTATAAAGGGACGTAATTAGAACAATAGAGTTAGCGCCCTTGCATCAGAAAAATTGGACATTAGTTAATATTTTTGCATACGAGACGAAATAATTTGGCTAAAGATGAAAATTAATAATAAAATTACAATAAATTTCAAGAAGTTTCGTGTTTTAGATTTTCTAAAACCTTACTTGAAAACCTCTTTATAAGAAGAACTGCTTCTTTAAATAAGAAATGGAAAGATATGTATTCGGGAAAGACTCAAAAAGGGACAAGAAAGAAAGAAATTGTTAATAATAATGTCACCAAGCAGGGTTAAAAAAAATTCTGTCAGATCACATAAATAATTTTCGGTAAATTTTGGTTTTAATTCCCGAGCGCTAAATATCCCTTAAAATTTTCAAAAATCGTCATAATTCCGTGCAAATGTACATGCTGAACTCGAATTAACAAAATTATAAAGAAACCATACCGTTTTGGTTTGGAGTTATCGACAAGAAAAAAAAATGGGACTTCTTGTTGGTCATTCGTCCCCCATTACTGCCATCATGAATATTGATTCGGTGCGGGACACTTCCGCCCTATTTACTTCTTTTACAGATTTCGATGCAGAAAATTACTACACACTACCGTAAAGAAATGAATTTTTTTTTTTGGTAAGTGTAGTTTTATTTATAACAAAAACAAATTAAATAATACAATAGAACCTTTTTTTTCCGTTTCGAATAGCAATGACAAATTACTAAAAGAACAAATTAAATAATAAAAATAAAGCATTTTTTTTTATTTTAAAATTGAAAATAAAAGAAAAAATTAATGCAGAAACTTGGTAAAGTAAAAGGGTTGATTGTATTATTTAATTTTTTTAAAAAGTTGTCCCCTTTTCTGCACAGAAAAAAAGCCCTCCCCCTAACCTTAACACCTAACTCTAATCCGGTTTATTGTATAATTAAATTTTTTTTTTTAATTTGTCCCCTACTCTACACAAAAAGGAGCCAAACACAACCCCTAACCCTAAAAAAAATTACATTTCTTTACGGTAGTGCGTAGTGATTTTCTGCAACGAAAGTCTGTAAAAGTAAATCGGCCAAAATTTTTATTTCTGCACCGGAGTTCTCCCGCACCGAATCAATATTCATGATGGCAGTAATGGGAGACGAATGACCAACAAGAAGTTCGATTTTTTTCTTGTCGATAACTCCAAAACGGTATGGTTTCTTCATAATTTAATTGTTAATTCGAGTTCAGCGTATACATTTGCACGGAATTATGATGATTTTTTAAAATTTTATGGGATATTTAGCGCTCGGGTGTTAAAACCAAAATTTACCTAATTTTCTTTATGATAACTTTAACTAAGATCGCACCTCTCTTTTTTCTTTTCTTTTCTTTTTTTTTCTTTTTTTTCTTTTCTTTTTTTCTTTTCTTTTTTTTCTTTTCTTTTTTTTCTTTTCTTTTTTTTCTTTTCTTTTTTTCTTTTCTTTTTTTTCTTTTCTTTTTTTTCTTTTTTTTTTCTTTTCTTTTTTTTTTCTTTTCTTTTTTTTTTCTTTTCTTTTTTTTTTCTTTTCTTTTTTTTTTCTTTTCTTTTTTTTTTCTTTTCTTTTTTTTTTCTTTTCTTTTTTTTTTCTTTTCTTTTTTTTTTCTTTTCTTTTTGACAGTAGGGTTAAGGGGGTAGTGTTTATATGGATGGGGTGCGGGATGATAACGGTTGCTAGATTTGAACAGGTTATATTGTAATGATCGAGGAAACGTCCTCTTGGGGGTCTGTTCCACAGGGCAATGCTTCGCAGGAAGAAGCTGTTCGAGTGGAACTTACTTCTCGCCGATGGATTACGGAGGGAATGTGGTTTGCAACTATGTAAGTGGCATGGCGGTTCCGAGCCGTAAAGGTTAGACCGGGCGGAACCAAGAAATGTAGTAGCGAGAGCAGTGAGAAACTCGCCACATCTCGCCTATGAGAGAGAGGTTGAAGTGTGAATAATAATAATTCGTCTCCAACAAGGGCTGGGAGACGCTTTGAATATCAAGACTAGAAAGTGAGGTCTGGGTGGCTCCCACCTAAATATGTTGTAGTCCATCTTCGGACTGATCTGGCTCTTATAAAGCTAGAGCGGATAACATGAGGAGTCGGTACTTACTGGAGCGGTACAAGGAGCCGATCATTTTACCTGCATCTTTAACGATGGATAGTATATAAGAGTTCCACTTGAGGTCGGATGTGAGTTTGAGGCCCAATATTCTCTCAAGGTACGGAGCCTCCTCGAATGCTAGGAAATTTGTCCAGGCTTTCCCGCATCAAAGGGTTGAGGTTAAAAATAGGGCTGAAAATAATTGCGAAAAAAAAAACGCGAGTAAAACAGCAAGATTAGAGCGGACAAACTCTCTCTTTTAGGCGTGTACGAATAAAGAAAAAACTCCTGCTCGGTGAGTAACAACAAAAGAAGAAAGTGTTTATTTACAATATACACAAAAAAAAAGGTAAAGGGGAAAAAAAGATGATTAGGAGGGAAAAGAGAAAATGTTCTTGACTTAAAAAAGGCTTGCTCAAAATATTTCTTTGAGCGCCTAAAGAGTTCTTCAAGCGATTAGATATTATTGTTAAGGTTCAGATAGATACACTCACAGTTCTTGTAGAGTTGGAAACCCGTTCGCAGATAAAGGAATCCTGCAGTTGGGTGAGATGCTAGGTCGACAACAGAAGTCCAGTGGGCTCGTCAGAAGGAATGGTGAAGGGATGCAGCCTTGGATTGGTCTTGAATAGTGGACCGACGTTCGTTTTTGACAGCCCTTTAGTAGTTCTTCTTTGGTGAAAGAGGCGCAGGAGCTCCCTAACGTCGACCTCACAGACGGTGGGCAGAATTATCACTGGCAAAATAGGCAAGATTCTCCAAATTTATGGAGTTTTGGTAGGCTCCGATGGATCGAGGATTTTTCCCTCCAAAATCGTTGTACAAATTTCCTGGCCCCACTATTGGTCAGAAAACACATTCTTATCTCCGATAAGAATCGGGGCCCTGGGATCCGGTTTTGAAGGTACTGAAAACAGGTTGGTGTGAAGAAGCTGTGAGGTTTCTCCCAGACTTTGTGGCACCATGGAAAGAATGATGGTGGTGGAATTCCCTTCTGTGTTTTCTAGCTCTCTCGTTAGCCAGAAAATATATTCTTATCTCTGATAAGAATTAGGCCTCGGGAGCCGGTTTTGAAATTAAAAAGAGGTTGGAGTGAGGATAGAAAAATAGCGAGAATGTGAACTTGTGAATTGTTGTTCTCAGATTAAATTCCAACACGAGGAGACATCTGTTCATCGAGACTGGCAGTAGTTCTTGGTCTGATCGGTGGTAATGGAATATGACGACATTCTTTTTTATATAAAATAAGGAGAAAACTAAATTAATCAGAGAAGAGTGTCTGAAAAGTTTCGTTTCAATTCCTCGCGACCGGCGTTGAAGTACTCGCCAGTGTAAACTTACTCGCCAATGATATATATTATCGTCCTCTAACCTGCACGTAGCACTTCAAATAATTTTCTCTCAACAGTCCAAGAATATTAAGTATTTTAAACTATCTCTCTTCGTCTATTTTTGAACCTTATGCTTCGGTAAGCAACGAACTCTGGTTTAAACATTTTTGAATATTATTTTGTGTCAGATCATTTAATTTGTTGTATGAACATTTCCTCTTCCTAATAATACGTTAAAACTGCGGGCTTTAAAAATTCTTATTTATTTTCCTTAAGCGTGTAAATTCGTGAATAAATTCCTTATCTTGTTTTATTAAAATAACCCGTGTGTTTCCTCGTCATTATCACCCTTCAAATCAACTGTTCATTTTAACCCCTAAGCTCCACGCCACTATATGACCAGATGAAAGTGTGATTCGTAACTCCATGATGTGGTCATCGAGCTCAGATTCTGATTGATTGATGAGTGCTCGTTTGATAGGAAACACAACTCTTCTTGTTTTCTTTCTCCAGCGAATTTACCAATCCAGAACAAAGATTATCCTTAACCAGCCTCTGTTAGTTGGTCCTCGTCAGAAAGTCACATTTCCGGGAAGTGCTGTTATGTCGATGTTTATTTTCAGTTCTTTAGCCACGAAAACTGTGATAACTCATTGTCTAGCCAAGCGTTAGTTTTCGCTGGTTGTAGCTGATCCGTTTGTCCGTCATGACAGAAGTAGCAGAAACTGTCCCGATTGTCACGTGTCTACCCACCTACACCGTACAAATGAATCCCTGAATAATCAAGTAAATATTTTGAAAACGGCATTCGCGTTTAAATCTCACACCGTGACGTTAATTGCCATCTTTTGTTTCTGTGTGAACGTGCAATGAACATTTCCCAGTTTTTGCGCACACCGGCACAAAGGAGAAAAGAGAAGAAAGTCAACCAGCGTATATTTGACAGCAATTTTTAATGCACCTTTACGAATACTTTTCCAAGAAACTTGAATGTATAGTGCACTTCGTAAACATGGCGACTCAGACACAAGAATCCTCGTCGGAATTGGATTCTGTCAATGAAGAACATATAACGATGTTAAGACAAGAAACCTGCCACTTGTGTATAGATTTTTGACTGAACACTTCCAGGTGATCAAATCTGCAGATATAACTATTCCACCATCGCCGAAGAGATTTGTAAAGTGACAGATGAAATGTTGTAATGGTGAAACACCTGGACATCATTGGATTATAGTGACAGAATCTTGTACAACACACATGGGACTCTGAATTTCCATGATTCATAAATATATACACTACAGTTCAAAAGCTCGAGGAAACCTGGTAATTTTTTAAATTGACCCCAAAACTAGTTGTTAAGAGAAAATTATTATTCATAGTTAAAAAAAAGTGAGACATTATTTTTTATTAGGAATTTTATGACAAAAAGAAAAAACAAATCTATGATTAAATATTGTCCTCGTCAAAATATAAGTTTCATAATGATTTCATTTTTTTCAATTACTGTAAGAGCTCTTTCATTTTATTTATTTTTTCATCCCATGTTAATTCTGAGGGTGGCTTCAAACTTGAACTATAGTATGTGTGTGTGTATATATATATATATATATATATATATATATATATATATATATATATATTTAAAGACATTTATATTATGTTTAACGTTCTTTTTATAGATACATAAACGTTAAACATAATATAAATGTCTTTAAATAAATTGTCGGGCTATGTCCAATTCTAAAATATATATATATATATATATATAAAGTTTTTGGTTGCTGAAGGGTGCAAACTAGTTGAAATTCATAGGAGAATGTCAACTGTGTATGGTGCCACAAGTTTCAGCCAAAAAATGTCTACAAGTGGGCTAAATTGTTTAAAAAGGACGGAGCAGTGTTGAGGATGAAGACAGGCCTGGGGGTCCTACAGAAGTGAGGTCTCCTGAGGTGATCGAATCAGTCAATGACCTGATTCAGTCTGACAGGAGGGTGACAGTGGATGACATTGCAAGATCTTTGAGCTGGGACAAACGCAGGGGTCATCAGTCAGAAGGAGTCATCTTGCATCATGACAACGCAAGGCCTCACACAGCATCCCAAACTATGCAGACCACCAACGAGCTGGTCTAGAACTGCTCCCTCATCCCCCTTACAGCCCAGACATTACCCCTTCAGACTTTCACCTGTTTGGTCCCTTGAAAGCGTTCACGACAGGCACAAAGTTTAAAAGTGACGATGAAGTCAAAAGTGTTGTGAGCGACTGGCTGAGACATCAGTCCAAAGATTTTTACGCTGAGGGAATACGGAGGCTTGTGCACAGATGTGAAAAGTGTGTGACAGTGCTGGGAGACTACGTTAAAAAATAAAAAAAGGATGCTTCTATCTGTATTAGAAGTCCTTATACCGAAAAATTCGCCTTATTTATTGAATGACTATCGTATATATATATACACTACGATATGTAGTATATATATATAATATATATATATATATATACACTACTACATGTAGTGTATATATATATACACATTGCTATATGCAGTGTATATATGTAGTGTATATATATATATATAGACTACTATATGCAGTGTATATATATACACACTACTATATGCAGTGTATATATGTAGTGTATATATATATACACTACTATATATAGTGTATATATATGCACACTACTATATGTAGTGTATATATATACACACTACTATATGTAGTGTATATATATATATACACTATTATATGTAGTGTATATATGTAGTGTATATATATATACACTATTATATGTAGTGTATATATGTAGTGTATATATGTAGTGTATATATATACACTATTATATGTAGTGTATATATGTAGTGTATATATATACACTATTATATGTAGTGTATATATATATATATACACTATTATATGTAGTGTATATATGTAGTGTGTATATATATACGCTATTATATGTAGTGTATATATGTAGTGTGTATAATTATATACACTATTATATGTAGTGTATATATGTAGTGTGTATAATTATATACACTATTATATGTAGTGTATATATGTAGTGTGTATAATTATATACACTATTATATGTAGTGTATATATGTAGTGTGTATAATTATATACACTATTATATGTAGTGTATATATGTAGTGTGTATAATTATATACACTATTATATGTAGTGTATATATGTAGTGTGTATAATTATATACACTATTATATGTAGTGTATATATGTAGTGTGTATAATTATATACACTATTATATGTAGTGTATATATGTAGTGTGTATATATATACACTATTATATGTAGTGTATATATATATACACTATTATATGTAGTGTATATATATATACACTATTATATGTAGTGTATATATATATACACTATTATATGTAGTGTATATATATATACACTATTATATGTAGTGTATATATATATACACTATTATATGTAGTGTATATATATATACACTATTATATGTAGTGTATATATATATACACTATTATATGTAGTGTATATATATATACACTATTATATGTAGTGTATATATATATACACTATTATATGTAGTGCATATATATATATATACACTATTATATGTAGTGTATATATATATATATACACTATTATATGTAGAGTATATATATATATACACTATTATATGTAGAGTATATATATACACTATTATATGTAGAGTATATATATATATACACTATTATATGTAGTGTATATATGTAGTGTATATATATACACTATTATATGTAGTGTATATATATATACACTATTATATGTAGTGTGTATATATATACCCTATTATATGTAGTGTATATATGTATACCCTATTATATGTAGTGTATATATGTAGTGTGTATATATATACCCTATTATATGTAGTGTATATATGTAGTGTGTATATATATACCCTATTATATGTAGTGTATATATGTAGTGTGTATATATATACCCTATTATATGTAGTGTATATATGTAGTGTGTATATATATACCCTATTATATGTAGTGTATATATGTAGTGTGTATATATATACCCTATTATATGTAGTGTATATATGTAGTGTGTATATATATATACCCTATTATATGTAGTGTATATATGTAGTGTGTATATATATACCCTATTATATGTAGTGTATATATGTAGTGTGTATATATATACACTATTATATGTAGTGTATATATGTAGTGTGTATATATATACACTATTATATGTAGTGTATATATGTAGTGTGTATATATATACACTATTATATGTAGTGTATATATGTAGTGTGTATATATATACACTATTATATGTAGTGTATATATGTAGTGTGTATATATATACACTATTATATGTAGTGTATATATGTAGTGTGTATATATATATACACTATTATATGTAGTGTATATATGTATTGTGTATATATATACACTATTATATGTAGTGTATATATATATATACAATTATATGTAGTGTATATATATATATACAATTATATGTAGTGTATATATATATATACAATTATATGTAGTGTATATATATATATACAATTATATGTAGTGTATATATATATATACAATTATATGTAGTGTATATATATATATACAATTATATGTAGTGTATATATATATATATACAATTATATGTAGTGTATATATATATATATACACTATTATATGTAGTGTATATATATATATATACAATTATATGTAGTGTATATATATATATATACACTATTATATGTAGTGTATATATATATATATACACTGTTATATGTAGTGTATATATATATATATACACTGTTATATGTAGTGTATATATATATATATACACTGTTATATGTAGTGTATATATATATATATACACTGTTATATGTAGTGTATATATATATATATACACTGTTATATGTAGTGTATATATATATATACACTGTTATATGTAGTTTATATATATATATATACACTGTTATATGTAGTGTATATATATATACACTGTTATATGTAGTGTATATATATATACACTGTTATATGTAGTGTATATATATATACACTGTTATATGTAGTGTATATATATATACACTGTTATATGTAGTGTATATATATATATATATATACACTGTTATATGTAGTGTATATATATATATATATACACTATTATATGTAGTGTATATATATATATATATACACTATTATATGTAGTGTATATATATATATATATACACTATTATATGTAGTGTATATATATATATATATACACTATTATATGTAGTGTATATATATATAAATATACACTATTATATGTAGTGTATATATATATATACACTATTATATGTAGTGTATATATATATATACACTATATGTAGTGTATATATGTAGTGTATATATATACACTATTATATGTAGTGTATATATGTAGTGTATATATATACACTATTATATGTAGTGTATATATGTAGTGTGTATATACACTACTATATGTAGTGTATATATGTAGTTTATATATACACTACTATATGTAGTGTATATATGTAGTGTATATATATACACTACTATATGAAATGTATATATATGCATTACTATATGTAGTGTATATATATACACTACTATATGTAGTGTATATATATGCATTACTATATGTAGTGTATATATATATACACTAGTATATGTAGTGTATATATATGCATTACTATATGTAGTGTATATATATACACTAGTATATGTAGTGTATATATATACACTAGTATATGTAGTGTATATATATGCATTACTATATGTAGTGTATATATATACACACTACTGTATGTAGTGTATATATATACACACTACTGTATGTAGTGTATATATATACACACTACTGTATGTAGTGTATATATATATACACACTACTGTATGTAGTGTATATATATACACACTACTATATGTAGTGTATATATATACACTTCTATATGTAGTGTATATATGTAGTACATATATATATATATATGCTTCTATATGTAGTGTATATATGTAGTACATATATATATGCTTCTATATGTAGTGTATATATGTAGTACATATATATATGCTTCTATATGTAGTGTATATATGTAGTACATATATATATGCTTCTATATGTAGTGTATATATGTAGTACATATATATATGCTTCTATATGTAGTGTATATATGTAGTACATATATATATGCTTCTATATGTAGTGTATATATGTAGTACATATATATATGCTTCTATATGTAGTGTATATATGTAGTACATATATATATGCTTCTATATGTAGTGTATATATGTAGTACATATATATATGCTTCTATATGTAGTGTATATATGTAGTACATATATATATGCTTCTATATGTAGTGTATATATGTAGTACATATATATATGCTTCTATATGTAGTGTATATATGTAGTACATATATATATGCTTCTATATGTAGTGTATATATGTAGTACATATATATATGCTTCTATATGTAGTGTATATATGTAGTACATATATATATGCTTCTATATGTAGTGTATATATGTAGTACATATATATATGCTTCTATATGTAGTGTATATATGTAGTACATATATATATGCTTCTATATGTAGTGTATATATGTAGTACATATATATATGCTTCTATATGTAGTGTATATATGTAGTACATATATATATGCTTCTATATGTAGTGTATATATGTAGTACATATATATATGCTTCTA
>OZ038501.1:32498233-32530733 GCA_964036315.1 Acanthosepion esculentum | reverse complement strand
TAGTGTATATATATATACACTACTACATTTAGTGTATATATGTATATACACTACTATAGTGTATATGTTGTGTATATATATATATATACATATATATACACTACTATATATAGTGTATATGTATATGTAGTGTATATATATATACACTACTATATATAGAGTGTATATATATATATACATTACTATGTATATATATATATACACTACGATATCTAGTGTATATATGTAGTGTATATATATATATATATTCACTACAATATGTAGTGTGTACATCTAGTGTATATATATATACACTACTATATCTATTGTATATATGTACTGTATACACTATAATATGTAATGTGTATATGTAGTGTATATATATATATATATAATCACTACAATATGTAGTCTATACATCTAGTGTACATATATACACTACAATATTTAGTGTGTATATATGTAGTGCAAATATATATACACTACAATATATAGTGTATGTATGTAGTGCAGATATATATATACTACAATATATATTGTATATATGTAGTGCAGATATATATGCACTACAATTTGTAGCGCATATATATTTCATTTAGTCTATATATATATAGTGTATTTATATATATATACATATACACACTACATATAGTAGTGTGTATATGTATATATATATACACTTCTATATGTCATATATATATATATATATATATATATGTACTGTATAATATATACACTACTGTATGTAGTATATATATATGTAGTGTATGATATATACACTACTATCTGTAGTATATATATATATATGTAATGTATAATATATACACTACTATCTTTAGTATATATATGTAGTGTATATATATATATATATACACTACTCTATGTTGTATATATATATATATATGTAGTGCATATATATACACACTACTATATGTAGTGTGTATATATACACACTACTGAATGTAGTGTGTATATATACCCCATTATATCTAGTTTATATATGTGTAATTTATATATACATACACTACTACATGTAGTGTATATATATGTAATGTATATATATATATATATATGTATATATATACATACACTAGCATATGTAGTGTGTATATGTATATATATATACACTATTATATGTAGTGTATATAGATGCAGTGTATATATATATATACGCTACTATATGTAGTGTATATAGATGCAGTGTATATATATATCTATATATATACGCTACTGTATGTTGTGTATATATGTATATATATATATATATATACACACACACACACTACTGTATGTTGTGTATATATATATATATATATATATATATATATATATATATATATATATATATATATACACACACACACACACTACTATATGTAGTGTGCGTATATATGCACTACTCTATGTCGTTTATATATATATATATAATATACAACGAGTATGCTGCAGATAGAATTTGGTAGGTCACCATGTGTATTCAAATGCGACTTAATGGTGAGAGTGATGTAATGTGAGTCTTCCTGTTAGGCATGCTGTATTATATCCAATATAATTCTTTATAAATTTGGATTGATCAGGAACACATTTCCTTAAGGGACATGTAATTTCGTAAATAGTATTGGTTCTCTGTAATTTCCGTTAGAAACATTCTAAAGAAATATATAATTCCAGTCGACAAAAACAAGAAAATTAAATTATCTGCTATAAAATTTTTGAAACTGCGAAACCTTCATTGTCAATAATAATAAAACGCCTGCAAGATCGAAATGACAGAGGACCAATATTATTTACGAATTCAAGTGTTCCTTAAGGTATTAAATTGAAATATACATGCACACACGTACATACAAACAGAATTTGAATGAAACTGAAATAAACATCTGTGTCCCTTCCTATCTGACAACAGCTTCTGGTTAACAGGAAAAGAGTATAAACCGACCGTTTGAAGTCACTTTCATGACTCTTTTATTTAAAATGAATATATTTTCTAATAAATGTAGTACTTGAACAAAAAATTTATACTTGAAATTTGATCATCTTGCGATCAGTTCAGAAACGACAGGTATCAAACTATTAGTAGTAATAGTAGTCGTTGTATTAGTAGTAGTAGTAGTAGTAATAATAACAATAATAATTTAATAATAATCTATGTTAGAACTTCTGACATCTCTTACATTCGCCCCCCAATCACTCTGAACAACCCTTAGCACCGGCTGACGAAAACTCAGATACAGAAAAAATAAAACTTTCATGTTTTTTTAAACGCTAAAATAATTCAATAATAAACAGAATTACATTCTAAAGATTATTTTCAATTTGTAGAAATATTTTTAGGTCTGTCATTGTATTAAAATATACATTCATACAAGCAAATGTGCATAAACAAACAGTTTAAGTGAAATTGGGATGAATATCTGTATCGTGGAACTAATTTCTGCCTAGCAACAACCCCTGGGTAACAAGAAAAAAAATATAGAATTAACTTTTATGACTCCTCTGTATTTAAACTGAATATATTTTCTAATAAATGTAGTTTATGGAATCGTCCATATTTTCTACTCACCCCCCGAATAAAATGCACTCTTCTATCAAAACCAGTTTTAGCCAACCAACACCTCACATTGCAAATCTCGACTTTTCATTGGTTGAGACAACACCAAAATGTGAAACAATTATCTAAAATCTATTTTCTCGCCCAGTTCTCTGGAGCCTATTTTGGATTCGAAAAACAAATAAAAAGGGCCATTTCGACCCAATTCACCAGTCAGCCACTTAGTCTCAGAGAGATGCCAAACGAATCCACGCGTGTCACTATACTGACCTAAGGAACTTTTCGCGCGTTAACTCCTGATTCAAATTTCAACATTATTCTCTCAAACTTCACTTACAACTTTCTAAGAAAAGTGTTCTTACACACTACCAAAATAGAAATTGTACTTAGCAAAAACTAAATACAGAAAAATCCAAGATAAACAACTCTAGAAAATTGAAGACATTTTTAATCACGCACACAAACTACACTAATTTCTGTATAAGTAATATTTTTCCATTTTACTCCATTTGACCTGTTCTTAAACACATGAACAATTACGAACTGTAAATCAATAAGACATCAAATTTATACATGGTCAAATCTTGAATTATCAAACTACAAGTTCTCTAATTGTATATAAATTGTAAATAAATGTCTGTTGTTTTATTGAAACTTAAATTACCTTTGTTTCTTATTCAATTGCCTTGTGATTGATTCGTCTTGAATGCCCATATTCTGTATTGATGTGGATTAATATGGTGAACATGCCCATAATCTAGTCATCTTAATGTTTTAACCTTCTGATAACAAAATCAAACTCATAGCAACCCCAACATAGTGTTTGAAATGAACTAACAATTTAGATTTGAAATTTGAAGCGATAGGTACCGCGCGAATATAAATATAAATTGATAAATATAATAAATTAAGAATAATAATTTATTATTATTACTATAATAATAATAATAATAATATATATCATTTTGTAATTCTACTTGTCCCTCCCTTTGTTAGTTCCTTAGTTCGTATGTCCGTTGCACCTTGTCAGTACCTCATAAATAATGGACCATTCCGTTTTGACTGCGTGAAAACATGGAACTGATAGATCAGAGACGCTACTTGGTTTCAGTGAGAAAAAGAAATAAAGAAGGGAACACAGAAGTGTTTAACGTCCGTTTCAGTGAAATGGAAAAGTTGACAATTTCAAAACTTAAACAATATAGCTTCAGTTTTCCCCGATCTACCTCTGACGTGTTTACGGCCATCACTGAAAATGTATATCAAGCTCTTGATAAAAGCCGCGAAGCTCGGACTGTGGTTCTGGATATCGCAAAGGCGTTTGACAAGGTTTGGCATGCTGGTCACCTATGTAAGCTTTGGAGCTGCCGTATTACATGACGATTGTTTCATTTAATCCAATCATTACTATCAAATCCTGAAATGAAGGCTGCTCTATCCTGGATCCTACGCTGTTTCTGATCTTCATCAATGATCTTCCTGATGTCATCAGTACCCAAGTAGGCATATATGCAGATGACACAACCATTTACTCCTGTCTCAATAGCAAATCCATCAGAGCTGACGAAGTTAACCTGGCCACTGTTCTTGAAAAGGACCTCCAATCACTGGTTAACTGGGGTAGGAAATGGCTTGTAAATTTTAATGCCTCCAAAACTAAACTACTGTCATTTAACCACCATAGAGAAACTCCTCTGTCCGCCATCAGCATGACTGATACTTGACTCCAGGGGAGCGTCTCATTGTACCTTCTTAGCCTCACGTTTTCAACTGACTTGAAGTGGAATAGCTACATTGAATCAATAGCTGCATCTATTGCAAGGAAAATTAGTTAACTGTGTTATGCCAGAAAGTTTTTCTCGTCAGTGTCCACCTTGTACATTTACAAATCTACCATTTGTCCGTGCATTGAGAATACTGTTGCCATATCTGGTCATCTCGAGGTTCTTGACAAAATCCACAGAAGGATCTGCAATGTAATCAAAACATGTGAGCAACGACGAGGTTTTAGAGAAAACGGAAACAAAAACGATAATTCTTCATTCATCAGGAAAAGACAGTTGAAATTTTTGGGGCACATAATGAGGAAGGATGGCTTGGAAAATCTGATACTCACAGGACAGGTTGCGAGAAAGAGAGACAGAAGAAAGCAGCGCGTAACATTATGAGCTTGAGTAAATAGATGAGGGAACAGGGCTTAGGAAAAGTAACAAAAAGATAAAAGATGTGGAGGGCGATGATCGCTTACGTTCTGAAGGCACATAAAAAGAAGAAGAAGAAGCCTGGACAACAATTCAAATAATATGCTAGATTTAAAGAAAGATTACAATACAATTTTTGAAAATTATAAAAACTGAGAAGACAAAGCAGATTTTTGATAAAAAAAAAAAAATACAAATATGCACCCACCTAATTGTAAAACGAAAAAGAATCTCCCAGCATGAAATGGGCTTAGATAAATTTGGAAAGACTGATGTCTCGGTGACGTGTTATATTTTTTTCTTTTATAAAGAGTTTCAGTGCCTTTAAAATTTCTTCTCGGGAAACAACCCAAATGGATTTTCCTCCTGGGCCCTTAAGCAGCCTTTTGGTTGAAATTTTGGTTCCCCGTTGAGTGATTTATGACTCCCTTCTGCTTTGAAACTTCCTGCCTTGAAATTTGATTGCTTTCTGATCTTATCAGTTGGCCCGACTCTTTATAGTAAAACGGGAAGCCCCAGAGACAGACCTTAATTTCAAAATTTATGAGACTCTTTTCCGGCTTCTTGCTTTCCAATCAAGTTGGATCTTCAAAAATTTAAATGTAATTTCAATTGTTTTCTTCTGTTTTCTTAGTTCCTGTTCTTTTGATGTTCTCGCTCCGTAATAATGTTTTTCTTCTTCTTATGTTCATTCACACTCAGTAATTCCCTGCATCTTAGTGGCTTTGTTGCCTTGCTTGAGATAAAATAATTTAAAAAAAGCTGTAAAAACCACATAGTATAAAAAATTTATAGCACGGTGGAATAATGGATAGCGGCTCGGATTGAGGAATCGACTTCGAATCCCAGTTAAATCCATTACATTCACTTACGTGCTAATACCCTTCGGAAAGGTATGAATCCTCTTCTCCCCCCAGCTATGGGTAAATAGCAGGACAGACCGGATTCTATAGCTTTGGTTGGCAACTGGTCTACCGCAGAAAGAAATGGCAACCTACCGCGGGAAAAAATTCTGCCTCGTCAGTCATGTATAAAAAAGTTACATGATCGCCTAAGCGTGTATCACGCATGGCACATAACTGGCTGATAAAAAAAATTATATTTTAGTAATGTAAAATAATTAAAATTAATAATTAATTAAAGGGTGTAAATAAATAAATATTATAATCGTCTACGTTTCTCTGTAACACGTACTATTGGGAGAAGTATATTTTAAAGAAAGCCAGACGGTTTGTAAAAAATTGTTACATTTGTCCGTGAACATTTCTGTTTTAGAATCATCGGTTAAAGAAACGCCAAAATTATTTCTTCTATGTGAATTATTGCTGATTCATTTTTTGAATTTGAAAAAAAAATTTTTATTTACTGACCAATCAGAGACGTGGTCTCATGCGAGAAGTACGATAGAAGAAACTATTAGCATAGAACTTACGGTTACAGCATTGTAAAATGATGAAACCTTGCTAGATTTGCAGCTATGAAAGTTGGTTCTCTGTTTCATGCTAAACAATTTTTCTCTCCAGAATCTGTTTTACACATTTATAAGTCTACCATTCGTTCATGTATTGAATATTTCTATAACATATTGTCTGGAGTTTCTTGAGAGATAAAGTCCAAAGAACGATTTGCAGTGTTATTGGTCCTCGGCTTCAATCAATTTCCCACCGCCGTAACGTAGCCTCTCTGTGCCTTTTCTGTAAATGTTGTCATGGTAATTGTTCTGATGAACTATTTTAGTACGTAGACTTTATGAATTTAAGCGCAGTACTAGATTAACAACAGGGTCTCATCATTTTACAGTTAAAATGGCTAAATGTAACCGTAAGTTCTATGTTAACAGTTTCTTCTCTCGCTCTTTTCGCTTGTGAAACTCTATTCTGGCGTTTTGTTTACCATTGGCTCCATCCACGCTGACCTTGATTTTCAAAAATTTAAATGCAATGTCAACTGTCATCTTCTGTTTCCTTAAATTCCTGTTCTTTTATTGGCCTCAAGCCTTAATGTTTGTTTTCTCAGATCCTTTCAAACTCAGTAAGTTCTTGTGTCTTAGTGGTTTTATCGCCTTGCTTGAGATGAAAAGATTTTTTTAAATACATAATCACATTGTTACATCACACACACACACACACACACACACACGGACACACACAATGTGACCCATTTAAATACTATACGGAAATATTTTATCACATATACTCCTTACCCACCCTAAGCTTCAAATTGTATAAAGTGGTAAGTGACAATTTGCTTCTTGCCCTACCCAGACTGCCAGCAGCAGCAGGAGAAACTCCCACAAGCATGTTGCTTCCGGCCATCCCGCCATACACCTCGTGGAGCTATGAATCAGCAAAATAAATATATATAAAATAAATGCTACAGCGTGTCCGAACTTTGTAATTTCAACAATAAAATAATGAGAACGAGGTGTCAATCATGTACTGTTTTCTTTTAGAGATAGCTTATTATTTTCATTCAGTATTGTAATTACTACAAAACCCTAGTACGATAGACAAAAAAAATATCTTCGAAGCTGTTTACAATACATACACGCATGTGAAGAAATGAAAATACTGGAATTGGGGTTTATCGTCCGGTTCATACACCTCTCCGAACTTTTGAACAAGAGCAGGGGTTTATCTCTTGTTTTCTGTTTTAAGATTGGTTTTCCGATTCCCTCTAAAACCTACTTCAACTCTATACTTTTAACGTCTCCGTCTGAACTCTGAAATATTATTTACCAAATTTGTCTCCTCTTGTTATTGTGTAATAATAATAAGTCCCACTAGTAGAAACTCTTGCCACCTTAATTTTAAGAGTGAATGCCTACTTAGATATAAAATAGCAGTAACAAAAAATTTCCTAAAAGAACTCAACAATACAAAACAAAACAGACTCTAGTTAACAATGGTTTTCCTAACTGCCTCATTGACCACCAGATTAAACTATAAAACAACGATACTGATCACACAGACAAAAAATCAATAACATAAATACAAGGTAACCAAAAGAGTTCTGTCCGTTTTTAAAGGAAAAAAAGAAAACGCTTCACAGTATGTGTAACTTATATTTAGTCTTCGAAGTAATCGCCATCGGCATCCAGCACCTTCTGCCAACATGTCTCCAGCTGTTCAATGCCCTTGCGGTAGAACTCGGGACTGGGGGGGGGGGGAGGTTGACGCAAAGAAGTCCGTGAGGGCTTTGCGGAAGTCTGCTTCATTGGTGATGGATTTCCCACGATGATTATCCAGGGAGTGGAAGAGGTGGTAATCGGATGGCGCAAGGTCAGGTGAATAAGGTGGATGACACAAAGTCACCCACCCAAGTTGCTGTATAGTATCTCTGACCACTCGCGCGACATGCGGCCTGGCGTTGTCATGTAGGAAAAGCACACCTTTGCGATTCACCAGTGCTGGCTCCTTCTGGCGCAATGCCTGTTGCACACGTTTCAATTGCTGCGAGTATAGGTCTCCAGTGACCGTTTGGCCCGTTGGTAGCAGTTCATAATGAACCACTTGACGACCTGTCCACCAGACACAAAGCATAATCTTGCGTGGGTGCATAGGTGGTCTTGCAATGTGAGGGACAGCATACTGAGGAGACAACCAATGTCTGGAGCGCTTGGGAGTTTCGTACAGAACCCACTTTTCGTCACTGGTAAGCACTCGATTGAATAAGGATGCGGTACGGTGGCGATAAATCAGCGATACGCAGGCTGCCACTCGTTGTTCCTTGTGGACCTCCAACAGCGTTTGCGGAACCCACTTGCTCAGTTTGTACGTCTTACCTAGGCGGTGCAGGTGAAGTCTAACTGTTTCATCGGAAACGTTGAACTGTCTTGCAAGTTCACCACACGTTAGACTACTGTCCTCTTCAATGGCCGCCTTCAGGACCTGTGGTCGTCCACTGCGAGGCTCATCATGGCGAGACAAATCTTCCGACTTGAATTTTCGAAACCAACGCCTTGCAGTACGTTCATCCACAGCACTATCCCCAAACGCTTGACATATACGGCGACTTGATGCAGCTGATGATAAGCCCACTTTGAAGTTGTAAAGCAAACAGCCCCGAACGAGATCTCTAGACACTTCCATCCTTCTCACAGCTGTCCGGCTTATAACTGATGGCCGGGCACGGTGCGCGTGTTTTTTATAACGTCTGCTGTTCCTACTTCCGGCTGTCCGAATTTGAAAACAATTGCTACACGCATTTCGTATATATTTCAACTTCATTCAATGACTAATCAAAAAACGGACAGAACTTTTTCGGTTACCTTGTATCTTCTAAGAAAGGCAAATGCACGTCAACTATAAGTAAGATGAATCTTCGCTTAGAAATATCGTAAAGAAATACACTACCCCACTTGACCCGAACAAAAAAAATTAAATGATTTATTACAAAAAATTTAAAACCACTAACCTTATCCTCAAAAATAACAACACACCTGTGAAAATAAACTACAATGAACCAACATTATTTACGAGTTTAAATGACCCTTAAGGAACTGTGTTCCTGACCAAACCAAACTCATAAATAATTACATCGGTCACACCTGTGTACTGAAAACTGACAGTAATCCAATTATCCATGCGCCTGCCCCATCCACATTAAGGGCGAAATCAAAGCAGAACTAGACCCAATGAATTATTAGAAAGACAGATGAACCTACTGACTGGGTCAACAGCATTGTGTTTGTGTGCAAAAGCAACGGAAAACTCAGGATATACCTAGACCCAAAAGACTTGAATAAAGCCATTAAGCGATGCCGCTACAAGACCCCTACATTGGAGGAGGTCTCTCGCAAACTAGCAAATGCTAAGTACTTCACGAAAATGGATGCGAGAATGGCTACTGGTCAGTCAATTTGACGCCGACTCCCAACCGCTAACCACATTTAATTCCCCTTTCGGAAGACACTGCTTCAGGAGAATGTCGTTCGGCATAGTAATGACTCGAGATGTCTTCCAACAAAAATTGGACATGATGTAGGGACAAGCGGACATAGATCATGTAGTGATTTATGGGCAAGCGAAGGAGTAGCATGATGAAAACCTCCAGAACCTCATGAAGGTTGCTAAACCCGTAGGTTTATGTTTCAACGGCGCTAAGTGTACCGTGGACCAGAAGGAAATACACATCTTTGGAGCTGTGTTTAGTGAAAATGAGGTCCACCCAGATCCCGACAAGGTGGATGAGATAAAATCGCTACTGTCCTAATAATGTAAAGAAACTTCAAAGGGTGCTTGGGATTATCATATATATAGCACCATTTATCCCTTGTCTATTTGACCTCCCATCACAACTGAGAGATTTGCTAAAGAAAGACTCAGAATACAGATTGACAAGCTGCCACCTGCAGCAAATAAAAGATATAATGCTGCTCATTTACTTTGATCCACTAAAGACATCAGTGATTTAGGTTGACGCTTCGAAGGCCTTGGAGAAGCACTCATGCGAGAAGGCAAACCCATGGCGTTTGCATTCAAATCCCTCACAGAAACAGAGTAGCGCTATACCAACATAGAATGGGAGCTATTGGCAGTGGTTTTCGGATGTGAGAAATTCTGAACGTACATATATGGCTTCCCGTTTATCATTGAGTGTGATCACAAGCTCATGGAGATGATATCCCTAAAAAGTCTCACTGCAGCACCTCTCTGACTTCAACGAATGCTGCTTCGCCTGCAAGAGTATGACATGATCATCACGTATCGGCCAGGGAAGGACACGAGTCTCGCAGATGGCCCATCACGGCTCCCAAACAAGAGAGTAAAGGAAGACATAGACCTGGACATAAAGGTCGACTTTGTGCAATTCTCAGCAGAAAAATTGACACAGATACGCCAGGCGACAAACGCCGAGCCAATATTATGCAAATTGAGAGACATGATCTTTCGACGATGGCCCAACTCGAGACGAGGGGTTAGCCAAGATTTGTAGCCTTACTAGTCCTACCGTGGTGAACTCGAAATTGAAAATGGAATTCTTCTAAAGAGTTGTTGAATAATAATTCCCAAACCTCTGCAGCCGGAAATTATACAAACGATACACAAGGGACGGAAAATGCATATCGAGAGCAAAAAGCTGTGTGTTCTAGCATGGCACCAACAACGACATTGCCAACCCTTTTCAACAACTTTTTTTGCCAAGAGCATCAAAAAGAGTAGCATGTCGAACTACTCCTACAGCATGAGATCCCCGTAATTGTTGACTACTACTCCAAATACCCATTCCTACGTAGACTGAGAGAGTTCTCCAGTCAAGAAATAGTCAATGTAGCCAAGCATATATTTGGAGAACAGGGAGTACGCGAAAGAGTTATCAGCGATAATGTGTCCCATTCCAGCCTGTTCCAAGTGTTCGCGAAAGAGTGAAAATTTGAACACACCGTCCCCTAGATACCCACAATGAAATAGGATGGCAGAGTGGTGCATACAATCTGTGAAGTCTGTCATGAAGAAAGCGGCCCTGTGTAACCGCGACGTCAACATGGTTTTGCTAGAGTTACATCGATAAATGACTTTATTCCTTCACCAGATGAGCTCTTATACAATCGAAAACTTGCTAGCGACATACCAGTCAAATGTATGAAACCTCTGGCAAAGAAAGACGAAATAGCAAACCGGCTATACCAAAGGCAATCAACACAAAAAATATGTCACGACCAAAACACTAGGGAGCTTCCCATACTCCATGCGTGACAACCTGTCCATGTGCAAAAGCAGGACATTGGTAAATGTACCCCTGCAATTGTAAAACAGACATGTATATAGTACAGACCCCCATTGGACAGGTCATCCGCTGCAACCGGCAATACCTAAAGGAAGACCGTTTTCAGGCCGGAAACAACACCGCAGTTAGCCAACCGAGGATCCCTTCCAGTTCTCTACCAGAGATCATCTCCAACGAGATCAGCCCGGAAGTCAGTCACCTACCAGTCAATACCAACTTACATACTCAGAAACAAGACAATCTGATCACAAGGTCAGGTCGAGTCATAAGACAAATACAAGTTTTGAGATAGACATTACGCAAAACTTCAGACGGAAAGAGGGATATTCATGTTTTGAATTGTCTCTTCTCTAAAAGTAAAGTGGTCAGTTCAAACATGGCTGGCTAGCACCATACATTTGTCTTCGTGTTCTATCAATCTGTTTACCGTCGTCATGGCCTCTAGGCTTTGGCGCCTAATTTTGGTTCTTACCTATTACTATCAGATAAATTGACTATCAGCAGGCGTTATCAACCAAGGGGAGATTACCTATATTTTACTATAACCGTTTGGATTCATTTTGACAGTTTCTTTTTCAAAGAAATAGTGTTAGTAACATTCTAATTTTCTGAATTAGTTTTCCATACAATTTAATATCTTTTTTATTAAAATATTTATATTCAATTTTTGCACAATTCCGTCATTTTGATTATTTTTCTCATACAGTTTTAATATTATCATGTAGCGGTATTGAACGGCCTCAATTCAACTTTGAAAATCTGCTAGCAAACAAGAGGAAGCAACATAAAATGAGAAAAGACAAAGGCGACATTTTGGTCAACAAATAATTTTCAATATATTGTAAAAAAAATTACTATAGCGTAGATTTAGGTTGAAATCTTGTAGTTTGTTGTTTAACTTTAAACTCAAAATGTGTGCGTGTTTAACTGGCGTGTGTGAGTTTATCCAAGAAGTTAAGTTTTGTAGTATTTTTTATTTGGACTCAAGGGAAAGATTTAAGTTCGTGAAATAATGGTCAGTCTCAATGAAAATAATATTCTTAGATAAGAAGGTGCTATAGACTTATTGAGTGCTGAAGAAAATATCTCAGTTAGAAATTGATAAGTGTCCTTGTAGTTGAAGAAATGAATAGATGTCGTAGATGTGCGTACGTACATGTGAGCAAGTGTATATATGCGTGTTTCATCGCGTTCGCCACTAAGGGACAGACGCGGGCTTTCTGCAGTGCTACATCTTGAGAGAGATTATGTCGAAAGAGGACTGATGTCGCTAAATAGATCACGTGACCGGCTCAAAAGATTTGTTCAGAAAATCTTGTCGGCTAAACAAGATTACATAGGCGTTTATACACATTTAATATTTATTAGCCAATCAGCAATTAGATTTGAATAAAGTTTGCGTGATCCACTTTTGAACAGGTTGGACAAGTTATTTTCAGCTATTTTAAATGATGTAGAATTAAACTTCTACAATCTTTTGTTATTAAAATTATTTTTTATATTCCTTTATCTGTACTAATCCAGAGAAGGGATCCCACGACAATATCCTTAGGTGTTTATCCTCAAATGGATCCAATATATTCATCTTTCTGTTTCTTCTCTTTCTTACCATTTTCTGTGACATTTCAACGACTTTTCTTCTCGCTGTTCTTTCCGTCATTCAACAAACGTTATCGCCAGACTGGAACTACTAAACCTTGTTGGAACAACCTGTACAAGAAAGTCTGTCTAAACCCGGTCCTACCCGGCCAAATGTCATAGAAGAAGTTGATCGTTGTAGACCAATGGTTCTCAACTGAGATTTATATGGATCCTGGAAGGGGTGGGGAAGTGTTTTATAACATTACAGGGGCGCGCGCACACACACACTTACAGGGGCACGGGCGGGCGGGCACACACACACACACACACACACACTGAGGGTCCACGGTAATATTTTAGTGGTCCATAGAGCAATTTTATTTCGGAGCGGTTGTTACAGCTGAGAATTGGACAATTGACAATGGACTGAGAATTGGCTATAAGACAACTCAGTTGATTTTAGTATTTTTTCGGTATTTTAGTAAAAAGTAGCAGAGAACGAGATCAAGCAAATTAAGTTAGCGTCACTTGTTTTACTCTACCGGATGTTTTGATTGTAAAAGTTGAATAAAAGGAGATATAAAGGAAGAATTAAAGGAAAATTATATATAGAGATTATAATTTATTATATAAATTTAATATATTAATAATAAATAATATTATTAATTTTAAATATTAATAAAATATTAATATATTAATATTAATTAATATAAAAAATTAAAAAAAATATTAATAATAAAATCAATTAAATATATAAATTATTAATTATAAGGATTATATATAAAGGAAGGATTAACAGTATTAAGCATAATATATGGAAAACAAATGACACTGCAAAAATATCCATTATTCTGGGAAAAAGCTTTTCCATCATCTTACTTTGTTGGATCAGGTTTTAGTCGTGTGTCTAACAATCAAAAGCCCGTAAGAGACTCGACATTGTGTAAAGCGGGTGATCTTCGACTATCATTGACATCGATGGAGCCGAATATAAAAATAAAAAAATTGGAGAGAAGCATCAACCGCAGGGATATTATTGAAAAAATCTGCACTTTTTAAAATTTATTAATTACTCAGATATTTTTAAATTGTTTATTATGAGTTAATTTACTGATGTACATACAATTTAGTTGTTGAATACAACTTTATTTTCATTAAATTATTTTTACTTCAAAATAAAGCATATACATTTACTATTTCTATAATACAATCTTGAAACTTATCTATTAGTAAAAAATAAAATAAGCTTTTTTTTTTCATCGAATGGTTACGGGGATCCACCAAAGAAATTCGCCGTAAAAGTAGTCCATGGGTAAGAAAAAAATGGTCAAGAACCACTCTTGGGGATTTCTACAACATAGACAAGTTGAAGGAGTCATACCACCTTGACCAGTTCCGACGCACACGAGACGAGAAATTCTAAGAATCCCTCTGACGATGGCCTAAATAAAGGAATTTCCTTCAAGGATATCATCACTGAAACGGCTAAAAAGATATTGGGTCCTAAGGCTAGTTCGACGAAAATAATGAGTTAATTCAAGCAGCTTTGATTGACAAGAACAAAGCTTATGGGGAACAGTAAAAAGATCCAGCGTCCGTTTCTAAGAGGGATAAGCTCAAGAAATGCCAGGCACAAGTACAGTTGAATCTTCGAGAGCTGAAGACAAACGGTGGTACAATATAGCCGAGGAATATCAAAACGTTCTTCGGTTACCTTAAGGTAATATACTGTTCATCAAGATCTGGCAGTATTCCACCGCTGTCTTCGGGTGGCACAAAGAGATTGAGAAAACGCTGGACGGAACACTTCAGCATCTGCTCAACAATTGACCCTACAGCACTAAGCCATATACTTCAGTAGTCAATACAGTCTGAGCTTGACTTACAGATCTCTATGGCGGAGATCAGTAAAGCCATTTTGCAGAAAATTCAGAGAGAGCACCAGGAAAGGATGACATTCCTGTTGAGGTATACAAAGCAGCAGGCACCAACGCCCTTAAGGGCTTTCACGATGTCCTGCAAAGCATTTGGGAGGAAGAGAGGATGGTGAATAACTTTCGCGATGCTCTCTCTATCCAAGAAAAAAGGAAATAAAGCAGAATGTGGAGACTACTGGGACATCTTGATACGAGTCATCCTCAACACATCACTGTCTCCGAGCAGATCCTGTGGTTTCAGACCAGGCAGAAGTACCATATATACTTGAGAATAGTGCAAGTTTGTTTGGCTTTTTTTACGCAGAATGTAGGGGGTCGCACTATACACTGGTAATTTTTTTGCTCGAAGAAGTTAAAAACCATACCCGTCCTGAGTATGACGATAAACTATATCCGGCAGCAATGCTTCTGATCGGCAAATTGGAGGTTTTGAGGAGTGTGGAACCGCCTTTTAATTGCTGTTGTTCCCAGGTCCACCCTGACCGGGAATGGTAGCACCTGTTAGGGTTCCAGCTATAGGCAAATACTTAACCCCCAAACTGGGGTCAAAACACTATCAAAGTATAAAAAGAATTATAGCAAAAATACCAGCAATACATTTCCGTAAGGAAACAATATTATCAGCATTACATTTTTGTAAAAGAAATTACTAATGCATCTAAGAAAATTAAATTTCAGCATTAAATGACCCTTAAGGAGTTGATATGCCGCTAAACAAACAAACAAAAATCATGCATTTTCTGTGACCGGTTGCACTATATACAGGAAGTTTTTTCTTCAGGGATTGCACTCTACATAAATATACGCGTATATACTGTACCTTAGATATGTTCTTCACCCTAAGGCAACTACCAGAAAAGAGCAAAGCATGCCTCTTTATTCTGTATTCATCGACCTGACAAACATCTGAGACAGTATCAATAAGGAAGGCTCTTTGGACTGGTCTTGTGCGCATCAGATGGCCACAGGTTTGTAAAGATCATTCAGATGAAGGGAGGAGTTATAATATGTTAAATTAATCATTACATGTTTTTGGTACCAATATACTGGGCACCAAATATCAGTTTTCAACGTAACTTTTTTTGTATTTATCAGAAAATCAGGATCTAGACTTTTATGTCCAGGATTTGTTGAATGTGGAACACATTTCCGCACTAAAAATCCCCCCAAAGAAGTCTAAATGGGTTAAAGGCAACATTTAAGTTATTTTTCGGAATTTGGACTCTTCTATACAAACCAGGGTTTCTAGACCCAAACCCTTATTTATTTATTTTTTAAAATCGAGTTAACTCCAAGTAAGCTGTAAAGCCACAATGAGTTAACTGGGTGTGGAAGAATTAGATAACAGAAACATTACTAAGGGTAATAAAATAGTAACATGCATTCTATCAGGTTGTTCGTTGTTCATTGTTTATGTTAAATTCAATGGAGACAAAAACTGTAATGGTTATGAAGTACATGTTCACCATTGTAGTTTGAATTTTATAAAGTTAGAAGGGTACCACAAATCTTTGTCCTACAACAATCGTTAGCAGAAGGTTTTTTTCCAAATCTTCATCGACCTGATTAAACAAATGACCCTTGGTATCAGCATCCAGGGACGTCCTGATCATTTATGTACATCTCTAAGATGTACATTTTTGGGGATTTTGTATATTTCTGGGAACTGTTTTTACTCAACTTTAATTTATTAGTCTTTTTGGTGGCTATTGTTCTGTTTATGGAAAAGAAATTCACCTTCCTTCAAATGGGAAGAGAGGTTTTTTTTGTCCGACGTGGACCTTTCAACATCGATTCCCGTTTGCGCTCGTGTGAACAAAAATCAGAAAAGGTCCGATGCACGTTCACAAGGAAACGGAAGGTGAAATAACGCCACGGTGAGAAGAAGAAAGCACGAATCCTATTTTCAATATATATTAGTTTCTTTATTCACGGATTCATCGGGCATGGTTTGTAGGTAAGTGACATCTTCGTTGCTACTTCTGTCTTCTCTCACGACATACTAGCAAACCTTATCTTCGTTTCGGCTAGCGAGGACTGATTGCAACTATTTTTACATCTCGACTGCGACTGCCACTCTCTACGACTACATTTGTGATTATCATCTCTACATTTCCGGCCGACGGCTCGTTACCCACTAACGGTCGGCTTCTTTGTAACTGCCCATTCTAATATGCAACCTATAATTGCCACGTCCGGAATTCCACACCTTCCAGCAGAGTAGCACTTGCCCTCGAAAGTTTTTAAAATTTATTTATCGATTTATTTTATTTCCGTTTTAGTAGTAGACAGTAATAATGGACAAGGGATGGTTGCTCTGAAATGTCTACGCATTTATAAAAACTTCATTCTCAGATAAAATAATTTAGAACCAACTTGACTTCATCGGCATTCCAAGCCAATCGTGTAAGTACCTGTTGTTGTTACAACGCTATTACCGAATTAAACATCTATATACTGAAACCCGTGACTTCATAAGATCTATTTTTTTAACACTGTGAGCTCTGTTTATATTTACTTCTCAAATCATTGGGAAACATCTATACAGATGATACTATTGTTTATGAACGCACTTTCAAAAACCAAAATGATCAAAGCTTTGTGGATGATCTTGCCTCTGGCCTTGTTCTAATTGTTAAATGGGAAAAATAACTGATTTGTAACTTTCACTATCGTAAAAATCAAGCTAGTATAGTTTTTATCAGGCACTCCTTCACATAAGCGGCGTAAAATGATTTAAAATTCAGCTTCACTGAAACGGCGTAAAATAAATATTTATATCATTAAATATCTTAAATTTACAAATCGAAATAATCACCGTGACCAATGGTGCCCTGGACATTGAGCATTCAGCGGTATCAAGCGGGGTCTGGGAAAGTGTTTCTTAGTAAAGGTGCGGGACTTTTAAGCTAGATTGGGCCTCCGACACAAAACTAAAGGGACCTCTGGTTCAGCTTAGATAATTTTAAAGAAATAACTTTGAATTCCTCAAATTACGCCATAGAAGTTCAAAACCTCACTTTAACTGATTCGGGCTGTATGGTCCAATTCCGACCAAAAGACCGAAAATTGAGTTCTTCCAATCACAAACTCTGTGGAACTTCAAAACTGCACGTCACGAAACCTCTCATTTTAATTCTGACTCCTCGGCATTTTCAAGAAATAAAATTGATTTCCTCAATTCACAAAGTTTTGGAGATATTTGAAACTGAATTTAAAAAAAAAAAAATTGTTTTTAATTCACAAAAAAAAAAAAAAAAAAAAAAACCCTTTTAAAATAACTATTTTTTTTCTCCAGTTATTTAAAAATTTGTATTTTTAGCTGTTCCCTCATCCGGACACAAATCCCGATGTTCCAGCACCAGACGAAGTGCGGGTTTTTAATCTCGGGATCATCCTGATTCAAAAAAGAAAACAAAAATGCATAATAAGTCTATGCAGAGCAAGTGTGGCCCGAGTTAAGGGGATTTCAGACGCATGGACAGAGTTTGCCGTTTATTTACTTAGAAAATTGTTAAAGACGTGAGAAAAAATGGTCGGCTCATTCTATTACTCAAGTATTCTGTCCGTCTTGCTTTATCTTTACAAGAGCCAGATTAGACTAAAAATGGAGTGTAGCTGTTATATTTTGGCTGTAGCTGCTCAATCCTCACTTCCCAGCCTTGATAGGATTCAACATGGGTTACGCGGTCTTGTCGGTTATGACTTATTTCCCACCTCTTTCTCTTCAGATGCAACATTGCAAGCTTGTCACTACTCTATCGCTACTTCCATGGCAAATGTCCAGATGAGTTTTTTTGTTTTTTAGCTCGACAAGTTCAGTTAGGATACGTGAAGTCAAAACACCCTCATTTCCCCAGTATTCCAAAGGTGAGAAGGAATTTCCGCTCAAACAGCTTTTCCAAAGAACTGCTATGTTGCGGAATGAACAACTAGATAGTCGTTACACTGAACACTTCAAGAGTGACATCTTCAAAGATCAATTAACTTTCTTCAATGCCTTCTTCCACATTCTTTTCCATTTATATCACACATATTCAGTATTACCATTTTAACTGTAATCCTCTACCCTGAATTGCTCGAGTTTTGTATTGGGTGAAACTTAATATCAAAAACCCTTAGTAGAAAAATAATAAGGGCTTAAAAATATATTTAATATATAAAATTAAAAATACTCTTTTTTTTAAATAGTAACATACATATTGTTTCAAACCTATAGAGTTAGGTTGCAAATATTGATAAGCCGTAAAAAATGAATCAACCTATTTGAGGTTATTTAAAGCCAAAACATTTTTGGATTGTAAGAATTTTTTGGTGATAAAGATTTTCTGATACAAGTCTTACTATTTAATCCATATCTGTGAGGAGAAAAGGTGGATTCATAATTTTTCCAACAGTATTTGCATGTTAGTGAATATAATGAACCTGACTAGAATTTGAAGATGGCTCACTGATTTCTCAGTCCGAGCCTTTACCTATTACACCACCTGAAGGCCCAAGCTTACAGCATCTGGTTTTCCCAAGCGGTCACTCATCTAGACACTGACCAGATTCAACATTGCTTAACTTCAGTGATTGGAAAAATTTGATCATATCTTTTTTGGTTGTAAACTAGAAGTAATAAAATTCTGTTGAGATGAAAATTCATTTTTACACAGGATACTTCAGACGATTTTTCATACTTACCAGGATTTTGTGTCTTCGGATTATCATTTTCACTAGAACAGTTTATTAGTTCCAGAATGTCCTGAAATATAGAAACCTCAAAATGCAGCACTTTCAACTTATCAACAAACACAGGAATTTATCAGTGAGGAATGAAAAATTGATCTAGAGTAATAATGAGTGATTATTTGGTCCCTTCCTTCAAAATCTGATCTTACATTTTGAACAACTGAATGCTTGTCTAAATAAAATGACAGCAACACTGCAACTTTCCAATCATAATTTAAATTTCTGTGTTGCTGTCATTTTATTAGTAGAAAAATAATAATGGCTTAAAAATATATTTAATACATAGAATTAAATAAACTTATTTTTTAAATGGTAACTTTTATATTGTTTCAAACCTATAGAATTAGGTCATAAATATTTTATTTATTTTTTATGGCTTGTCAACCTTTTTATGGTTATTTAAAGCCAAAAATAGCTTTTCCCAAGTACTGCTTTAAAAAGAATTTTAAGAATTTTTCCTTTAAATAAAATATTTTCAGAAATAAGTCAGAAATTTTAAGTTGATCAGAATTTGGAAATATATTGAATGCTTACTAACATGAAAATTATACTCCCAGGTTTTATATATATATATATATTTTTTTTTTTTAAATCATGATACCTAATTTATTAGTCTGGTTATTATAATAAATAATAATATTTATAATAATTATGACATACATTTATGTGTTTTTATATCATGTTAAGTTCTAGCTTCAGTAAACAAGAAAATCTAATTCAACATAGATGCCAACAAAAAATATAAATGGCAAATATTCAGTATTTTGGTGGTAGTTTTTTTACAAATCATTCTTCTATTTTTTTATGTATTATAATAGTTTTTATAAGCAAAACTTCAGACTATGTATGTGTTCTTTTATCAATGGTGTTTCAGCAGCCTGTCGCTTTTTACAATTTGACATATATATATATATATATATATATATATATATATATATATATATATATAGCCTACACCTGGTTCAGCTGTATTTAATCTCTCAAATTTTGACTTAAATCTAGCAAAACCTTTTTTTATATAACAAAATACTCAAATGCATTTTAAATAAGGAAACTGGATAAAATTACAATTCAAGGAAAAGAACATCATGGGCCGGGTTTATCAGAAAATTACAAAATAGACAGGCTTTGTCGTTTTTTTTTGTTTTTTTTTTTGGTGGTGGTCGGGGGGCATACTGTGAAATATTTCTATGATTGAAATTTCTTTTAATTAATAGTGTGTGGCAGAAATACCTCTTACATAATAGTAAGACACTAGTTTTCATCTAGCTAATTATGTGGGAGGTATTTCTGCTGGACCCAGTATATATTGCAGGTTTTAGATATTGTGACAATAAATTTTATAAGAATTTACAAAACTGACAGAGAAACTGGTAGGTCAGAAATACTTTCCAAAGTGAGTATCAATACATAGAAAAAAAACCCAAAACAAAACAAACATTAATGTCTATCAACAGTGAAAAAGAGATAATTCCTGGGAAGGCATTTTGGTAAGGCATAAAGAAAGTGTTAAAATGGTGATGCTTACAAGAATTTTTTTTATATTATAATTTAATGTCAAGCAAGTAAGAAGGAGGCAGGGAGAGACAACAGAAAAACAATTCATGTCTCAATATAAAAATTTATTTGTATATTATATATATATATATATATATATAGTCTGACAAGTTTATCAAGTAAGCTGGTCAAGTGGCATGAGGTATGTGTAGAATGTGTAGAATGTGTAGAAAAAGCATTTATAGCATAAAGAGTTTCTCATGTTAAAAGTTGCAATTCTTATTCTTTTTCTTCTTGCCTGTTGGTCAAGTTATCATTGGAGCTCTGATCATTTTTGAATTTCAGATCAGCTCCAATTACTGACCATAACCAACAGGAAAATTCTGTTTAATGTTTTTCTCAGTTGTTTTTTTTGTATGTTTTTCTTGTTATTGTTGTTTAGTGAGCAAAAATTTGGTTTTGCAAAATCTTCTTTGGGAAAGCCAGGAAGAGTTTGGCCAAAGATCTAAGAGCCCAGTCGGCAGGAAGTGAGAATGGACAGAGCAAAATGGTCCACACTTCCTTTTTGTGGTTGCTACTTGAAAACAGAAAAGATAAATTAAACAGAAAAGGAAAGAAAAAAATGATGAAGGAAAAGGAGAAAATGAAGAATGATAGAAAGACAATGAGGAATTGAGAGAGAGAGAGTTAGCGATAAAGAGAAGGAAAGAGTGGGAGAAAAAAAAATGTTGTGACATTTTGTGAAATGTTTCATGAGAATTTGTGAAAGCATTTTGGCTTCATACCCTTGACAGCCAGGTTGGAAAATTTTGGAAAGAGAGACAGAGAAGTAATGGAGGATGCAGAAAGGAAAGTAGTTAAAATAAATGGAATGACAACAGAATTAACAAAAAAAAAAAAATAATGTTAATTTACAGAAAAAAAAATCAAGTTCTATAAAATGAAAAAAAAAAAAAAAAAAAAAAATGTTATCGTCTTCATGAAGGAAGAGAGTGTCTTTCATAATTTGAATAAAAATAACTTTTTAATGATTAAATGATGGTTCTGAGTGGCAAGAAATTCAGACACTGAGAAATGAATTTGGGGTGAAAATAAATAAAATTTTTGAAACATGAAAATTCTAAGAGGGATTTGAAAATACCTTTTTCAAACCTGAAAATTCAGTTGAACAGAAATTCAATTTGATGACTATTTTTAAAAGTTGCACTTAAGATGAAGAATCAATAAAATTATTTAGAATCAAAATACTAAAAAACAAGCAAAAGTAACAAAAATGGAAAAAAAAAAGAAAAAAAAAGAAAAAGAAATTTTTTTTACTTTGAGAAGAATCAGAAACTGAAGAAATCGGAAGGAGATTCTTTGATGAATTAGAAAAAAAAATAAAAAAATAACCAAAATATTGAAACAAAATGGTGGACAGAATGAAAATAATAATAATAATAATAAATTTAAGAGAAAGATAGTAAAGGACCAGTGTATGTGAGTATTTGTATGTTGGTAGGTGCATATGTATCTAAGAGAATGTGTGGGAATAAGAAGGAAAGAGGTGTATGGATAGAAAAGAGAAAGAAAAAAAGAATGAAAGTGAAAAGGAAGTTTGTGCATGAAATAAGAAAGAAATTTTTGTATATGTGTGTATCTGTTTGTACAGAAAGGAAATAAATAAAGCAAGAAGTATGCAGAACAAATGAATTTGAATTTATATATATATATATATATATATATATATATATATATATATATATATACAAAGTTGGGAGGTATATGATTATGTGAAAAAAAAAAAACTGTAAAACTATGTTTAACATTTATATCAACGTAGATGTTAGAAATGTATTTGTGAGATAGATAATATGTATGTAAGAAATGTTGGTATAGGTATGTATGCCAGAGACAAACGTAGATGTTTGAAGAATAAGATACGTATATGGAATTAAGAACTATGGAATTATATACATACAATATCGATGTGTGAAAGTGATGGATACTATGAACACATGCAGATATCTGTATGTATGTATATTCTGGAGAGTGTATTTTTTTGTATGTTTTAATTAGAGAGAGAGAGAGAGAGGAGTAGAAGAAGAAGAGAGGGAGTGTTGGGAGGGGATATGACGAGAGTCATGCAAAGGCAGTCAAGAATGAAAACATGTCAGAACATAATTTATAGTCAATATTTACAACGAAGGGTGAAAACAGAGAGAGAGAGAGAGAGAGAGAGAGAAAGAGAGAGAGAGAGACAGTGGCACTTGACAAAATTGTCTCTTGTTTTTATTTCATTGTTTTTTTAAAGAGTTTTTTTTAATTTTTAATTTTTTTGCAATCTTGGTTTTGTCTTCATTTTTTTTTCTTCTTTCAATTTATGTACACAATGTCAAATGGTGGATAGTAAAAATCTTCTTAGTTCTTAGGTTTTCTGTTTGCTTTCAAATGACCAAATGATAAATCTTTTCGTTTCTTTGTTTATTTTCCTTTTTTTTTTTAATATATATCTCTTCAAATATTTTTTTTTCAAGAAAAGAAGAAGAAAATTTGATTTTTAGGGATTCTTTTATGATTTATGGAAAAATCAAATATTTTTCCTTTTTCTCTTTAGTTTTTTTTTTTTGCAAAAATTTTTTCCAAAAAAAAATCTTTATCATTCATACGTCCATTTGTTCGATCATTCAATTTTTTTTTAGTCATTATTTTTTTCATTTATTTTTTAAACCTTACGTCCTTTCAATTCCAATGATGAAACAATGAAAACTATTTGTTTTTTTGTTGTTTTTTTTTCTGTTGTATATAATTTGTTTTTTTTTTCAAAACTCTACAAATTGCTAAGAGATCATGCTAGATGATGAGCCCCCATGTCCTTGTGGCTGAACAGCACTGGTCAAGTCTTGTCTCTGTCTGTCATCTGTCGGCCGCATGGCAAAGACGGTTTGGGGTTGTGAACTGGTGGCCATCACCTGACGTGACAATGGAAAAGTCACCTGAAGTGAGGGCACATTCAGCCTGCCCCCAAGTGTCTTTGTTATTGCATTGCTCCCCCCCACAGAAGCAGCAGCTGAACCTGCTGCTGATTTGATATGCATATGAGCAAGTGTCTGGTGATGGTGCTGGTGCCCACCTTTCCCACTGCTGCCCGTTGCAGCAGTGGTCAGTGTAGCAGCAGATGCAGATGTTGATGCTGTAGTCGAGGACAATTTTGGACTGCTGCTGCTACTGCTGCCTCTTCCTCCTCCACTTCCACCATCTCCACTGGAACCACCACTGCCAGCTCCTGCTGCACTACCACTGCTCTGATGCTGCAACTTGGCAGTAGAGTTGGCTGATGAAGACGACAATGAAGATGAGTGACGGGCTTTGCTGTTGCTATGGACATTGATGGCTTGACTTGATTGCAGCGCACCTGACGATTTGTGCGCTCGCTGCACTGATCCCTGAACAGTGTGCCGATGATTGCTGGAACCTTTTTCTGAAAGAGTGCAACAAGCAATTTATTTCATTATTTGTGTGTGTATGTGTGTTTATATATATATATATATATATATATATATATATATATATATATATATATGGGGAAATGAAGAAAAGTTACAAGTTGATCAGAAAAATATTTTAAGAACTTAATTTCATAAATTCTTGTTCTTAACAAAAAAAGTATTGTCCTTTCCCTAAAAATGTTTTGAACACTATTTCCATCCCAAATCTCTATACAAAAGCTCTATAACCATCAATCCAAACAAGCTCTGTAAAAAGCTAACATTTCCACTTGAGAAAAGTCGGAAGAATCCTGTTTGTCTCCCTCTAATGAAGTGAGCCTTCCACATGTTATTGAATAAAAAGAAAGCCAAAAATTATAGAAAACAGTTGTAAATGTGTACATTAAAAATACATGTCCAAATATAATGTCTTCCATTGACATTATATATCGATTTTTAAAAAAATTGTAATGAAATTCTAAAATTTTAATTTTAAAACAGAAATTATTCTTTTTTTTAGGAAAGCCAGAATAAATATTTTTTGACAAAGTTGATTGAAACAAAATCCCATTCATGTTGTGAAGAACAAATTTATAAGCAGTGGTTTCTAAAACTGACATCAAATTCATTTCTCTAGTAACTTATTTTGGGAGAAAGGCAAGTTTCCAGCCTGTTTCAATTAAAACATATCTACATTTAAGAACATATCCAAACAAAATAAGCATTTTCTATTAATAGGAACTGCAACTAAATTTAACAGTTTGGCATTTTCTTCTAACAGACATACAAGATGCTTAGATGAGCTTCATTGTTTAGTTCCACCTGTTCAACCCTTTACATCTAGTACATGCCATGCTGCTTCCATGGAGATGAAACACACCCATTTCTTGTGCCCCAAAGGTCAGACAGTTTCCCCCCCTCAAAACTGCCATTTTGTGGAATAGACTCACATGTGGATGCTTCCCTGAAGACTGCAATCTTAACCTCTTCAAGTCAAAGAGCAATCGTTATCTATTCCTATTCTGCTCATAATCTTCAATTCTTGACATTTCCTCTTTCATTAATATCACTCACCTCATTCATCATTACCATTTTAACAGTAACCCTCTACCTTGATTGGCTCTCGAGCATGGCATCAAGTGAATTCTAGTATATATATCTAATTTAATTGTGTCCATCTTAAATGGCTATGCAATTGTCTTGAATGTTCTTTAAAACGGATAACTTTTTCTTTTTTTTATCTCCCTCACAATGAACATGTTTTTATGCAATCATTCCTGGGTAAGAAAATTATATTTTTTGTGGTAGATTCTGTGCATCCTCAATTTAGCATGTTGAAAGAATAAAATAGGTGGGAATCATATACAACCTGCCAATTAAAGTCATTGGAGGTGATTCAGAGATACTAAGCCCCACCCTCAAACCACATATTCAACATGTTGGATACAGGGTGATTTTGAGAAAAACAAAGTGAATCTTTTAGTTTTGCATTAAATTTAAGAAAGTATTACAGAACAAATTACAACATATTTAAGGATTTAGTCAATGATTTCAAATGTGATCTTTCATTTTTCTAATTAAAAGGACAAAAAATGATTTAAATATTAAAATAATTCAGAAAATAAAAAAAATATGAAGGAACTAAATAAAAAAATTCCCAGGATTTCCTTGAAAGTGACTGAAATTTCCAAAAATCCAACCAAATTCTAGATTTCCAGCCATGACTCTTGTTGAGTGATGTTGTAAATCATGTCACACAACCAGAGCCAATTCCTTTGGATTTCTAAATAGTTCAGAATGAAAGTATTTAAAATTAATTAGATATGCATTAAACTTTGCCACAGAAAACAAATGTATAATAATACTTACCAGAGGGGGACGGTACTATTCCATTTGGTAATGGGGATGACACAGTGACCTGAGGACTCACAGAACCCTAAAAAGAGAAAATAGTTATAATTCATTTTAAAGGTTCAACAGATTTTCTTGAAAAAAACTTGAGAATCAATTAAAAAACGTTTTGTTAAAAGTTCAAAATTTACTTTTATAAAAAGAAGATAATTTATGGCTGTGAATTTATTTGCAAATGTGAGCTACAAATTGGAGATGTCAAAAAAAAAAAAAAAACAAGTACAAAATTTTAAATATCCGAGATGTGTATTAACAGATGACGGAAAATGTGACACCAAAATGTGAAGGTGGATTCGAATTGTAAAAGATGCAATTCAAAAAAAGAAAAAAAATATTAAGAAATGGGAAAATTTTATTAGGAACAAAGAAAAGAGTGCTGAACTGCTATGTAATATCAATTGTTCTATATGGCAGTGAGCGCTGGACAATTTCTTCACAGATGAAGTGGGGACTTGAGGCAACTGAGATGTGGTTCTACAGAAGGATGCTGAGAATACCATAGACAGAGCATGTGAACAACAAAAAGGTTTTAAGGAAAATGAAAACTAAAAAAACAATTATACATAAAATCAGAAAAAGTTGAAATTTCTGGGAAACATGAGGAAAGGAGGTCTTGAAAAATTGACACTCACAGGACATATTGAAAGCAAGGAGAGACAGAGAAAAGCAATGAGTAACCTACCTAACAAGTGTCTAAATGGATGGCAGAACAAGGAGAGGGAAGGATATTAAAAAGACAAACATTGCTAAGAACTACAAAGGATAGGATGTTGTGGAGAACCATGATCGCCTACATTCTGAAGGGACAAGACATGTAGAAAAAGACAACTCAATTCATGGTTGATTGTAATTAAAAAGAATATTTTTTGCCTCTGAATTAAATAAGGACTTTTACAGATTAGTACCAGGTACAGTAGATTACAATAATCAATAGAATAAATTCATGGCTAAACTTTGTGAAGTTATAGAAAGTTTGCCTATTTGGCATTCAGTATAGCAATGTCATATTGATTTTTTTTTCACCATGAAATAGTGTAATGAGAATTACACGAAATCACAACCAATTAATTTATCACTATGTTTAACAAGGATGAGCAAGTGGTGTAAGGGAATTGACCTTTTTACTTTGTACTAATTACGTATCCATCTCATATCCCCACTATGGATAAAATAATAATGCATACTGAGCTCTCTAGTCTTGGTAGGGTAACCAGTCTAGAAGGACAGCTTGAAATTCAACCCACACTGACCAAAATGTCATGGAACAGTGTAGCAGAGTAAGGCCAATAACTCTATATCTTACAGACCTTAGGGAATCATGAGATCTGTAATGAACAGAGAAATTGGGCAGGTATAAATATTAAAAGAAAATGTTTAATGTATGTCTACATTATTAGAGTGAAAACCAAAATGCTCTCGAATGATTTAACTTATTATTTGGAAATAAATCTGCAACTATTCATATTACGGTAGATTTTGTGAATTCTCAACTAGACTGCCATATGATAGAGTAAGAAAGGCTTTGTTGTTTTTGTGTATCTTTTTGAGAAGTTTAAGATGATCTAATTACATTTGGAGTTCCAATTGAAGCTTGATAAAATAGTTTTAGTGGATAAACCATTGTACAAATCTAAAAAAAAACCCCCCAAAAACAAAAACAACAGTTGATATTTATTGAGTGAGTGTCAAGTACATGAAATTAACCACAAAGCATGAGGTTTGAAAGAGTTGCCAGAGATTTAGATAATTGTCCAGAGGATAAAGTCAGCATTAAAGAAATTATTTTTGATTAAAGAAACATTTTTGAATAGATCAGCAATACATTAACAATGAAATGTACCAACTGTTGTTATTTATTATTAAGAAGTTGCCTTCAGTAGTGAATAATGCCATAATGTCTTTCAAGCTATTTTAAAAGATAAAACTTATTACAATTCAGAGATTAAATTTTATGCTGAAATTTTAAGTTTAATCCCTGACTTTTATTTTATCATTGCTTAATTTGAAAATCTAGAAATGGATCTTGATTGATTTGATTTTTTTATGGCTTATCAACCCTTTACAGTTTATTTGAAGCCAGAAAATATTTTTAGATTGTAAGAATTTTTGAGGGTTAATAATGATTTACTGAAACGAGTCCTACTAATTAAGCCATAGCTAGGGAGAGAAGATGTGGATTCATACCTTTCCCAAAAGTATTTGTGCATAAGTAAATATAATGAACCAGACTGGAATTGAAATTTGTCTCTTTGATTTCCAATTCTAAGCCGTTAACCATTATACCTCCCACACATCCAAGCTGGTATTCCCATCTAGGGACTGATCAGGATCAACATTGCTTAACTGTGATCACATGAGAACTGATGCTTCAATGAGATATTCCCATAAGTCCAGAAATGGATCATTTTAATATCTGATAACAATAATAAAAATTAAATGGCAAAATACTATACCATATATAAAGAGTGCAGCAGAAATACCTCGTATATAATGGTAAGACATTAGCCAGATGGAGACACCATTGCCACTAACGTCTTGCCATTATGTGGGAATTATTTCTGCCGCACCCTGTATAAAGAATTTTAAAATAACATTTGAGTGTATAAGATTAAAGTACTTCAAATCTCAAAATACATCCAAAATAATTAAGCATTCTTAACCATAAGCAAATTATATGACTTACATTGCTATAGAAAGTCTCATTCCATCAACTGGGAGAGTCAGTCATTCCATCAACTGGGAGAGTCACTATACATCTTGGTAATGTTCTAAAATTATAATCTTTCTCTTATTTTTTTTTAATATATATATCTGAAGATTGTGTGCTTAGAGACAAGTAATCATATTTCAAAAAGTACAAGATCATTTTCATAAATCTTTATGCATATACACACGAACACACATTTGCTCTTATAAAATATTTTTAAGACAGAAGTAATTGTAAGCATTCATAGTATTCAACTGTCAGATATTCCTGAGCATACCACAGATTAGACAACCAACACATTCTGATCAATATAGTTCAATTCAAACACAAATAGGAAGTTGTAAACACTTTTTTCTCCTTCTGTATTGTTTACACTAACATTTTCTTTTTATTAGCCTAAACAAATTAACCCCCTCTAGACTGATTTTTAAAATTTTTTAGATTATACCATTTTTAAGTTAACTGAAATTTAAATTCAATTTTTGCAGGGTTGGATTATTCTAGTGCAGTGCCTGTAACAATATATTATAAAGGGCCCCTAAATTTAAAAGTAAACATAGATTATTTACAGGCATAGTGATAGAATTTATAAAATAAGTAATTATTTAAATGTCTATCAATATAATAAACAAGCCTAGAAAAAATATGAGGCAAATGATTTTAATGAGATATTCGAGTAAATTTATTGGCCTTGATATAATGTTACTTGAAATGATAATTAAAGAGGGGGGCTCAAAAATTTGGGGCAATGTAGCATTTGCTACTAGGTTAATCCAGCATTAATTTAGTATGGTACCTACACAAGTTAACCCTTCTATGTCATTAATATTCTGACAGTATTATGCCCAGAATCTATAGTACAGGCATGTTCACTCAGGAATGCCTGGTTTTGGTCATTTCCATGGAAACTGAATGCAAAATCCTGTCAGCTGTATACAACTGCTTTCTATGATCAATGGCTAAAAATGGCTTTGAGTGAGTGAAGCCTATGGGACTTGGTGAAGATCACACTTCTTCGAACCATTTGGATTGGTGCTATAAAATAACAGAAACCAAATTGCTTGAGGACTTTCAGCAGCAGCAACTAAAATGGATATCATATGTAATGTGAAGAGAAAATAATGACATAAGATGTTGATCTACACGAGTCCAAATAAAAGGTTAGGAAGGAAACCCCCACCAATGCTGGAAAGAGCAATAACAGTTACTGAACATGAGAAGCCTATTTTCCAGAAAAATTGTTCTAAGAGAAAATTCAATGGAAAGCAGTAGTGGCTGCTCAGTCAATGAATACCAAATGTTTCCTTATAAGGAAACAGCTAATATTACAATTACATTCTATTTGACTATCCACATTTATGAAGGATCTTTAGGATTTACTTTCTACACTTTCTTTATATTAATTATGCTACTCTATCATGAGTAACCAATATTTTTAAAATCAACAGCCATATTGAACAAGAAAGTATATACACACTTTTAATCCTATAAGATACATTTAATATTGGTCAACAGATTGAGATCATTTTCTCTGGTCATTAAGTATCTACCTAAATATCAAAATACATAGCAACAGCAGGTGATTTTGATAGCAACACAACTTATTAAATATCTATTAAAATATAATTTTCTGGCTGATAATCAAAATTGAAAGTTGAGCAAATAATTCATTTCTTGGTAGGAATATATGGTAGGATATTTTTCATGTTTACAACAAGTGGAACAATAAAGGCATGATATTCTAATTATCTTCGGGCTTGTTTTCCATTACCATGAAAAAGCAAAACAACAATTTATGCACTTTACTGATTTATTTTATTACTACTCAAACTACTTTATTATTAACCCATATCCTCCTGGCAATAGTTTAAACTGACTCCTTTTCTTCCCATATATTCTGATAAATCTGATTAAAGTTTGCACTTCCTTGATTTCAGATGAAAACCTGGAAATCTTGCAACATACTTCAGTTATATTTTCACTTTCTAAAGTCTTGCTTTATAATAATAGTTTAGGATAAGAGATAAATGATACTAGAAAAAACTTTATTCAAAATTATTACTACACTAATATCCTAAAAATTTAAAAAAATATTTTAATGAATGTCATCTATGCAGAATAATGAAGTTAATTTTGTATAACCTTAAATATGGCTTGTTTTCTACAATGATGGAAAGAAGAAATTCTTCCAACTTTTTGTTTAAATGGCCTAGAGAGCCAGACATACTTGAGCCATAAACTAATACAGAAAGTCTATTGAAAAAGCTCCCCAGACAAGCAGCAGTGAGTGAGCCAAGCATTTATTTCAGTTAGCCAAGAATGATAACTCTGCTAATACTGTCCCCCAACAGATTCTCACTTTCCATCTTGTTCATTCAAAAAAACCATTTTTTATAAACTATCTTTCACAAATACAGTTTTTATGACATTTCCAGTGGCTGAAACAGGGACATATAATATAGTAGGATATATGATATATCCTACAAGTGCAAAGAGGCCAGTGTTCAATTCCAGGTAAAACAGGATTTTGAATGTTAGTTTTCTCAGTAGGATATGCCTCCACACATCTGGCGTTGTTTTGTACTAAACTAAGCTAAACAAGTATTGACAAGCACAGTCTGAGTTTGGTTTCAGGAAGCGCATCCAGTCTTGTAAATCCTTGCCTTGAAGCATTATGACAGAGATCCTGTGTCAGGCAGCACCCGCCTTGCTATGTGTAAGATTAATCCCAGTCCTGCCTCAACCCCCCCCCTGAAACATGGCTATGAATGATGAATGAATGAACAATCTTCTCATGCCCAGAAAGTGCATCCAATATTGTTAAAAGTGCTGAAAGCCTTCTTTGTATATTTGCTATTAAGGAAAAAAAAGGTCCAATTGTCCCAAAAATATCTGATGTTCTAGACAATACCCAGAAAGTATGCATGACAAAGATGATTTCTAGGATTTGAGGTTTCAACTTCCATGTACTCTAAAGCACAAACCACACTCTAAGGATAAAACAATTTTTATGTTCAAAACATATCCCATAACTTTGGGGTGAGATAAACAGAATAAAATTTAGACATGAAAGATATATTCAAAGAAAGGAGTGTCTGATTTGCTGATCATCACCATGATACTAGAAAGCATCTAACTAAAAGATGAGATATTTTATTTAGCAGATGAGAGATCTAATATGGAAAGCTTATATCTATAAAAATGTC
>OZ038501.1:32438233-32493233 GCA_964036315.1 Acanthosepion esculentum | reverse complement strand
TCACATGACTTACAAATCAGAATTGGTATTATTTCAGTTTAAGACAGTATTCGATTTGGAAGCCAGATTTAAAAACAAAAAACTGTTAGGCTTAAAATCAGTGCTTCTCCAGTTAGCAACATTCATAGAAAAATCAGCTTAATTCTATAACAGAAACAGATTTTGGATGTCATTTTTGTTATGGATCAAATTTATTTTCTGGGCAGAATATTAACAAAGGAATCTATCACTGAATAGTTTAAACGCAGACTTATCTGACCTTAATCCTTTGTTACAGAGTGGTCTAATGTTTACATTATTTACTTAACATCTTATATTGGTAATTTATACATCTGAAGCAAACTTTTCATTTATATATTTGAAAAGTTTCCAGTACAAATACTAAATTTTATTTTTGAAACCAAGTGGATACATCTTCTAAACTATATCTATTAATGTCAAGTAATAAGCACCTAGAAACTACTACCAGTTATGAATATTCAGTATAAATTAGGGAAAAATTTAAGCAAGAATTTCATATCGGTGGTTATAGAAAGTTAATAACCTTCTTATTCTTGTGGGGAAAAAGATAAAATTTAAAATTCTAATGAAGTCATACATCTGGTGTGTCAATGCACGCTAAAGGAAAAAGCCAGAGTTTTAATTTCTAAATTTGCCTTGCAGAAAAAAGAAAAGAAAAAGAAAAAAGCACTTTAACCCTTTAACATTCAACACACTCAAATTAACCTCATATATCAGCTCTCAAATTCCCAGTTTGCATGACTTCTTGCATTATTTGTGTTGATGTCACCATAAATGGATTTATTACATTAAATAGAATAGTTTATGATAGGAAATTAATTTGAATTTCTTTATAAGAAGGAAAAGAACTAACCTTAAAAAATATTTCTTCTTTTTGATTATTATTATTTCTTTCTTTTTTTTAAATATTTGTAAACAGCAAAAATAATTGCTTGCAAAGAATGAAATAAAGTCACACTTCCTGCTCATTCACTCATTCCAATCAGTGCAGTCTCCACTAACTCATTTGGAATAATTCACCTGTGCCACACCTGTTTGCTTATATTGAATTGATTAATGTTGCATTTGTATTCTTGATTGCTCTCCACTCTGACCCAACCACAACTCACCTGTGGGTTCATTCCTGATATGTCTGCAATCCACCACCCACCTGCTCACTCTCTCCACTGTTGGGGACTCACCTGCTCTCTTCAATTCACATCAATTCATCGTCTGCCACACCTCACTCATCACTCAAATCCATCAAAGCTGGATCAATCATTTCAGCCAGTTTTCTCAAGTTTTTTTTTCACTGTCAGAAATGATTTATAGGTCCAGTGCTGCCCTTAAAATTGCACATTTTTAACATTTAACCATAATTCCTGAAGATAACTAATGTTTTGCTTTGCAAATTAATATATATAATATGTGGAAATTGCAAAAAACAGAAACAAAATTGCATTAAAAACCAACTAATGTAAACTTTTTAATAATTTCAGTTGATGGTGTTTAACCCTATCAGCCGTTAAAAAGATTTCAATTGTTAAATCCCTGGAGTTCTAACAGAATTGTTGAAAAATCTGACTGTGATGTTAGTGCAATTAAATTGATAGATCTCAAAAGTCATTGAAAGTCAAGTATTACAAGTTGGTTTTATATTAAAGTAAATTGATTTCTCTTTCAAATGATACTAAATTTAACCTCCTTTTTATTCTTGGTTAAGAGATATGGTTTTGGAAATCTACAACTTTGTAAGAGTTGTAGATTTCCAGTATCTCTAATAGATCATGTAACTGGTGCTAACACTGTCTACTGAAATAGTGCTAAATGATTGTAGGCATTCAGGCACTCCCAGACTTGTAGACCCATCTGGATGCTTCCGGCCTTAAAAGGTTTAATAAACTAACCCACTTTATCTGAATGCACAACATTGGAGGTTACTTCTTCCACCTGATCTAAAAGTTACGCTATGACCCTGTACAAGCTTATGCTTCTGTAATCAAATTTTCAGATCAATCAGGTATGCACACACATATCCCAAATAGTTTTCTTTTTTTTAACCCTTTAGCATTCAACACAGCCAAACCCACCCTGCAAATATCGGCTCTCAATGTTCAACACACTCCATGTATACTCTGCCATAATATATGACATCATCATCACAAATAATGCAGGAAGTCATACAAACAGTGATATTTTAACTACAAACATTGAAAGCCAATATTTTTGGGGTAATTTTGAGTGTGTTGAATGCTAAAGGGTTAAATATCTTTAGAGAAAGTATAACCAATAAATTTCAATTATAGATCAACTATTGAGTAGGTTGTGAAAAATTAAATTTCATATTCATAAATGTAATAAATTGATTAAGAATCTGAAAGTGTTAAACTGTACCGATTAAAGATAGGTAATTTTAGGTTCATATGGCTTAAAAAGTAATTAAAAGAAATGTTATCAAAAAGATGATGTAGATTAAAGATTACATACATGACATGCTTGAAATGAGCAAACTGCACAAAAGAGACATTGCTCATGGGTTAAGAATTTGGGGATTAGAATTTGGTCAACTTATCTATAGCCCCAATTCACACTAATTGTTGCATCTGTATATTTATTAAAATTCAAAAGGCACAAGAAAATAACTATTTATGACAGGGAACTTACAAAATGATGTAACTTTTTATTTTTAATTAAAATATTAACTCAATAACTTTCGTATATTAAGCATAAATTAAGGCTTCTTGTTTTTTTTTAGAAGTACTGAGAAGAAACTAGTCCACCCAATCCGTCAAATAACTTTTCAATTATTATTATTAGAAATTAACGGCATATCAACCCACAAAGGTTATTTAATGCCTACAAGTTTTTCTGAGAGATTCATATGAAGAGAGTAAGTCTTCATTACTAGAAATCATTTTGCAGAGCAGTTTTCATCGGTTTGTCCTATAAAGAGGGGCTTTAATGATAGCTAAATGTTGTTGATAATCGCTTTCTTCTAAGATCAGAAGTTGGAGAAACTTATTCCTTTCAATTTAGTTTACTAGTCCAGGTAAGGAAACCAATTTAGTAAACTTTTTTTTTTTTTTTAATTTTTCTGAAGATCCCAATTTCTTTAATGAAATTGATGATCTTACTTGGGTTATTATTTTCAAAAAGATCTTTTAGGTTATCAGATTTGTAGTGTTTACTACGGATTTGTCGGAGATAATGGCAATTTAGTAGGATGTGTTTGACTGTACAAACTTCCTGGCATGGGACACATATTGGAGATTCCTCATTTTTTAGAATATGTTGGTGGGTAAATAACTTTTCAAGGCTTCACATTTATTTTTAAAATGTTTACAGTAGTTTCTTAGTATTCAGCTCAGCTGTATCAATATTCGGAGTTAACTGAGAATGATTTTGTTTTTAATTATTTATCTGTGACAAGGTGAAAAATAGTCAAAAGAAATCAAACAAGACTGTTTCTCAAAATACTGTTTCTGACTTTTTTTTTTCTTTAAGCTGTAATAGCAAAAATAGTAAAGAAGTATAATTTGAAAATTATTATTATGTAACCGTCTGATATAAACAAGTATAGAATAGATGTGAGTGACTCGTAATGGAAAAAAAAAAAAACTTCATACTTTTAGCACATTCAACAGATTAACATTTATGAGGGCAAAAACTGAGAAGAGAAGACAATGGCAAAGAGGCAAAGAGAACAAGATGAGGGGGAAAAGAGGTGGAAGAATGAAAATAAGAGAGAAAAGAAAAAGGTAAAGTCAGTGTAGGTGACAGACGGGGAAGGTGACAAATAAACAACAAAAACAACGCTTATGAAAAATCAATTTACTGTTCCTTGCAAACATCACTAAATATCGATGTTGAAAATCAATCCACATAGGATAGATCATTGAAGAATATAAAAAAAGAAAAAGTCTTTTATATAAGAATCTTTCTTATTTATATTTTACAATTTGTACAATTTTTTTTTTCTTTTTCTTCTTTCTTCACACCTATTATGAAATCATTTTATTTGGTAATTCAACAAACATCAATCTCATTCATTCATCTCGCCTCATGTTTGTTTCATTCACTCACACATTCTCGCATCCACGTGTGCGTCGTTCATGCAGTCTCTTGTCCAAATGTCTGTTTATCACCAAATACAGCAGCACACACAACACAAAAAGAAAGAAAAAAAAAAGAAAAGAAAAAAAAGGAGTAAATAGCTGCTGTTTCTGCTGTAACATACTGCCTGAATCAGCACAAGGCGGGCTGATGAAATGTGCAATGGAAAGAATTCAAATGCTGACACATGAAAAATAATATTAATAATAATAATGGTTCATTCATTGTTGAAAATGAGTTGAGCATTTTGTTTTGTGTGTGTAAAGAAGAGTGCCACTGAAAATGGAGTTGGCAAGAACCTTAGGATGAAGAAGGAATGGTGGAAGCGCAAGTGTTCGTCACACTTGAACACTTTGTATCAAGCAACAACAGCCATACACCATGTCGTTTCTTTTGGGGGAGATTGTTTTTGTTTTTGTTTTTTGCTGGGTTTTTTTTTTTTGGTTTGTTTTTTCTTGTTTTCTTTCTTTCTTGAAAGATAGAAAGGAGCTGATCAGAAGGAAAAGAAATGGGAGGGAGGGGGCAGCTCAGAGAAGACTTCTTGTCTATGAGGTTGTTATCATCCATTCAGAGTTATCCTTCCCTAATGATTCCAGCAATAAACAAATTCTTTCAATGTGGAGAATGGTCTCTTCTGGCAGGATTAAGAAAAGTGGCTTTGGTTTGACATTTTTTTTCTCTTTTTTCTTCTCTCACCATTTTGAAGATTACTTGTTGGCATGCAGGAACTGAATGTATTAGTTAGGTATGTAGACGTTATAAAATAGCCAATTCACCAATTATTGAAACTTTGGAAGCAACCTGTTTCTCTTCTGAGTTATTTTAAATAGCTTAGCAACAAATTTTACAGAAACCAACTACTAATTAAAAAAAGCTGTTCTGATAGATGGGCAAGTAAAAAAGTAAAAGCTGTTTATCTGGTTGTGATTATTTTCAGAAAATACTAAATCCCAACAATAGGATAAACACCCAAGGTTGATGAAAAAGTTGACAAACAAAATCATTGTCTTTCCTTTTTTGGGGAGGTTTAAAAATAAGTGTTAAATAAAGACATAGATGTTACATTTATAGACAAGAACAAATTAAGTACTTATAAGCCAAAACATTTTTCCAGATAGAATATAATTTAGTATTATTTAATACTAGTGTACCCGTGCCGTCAAAAATGACAGCTTATTTTTTTTTTTTATTTGCCGCAGTTATGTCGTTGATAATTGGCTTCAGTGAACAAAAGATTATTTACTCTATGAATTCTGTTTTGTGCATTTCTTATGGTGCCAGTATTCTCATTCCTCCTGTTTTGTTGCTCTTCAGTTTCTTGTCGAAGACGTTCTTCCATTCACATATCTTCTCTTCTTGCATTAGATTCTTTCTTGGTTTCATTTTGAATCCTTTCAGCTACATGTTCTCTCAGAGCAGCTCTGCTTGCATTATCTTCTTCCCGTTTGATTTTGTCTTCTTTGTGCTGCTCTCTCTTGAAGGTCTGCTCTCCTCCTATTACCTTCTTCTGTCTCCTTAGTTTGCCTTGCATTTCCTGGCTCGTGCACTTATTGCTTCACAGCGTTCCTGTGATGCCTGTAAGTATCTTTGCCTATCAGCCTCCCACCGTGCCTGTATCTGATTTCGAGATAGGTGTGACCGCTGCCTTTGTTTTCGCTCCCGTTCTGATCTACTTTCTTCAAGGGGATTTTCCATTTTATGATGTTCACTGGACAAGATTTTCTTAAATGCACAAAACAATGTAAAACATAGGGAATTTTTTAGATTTAATTCTACATTTATAGAGTAAATTTGTGTTAAATGTTGGACACCAATTAAAATCTAAAATGTATTTAAATAATATGAGAACTTGTAATTACACTGACAGTATTAATACTAAACTTATCTCTTAATAGTTATTCAATTATATATTTAGAGGGTAAAAGTGTGTTGAATTTAGGATACCATAATTCACATATTTGGATAAATCAGTAACTGATGCATTTTCTGCGGCAACTTTAATAAAATCTCTGCAATATATTTGTTTGAAAGTAATTGTTGTTTGTAAATAAATGCTTATTACTACCGATTGTATTTCAGTCCATCTTAGATGAGACAGGAAATATATAAATACACATTTATAATTATTATATGGTTTGATGATAAAATTCTTTATATAACGTTATCAAGAAAATATTATCTCCCTTTATGAAGAAAATATAATTATCTCCCTTATCAAATGGGACAGGAAATATATAAATAAATACACATTGATAATTATTATATGGTTTGATACAGTTTATTAGATGTTTTAAATGATCTATGGCAAATACAAAAGTTGGTGATTGGCATGGATAAGGTATGAATGTGTGAAAGTACTGGTGTTCTGGTAAACCTGAGAGGCATTATTTTTTTTTAACTAGCTTACCAGTCTTGAATAACATCATGAAGTCTATCTAAAGCATTACTTTTAATCTGGTTAATTTAGTTAGTTTTAATACTGGTAATGAAATATAAAGAAAGGAATTTATATCCAGATTTCCCCCGACTTGCTACACTGACAAAATTTACAAATGGGTAACAAGTAGTTAATAGAATGAAGACCTGATGTTTTCCAGTTCAATACTTTGATAAGAGAGTAACTACCCACTGAAAGAAGGTAGCTTTACCAAAAGCCATGAAAAATTTACCTGAAGGTTGGGTGGCAATAAGAAGCTCCTAACATTGAAAACTAAATGTACAGTTTAATAAATTAAAAACTTATAATTACAAAGAATGAAAATAATCTGATCATCAATGGCAGAATATTTTGCCTTCTTGTTTATATGCCAGTAAGCAATTAACATGACAAGAACACCACCAGGACTTCAAAGAATAAAGTTTTCAATGCTAGGCTTTTCAGCCATGGCTCTAGGAGATGAGGATAAGATTTGCATATTCAGAATAGATGGATAAAAATCCTGTTGACAGACGGAGTAGACTTCAGCTAATCACAGCTCTTTTGGGGAAGCTCCCCCACCTCAGGATCTCATGAGGAGGAGGAGGAGGTGGTGGTGGTGGTGGCAGAGGAGGGGAATTAAGCTGCCCAACAAAATATTGCAACTTTTACCATTTAGTCAGCCTATGTTTTCATATTAAATATTCCATTGTGGCTGTGGCTATTGTCCCAAAGGAAACATTCTATAAAATTCATTTTAACAACCCATCAAAGGGATCAATTAGTACTACTAAGTGATTCAACTTGATGAGCCGGCTTAAATAAAAAAAAGGACAAGTTTATTCACCAAGAACCTTATTTTTAAAATGGGAGGATTAGTTTCTAAAGCCCAAAATAATTGTTTCTTTGGTGATGAGGAATGTTGTTGATGTAATGAATAGACCAGTAACAGGATGATATCAGTGAAGGCACTGTTGAGGTGTGTATGTGTGCATATGTGTATGTCTGTCTATGCCAGTGTGTGCGTGTGTGCACTGTTCATGAAAATCTTAAAACACATTTACTGTCATGGTCTCAATTTTGAAGTAATGAACTGTCAACTAGATGTAATAATTAAAGAAGCTTTCTGGAATTTAAGCAGATTGAAACGGACTGCTTAATTTGTTTCTTTGCAATCATTAATTACAGAAAATTACATTTTAAAATGGAAGCTTTTAATTTATTTTCCCATTGAATGTCTGATCGGTTTGAGTCAATGATCAAGATGTTTTTAAACCTGACTTTGGTTACTATAAAAATAATCCAAGGCACACTTCATCTGTGCAAATTAAAAAAAAAATAAATTAGGTTATGTTTGATTTGTATAAAGTTTTATAAATGAAAACTTGTATTTTCATTATTTCTTTCTGTTTTTGAAGAATTTCTGACAGCATTGCACAGGAAATGTTTATGGGATATTACTGAAAACAGACAAATATTGTTAAATGTTGGGTTAGATAGAAAGCATCATTCAATCTAATATTCTTTTAAGTGCCTAATTTAAATGTTATCATTTATGAGGTAGCAAAGTGACTATACCAACAGAATAAATGTTTGAATAGAGAGAATTTCTCAGAACGAGAACTGGTAGTTAATAAACCACAATGGAGTTTGTTTCCTTCAAAGCTTATTTGACTCCAAACATATACTTTCATAACTTGAGTTTAAACATTTCAAGAAATAAATTTAAAACTGACTTTGTATAAGTATAGCTAATATGATGAATCGATGAATTAAAATGAAAACAGTGAAGAAATGTTTGTAATGAGGCAAGATGAAGTATGTCATGAATTGTAACAAAAATGTATTTGTGAATAACATTTACAAAAGATGAATTAAAAAAAAATAATGGAGAAAAATATAATTCAATGAGCAGGGACCATCTAGTTGACAATTCAGTAAAAAGTTTGGATAAAGTCAATCAAATTTAATTAAGTGACAATTTTTACTCCCCACCCCATTACTCAGCCACAATTTTATTTGTTGACTTAGTCTTCCAAGTTCAATTCTGGGATCCCAATGCAAAATTGCGAACAACCCGAGCTTCACTTTCTGTGACCAAACAGAATAAAGAATGAAGATTGGTACTTGAAAATCAATATTGTTTTTACATGCTTACTCTAAAAAGAATTTACTTCTAATAAAACTAATGACAATCATCAGATTGTTTTATATTTACTGGAATGTCTGAATGTTGGGCCAGATGTGATGAATCCCAGTAAAATAGATCAAGTATATATAAAAAAAAAAAAAAAAAAAAATGAAAAAGTCTACAGTTTCACATTCAGCATTTCCACAGTATTTGGAAACAATATTCCTGAGTTATTTGATCATGAAAATTTAACTTTTATCCCAAAACCATCCAGAACAATGTATGGAGAAGAAGAAAAAAATATTAAAAATAAAACCATCCCAAATAAAGTAACAACCAAACCCTGAGATTATGTTACTTTTAAATAGGAAATTTGAAAGAGTTATGCACCCTTACTATTCCCCGCCCCAAGGTTAATGAAGATGAGATCTCAAATTTGAACAGGTTATTTCAATATGGTCCTCATGTAGCTTAATATTTTTGCTTTCTATCTAACAAAAAAAAAAAAAAAAATATTCATTTCATGGTAACTTATTTAAAATTGCTCTGGCTTTCTAAGGAACTATTCCTTTTGATTCCAAGAATACCTCTTGCAGTTGATTGCTACCCATTTATAATAGGGTTTTCAATTTGGTTCTTGGGATTTTTTTCCATTCAAATGCAATAGTCCGAGTGAATAGATTCAATTCCAACCAACAAAATAAAAAAATAATTCTCCAAGTACGTTTAATCACTGACAGTCAAATCAACTGCAGCTAGAAAAATCTTAAAAAATAATCAAATGAATCTTCCTAAAGAAAATTAGTTATATCACATTTATTCTTTTTAGAGAGAAATTCATATTATATATATATATATATATATATATAAGCTTTGCAAAGAAACACTATCATGGCATTGCAGATATTAACAATCTTTGAAGATATAAAGAAAATATGAACCTGTTTTATGATACTATATTCCCTAAAATATATAAATTAATTTTGCTTTCAATATTTTTCAACTGACCTATTAAAATGTGTAAGCGTGTAGATAAATTGATTTTCTTGTACCAATACAAAAGGAGGAGAGTCATAAATGTATGTACACACACATGCACACACTCACACCAAATAGCCGGACCGAGCCGCGTGACCTCTTGGAGCCAAAGGGGTGATCAAAGTTGGCCGGAGCCGAGTGAAACAGAAAGAAGATGAATCTCTGTTGCATGTGTGTGGGTAGGGAGTGGGATGAAGATGGCTCATCAAACAATATTTCTAGTGTGACACGTGCGGCTGAATACTTACTGATCTGTGATGTGGACTCGGGGTCGCCGAGGGACTTGGCTGAGTGGGTGACTGAGCACTGTTGCTCAGTGAGACAACAGTGCTGTTTGATGTCGCTCCAAGAGTGACTGATGCCAGCACTGAGCCAGCATCCATATACATGGTAGTGTTCCGTGGCACGGAGGCAAAAAGGCTGTTGCTTGAAACAGATTGAGAAGAGGAAGAAGAAGAAGAATCCAGCACACTGGTGGTTTTGCTACCAGCGCAGGAGCTTTTTACACTCCCATTGTGACTACGCTTGACACTGCCACTTCCGCCACTGCTGCTGCACCGTTCCTCTTGTGTTGGAAGTTGTGCCATCACCGTATCTGGCATGCAGGCGTTGTTCACATATTGTCCATTTACCAAATAATTCCGGTTATCAAAACCAGTGACCACAAATCCAAGTTCCTTGTAAGAGGAAGGTTGCTTCCTTGTTGGTAGATTTGCATTGAAATGATTAAGTGTGGTACTGCTTAAATTAACGTTCGGGTAGGTGAAGGCGAGGGCATTGTTATGACTGTATAACATGTTCATAACATTGTTGGCCACATTGCTGCAACTTGGATTCGATGTGGCAGCCAAAGTGTGGCCAACTTGCTGAACAATACTGCTGCTACGTTTCCGTTTCGCTACATTACTACCTGCCGCCGACGAGAGAAGCCCCGGGCTTTTCGTGCCACTGTCTTTTGGTTTTGACGATTTACTGGCAGAGGATTTTGATTTAGGCTTCACAGCACCTTTGTTTGTAGAATTGATAACACTGTTTGAACTGTGGCTACTCCCAGAGGTTGTATCCACCATATTGAATTCATATGGGTCCTTGGAATTCGTCACAAGCTGCGGTTCTTTTGGTAGGTTCGATTCAACACACAATTTTCTGCAGGAAAGAAAACAACAAACAGTAAAGTAAAGTGCAATATCACCTCTTCAAAGTGGTCTCCAAAATAACTTTTAAATGCTTTTAATAAGGAAATAAATTTGTAAGTTTAGAGCTTTTCATTGTACCAGTCACAATGATTGTTAGTTTGGCTACATATATCAGCATCATTATCTCAGTGACCATATAATATTAATAACAATATCTGCTCGATTAATAAGTTAAGACTTTTAGAAGATCAAATAATGCAGCCTTAACAATACTGCACTTAAATTACAAATTTAAAGAACAAATTTTCTCCAGAAAATAATTAGACATTGTGTAAGTAAAGAAACTTAGCCAATAATTTGCATCATATTAGAAAATAACAGATTTGTCTATTTTGCACAATGTTACAGCAATATTAAAAAAGAATAACAAACCATGGCTTTAAAAATGGACATTTTAAAGGTATATATTCACAAAATATGTACAATATTGAAAGGAGGAAGAGAAAGGGTAAGAAAAAAAAATTACTCCCTATATAATGTAACTGGTTATCGTCCCTTGCTCTTCAGAGTGAGAAGTGATAACCAGTTTCTTCTTCTTTTTTGTTGTTTGTTATATTTTTTGGTTTGCCACTTTATGGTGATTAATTTTTCTTCTCCTTCTCCTTTCTCCTCCTCTGCTTTTGTTTTCAAATAATTGTGTGTGTGTGTGTGTGTAATGTTCCGTGTGAGAGAGGGAGAGTAGATTCATGCCTTTTCAAATAGAATCAAAACAGTGAACAGCTTCATCTGAAATTTGAACTGTTCACTGATTTGGTTTTCTATGCCGCTAGCAGTTATGCTGCACACAAACTGTAGAGAAGTGCTGTTTGCACAGCAACTGAAAGAGCAGCAACATTTATAGAGGTGTACTTTATAAGAGGGTCTTCTAAAAGAAGATTAGAACCAATGTACTCACTTGTGTGGAGGAGGGTGGGTGAGTTTTTCAAGTACATTATAAAGAGATGATTGGACTAAATCACTTTTTCTGTTAAAGAAACATACACCATTTTTCAAAAAACGGCCACCAAATGTACACATCTGAAATGAAAAAATAAACATACATAAGAATCAACATTTCGTGTCAGTTTAATAATGAATAAAAAAATAAATTGCATTAATTTTTTGGTGCCCATTGTTCCACTAGTGGAACATATATTATTAAGACGTGATTTTTGATACCAGGCAAGCATTAATTTTTATTACTTTTTTGTAATCGATAATATACATGTAAAAAATTAAAAGACAACATGTGCTTACACATGGTTTAAAATTTATGAATTATTTATTTATGATTTTCAACAAATTTTACAACCATGTCTGGGCACTGAAAGGCTAATTATACAATGCAAATTAAAAGACAAAACATTTTTTCACAATTAAGAAAGTCTAAGGAACATTTATTTGCAGAAAAATTATGAAAATTTTTTTTTCAATTATAGTTTTAATAAAAATTATTATTATATAATTAAACTTTAATTTTTTTTAAATATTTAAACAAAAAATAATGTCAAAAGAATCATTTAAAATTATTTAACAGTAATTGTAAACATTTTGAAAGCAAAATTGTAAACATTTTGAAAGCAAAAGGGAAAGATAAGGAAATAGAGGGGGAGAAAAAGGACAATGGGAAAGAGGAACAAAAAGAACGAAACCAACGAGAAGGAGAGAAAAAAAGAATGAAGACAATGAGAAGGAGAGAAAAAGTATGATGACAAGAAGCAGAAAAAAAGGAGAAGGAGGAACAAGGATGATATGAAAGAATAAAAGTTGAGGAGGACAACTACTTACTGCAGCTGGGCGTGGATGGTGAGACAAATAAATAGATCCAGATTTGCTACTGTGTGCCTCATCGCCCTCTTCTTCACTTGACAGCCGTGTGCAACATTCAGGGGCAGAAGAACTGAGATTTTCCTCCCTCACATGGCCAGCAGTTGATGGATGTAAATGGTGGCTGCTAGGAAAACAAAATACATATAAGAAAAGAAGGAATTGGCAGTAGCGAGAAAAATCTATTAACTATTCTTTTTAAGAGTTATTTCCCTTTTTATTAACTAAGTAGATACAAGACAAGAAGCCTAAATCTTTCAATGTTAAAAAAATGCCCAAATTATAAACGAAGAGGAAAGATTTGAAATAAACAATACATTGTCAGATTACATTATTGTATGCAGTACTAAACTATATAAAATATATCAAAATGATTTTCAAGTTAAGGAAAGAGTCTTTTTATCCTTTTGGTTAAATAATTAGTGTGAATATCTTGAGATATTTAATGCTTCCACTGTTGTAGATTTACTTATACATCTTTATGAAACTTGTATTACCTGCTCTGCCAACATATACAAGTGCGATGGGTAAATTGTCGTCATTTTATATTTTTAATTTCACACATACATGTTGTTTGTTTTTAACTTTGTCAACTGCACAGAAAGTATAGTTGGGCACTGTCTGTGAGAAAAAGAGCACTATGTTGCAATTCACTCTGCCAGAAATCTGCTATACTGCTTGGTATTTGTGCTGGAAGCTCCGAAACAAACATTTCAGAGTGTTTGGGTGTCAATCTGAAGACAGTGCAAAAAATTTGGAAAGAGTTGAATGATATATCCAGTCAACACCATGGTGCTTGGAGTGATCACTAGTGATGGCGATGTTATGCCTCCCTTCGTCTGTCCACAGTGCCTCAGACTCAACACCGAGCTACATCAAGTGCCCTGAGAAGGTAAGTGCTGCCCTGGGTCAAGGGGTTGGCTGCTTGAAGACCCTATATCTGGTAGCAGGACTCTGCACCATACCACACAAGCAGGAGAACCCAGTCAAACAATTTCTGCGACCACATCACTCCCTTACCTCTATCCACCCCAGACCGCAAGCCCCTTGCTTATTATATGTGGGGCATAGTTGTGTGAGAAACCAACAAAACTCGTAACACTAAAGATGAACTGAAGGCAAGAATTATGGTAGCATTCACTAAATTAAACAAGGGGATTGTCTAGAAGATTCGCAGGAGATTCTGAAGTCGTCTGGAGGTTGTAGTTGAAACCAATGTCAATTTTATTGAATAAATTTACTCTTTTTACTGCTGGGAGTGTCATTTAGCTTAGTCTGTACTGCAGAGAATCCTATTTATTGGAACCCATTAGAAATTGCCATCAGTATCTTTATGATCATTTATTTCCAGTAAATGATAATTTCTTATTTTTCTCAAATTTTTTACCAAAATGGGCTAATGCAGCCAGGCAACGATGCTATAACAATGCAACAGTGAAAGCATTAAGATATTCTTTTTAACATTACTGTCATAATAAATACATTTTTTTAAATTTCAAAATGCAGACAAAACTACTTCATAACCACTAGCTCAAGAATGTGAGTAAACTTGGAGCAGGTAGTTATTTTGTCAACAAACTAAAGGAAAGAGGACATGTTAACCAAGTTAAAATATGAATAAGAAAAAAGTTTAGCATTCAGTTAAATCTGTGGAATATTCATAGAATAAGAAATGTACTTGAGTGATTATTTTTTGCTAATAAACAGATCACGACCTCATCTAAGAGCAGCTGCCAAAACAATAAAGCCAGTGAAACGTTTAAATATAAATATAGTTATGCATTAGAATTTCAGTTTCTCTATCAGTTTGAAAATTTCAGATATGATTCCTGTTGTCATTTTATTATAAAAACTTGAAGTCAACATAACAAAGAATAAAAATGTTAAACTTTCCAGATTTTTCTTTTGTCATAAGTTTCTAGCATAAACTACATACACAGCGATAAATATGATTGAAATTTTGAATATGAATGTTTTCAACACTTCCATACTTAATGCTCAAAACAAAATTAAAAATGTATGGCTGAAAGTGCCGTAGCCAAAAGAATAGTGATGGAAGCAGTTAAATATAATGAAATTTATATAGAAAATTTTTTCAAGATGGTAAGGATTTGCAGCTTTCTGAAATAAAGACAATTGTAACGAAATAATACTTGAAAGCAGTAAAGAAACTCACCTTTCCGGTAATAAATTAGGTTTAGTATTTTTTGTCGGTTTGATTCCGGACACTGACCACCTGTTGCTATTGCTGCCATGTTGTAATGCTGCTGAATCTTTACCATTTGTTGTTTCTGCTGTAGAATGTTTTGTTATTGATGTCTGTGAGGTGATGGCACCACCACTGCTCAAACTGCCTCCTCCTCCTCCAGCACCCCCTCCTCCTCCACCTCCAGCTCCGTGTCCACTGCTGGAGTTAGTGGGGCCACCTCCACCACGTGATGAGATAAGACCCTGGGTACCACTGGTAGCAGTAGCAACACCACTGCCGGCATTCAGTCCACTACCAGCCCCACTGCCACTGTTCGTGGTGGTGGTGTTAGTGCTGGGAGTTGCATTGCTGCTGGTGCCACTGCTATTATTCGCAGAACAACTTCCAGACAGGGCATGTGCTGCAAGTGCAGTTGTTGCAGCTGCTGTCTGAGCAGCAACCCTCTGGGCAGCAGCCATATTTTGTGCATGCACCTTCTCCTTCTGGATGGCCTCCTTGGCGGCTCGGTGGTCTTTGAGGAGTTCATCGAAAGGTTTTCGACGGCCAGCCACGGCCCTCCGTAAAGATAAAGCATGAGTCTGTTTAAAAAGACACAAAATTCGAATTGTTATTCCGTTGAAATTATAAGCATATTTATTAGAGATGTTTATTGGTAACATAAGCAGTGATCATAATATTTTAAGAATACTTTTTCTTACCAGATTCCAAAAGTTAAGCCAAAAGTTCATGACTGTGTATAAATTAAAATAGCTATCGTTAACAAAGATTTGCTCTTCAGAACAGCCTATGTTGAGAAGATGGCTGAATATGAAATTAATATCCACTTGTAAAACAAAAAAAAGTTACTGGTAATTTATTTCTAGTTTACTTTTGCTATAAGCAAAAATGTATGTTTCCATGTCAAATAAAGTCGATTGTGAAAATATTGCAGGGTATGAGTAAAGCTCAGTAGAAATCAGAACAGAAGCATTTATCCTAAGAAATTTTTCAGGCCATTTGCAGTTTTATCATGTGAAGCTTATTCCAATTTAATCATAAAAGTAAACAAATATTAGTAATGATATAGGGTACTGATATAAATATGCCAAGTTGGATTGATTCCTAAGGAACCATGTTTCCTTAGGAATCTATTTTTATTAATACTTTTATATTTCAACCATGCTGCAAACTGAGTAAAGATTAAAAACTTTTCAACTGATAAACTGAAGAGTCCCAAAAATACATAACTAGGGCTCTTCCTTTTGATTGAATAATGGCAGAAACAGGACATGGAGTCCAAAAGTTGGAAGTATCCTTGCAGACAGACCAGATCAGACAGAGCTTGTATACCCTGATGACAAGGGATCTGTAACCTAACACTGTCTTCTATATACACAAATTCTACCACTTGTTCAGAACTGGAAATCTAAGTGATTAGTGACAAGGTTCATCAGCAATATTGCTTGCTAAAATGTTGTACAACAACCGATGTTATGGCGTCAATAATGGTCTCCTATTTGGTTGATGACAAAAAAAGAGGAAGAAATCCATAGCATGTACTATACAGTGTACTGATAGATAGGTTAAGTAACAGCAGCATTGAATTGGGATATGATTTCATAGCTAATCTAGATATCTCTAAAATGATGATGATGATGATTATAATAATAATTTATTGTGCTTGAAATGAAATAAGACTAAATTTCATCATGGTTGAAGATAGATTGAAAAAATAATTCATTATGCCTATTTCTATCAATTAGATTAGTTTCAAAATCATTATATAGAGTGTGGCAGAAATACCTCCCACATTATGGCAAGACATTAGTGGCAATGGTGTTTTCATCTTGTTAATATCTTACCATTATGAGAGCTATTTCTACCGTATACTGTATAAGCAGAAACTAATGGAAAGCAAATACAAATATTTCACGTATTTTCAGAATTGACAAATTAAGAAATGCATGAAAGTTTTATCAATCTTAGTAAAAAAAAAAAATACAAATGAAAACATTAAATTGTTAAAGAACAATAATTATGGGAAAAAAGTCTTGTTCTAAAAGAGTGAATTTCATTTTTGTCAATTCTGAGAGCAAGTTTTTACAAAATTTTATCGAACATTATTTCCTTTTTCACTTTTTGTTTTAATTGTAAAAAGAATAAACAAAATTCTAATATGACAGAATAATAGAAAAATTGCATAACTGATCAATGGAGGAATAAATGTTTTTATAAAAACTATTTAATTCAGTTATGGAGTAGTTGACTAGAAGTTAAGGATTACTGATTTGGACAGATTTACATTATGTCAAATTTTATTATGCAACTCAACACTTTCACAATAAAATTACTATTAACCTACTGATGTTGATAACATTTTCAGGATATATTTATAGGATAATAGTAATTGATATTTACTTTTTAACTTCAGAGATATAGAGATTGCTATGGATCATAAAGAAAGATATGATCTCAAAAGAGAAACAAGATATTGTGAAATCATTGATTGATAGGAACAACATTGGATATTGCAATAAAGTTGAACAGAGATCAGAGAACAATCAAAAAAGAAATTGAATAAATTGGCAACACACAGAGGGAAACTGGCTTTCAGAATGTTGCAAAAAGAAATTTGAGAAATATTAAAATAAGTTGGACTGACCAGCAAGAAAATATTTGAAAAGGCAGATGTTGTGAATGCAGAATGTTAAGAGCACTGATTAAAGGCATGAAAGCATCTAAACTACCACCTTTAAGTAAATATCACGAAGAGAAATATGGTAGTTGGATAAAGGAGTACATGAAAATGGATTTCTCAACAGTAACATTGGATTGATCTGATGGCCGGGTGAGGGGATGTGTTCAATATGGAATAGTTTACCAACATGACAAACTAGAAGAGAGAAGTGTAATGTTTTGGGCATATAAGGTAGGCAATAAGATTAATGGTCCTGACAAAGTTAATGATATCAAGATAAATGCAGAGAATTATTATGAGTTCATGGATAAGATGTTTCTTTGAGAGCTATGTGTCACAACCAAGAATCATTAAACTCAAGAGTATATTCATAAAAGGCAATTCTCCCTCACATTTGACAAAGCTGACTATTGCCCACTTTGCCAAAGAGGTTTAAAAGATACAAAATTAATGAATGGACCCTCAGTCTCTCAAGATATTAATCTAATTTAATTTTAAAAACTTAGCATTAAAAAAAAATATATATGAGAAGAGAAAACAAAATTTAAGTAAAAATTTCTGAATGGCAATAAAACAGCAGATAAGTTAACATAACCAAGGATTATGTTTGACTGATGACAGAGAATTTCAAGGAACTCATTCACATGGAAATAATAAAATAATTCATTTAGCTATATGGAATAGCATGTTAATTAAATATATATTTCTATTCCTGGACTGGGCAGTGTGTACTTGAACTCAGCAGAAACAGTATGAACAATAACTTAGTAGTATTAAAAATAAGAACTAGATGAGATACCCCTAGACATGGACAGTAGAATGAGAACAGTCTACCCCCATAGATTAAATAATGGGTTCAGTTCAGAATTCCCTGAAGGTTACATGAATTGATATACACCTGATGAAGAATGGAGGGCACAAGAACCGAAATGTTGTGATAACAACAATAAAGACGAGGACAATAGTCCAAATGTAAATAATTTCTATTGTACTTAATAAAACCTGCCATACCCAAAACAAGTAATGATTAATACTTTTAATAAAGATAGATATAGTGATTTACTAAGTGTAGCTTAGATGTGGCTCAAGGTTGTAAATATGGAGCACCCAGGGAGGATCAAGTTCACTATTCAGTCATAAATGATCTGGTGAGACAAGCTTGCTAACCATTACACCATATCAAATAAAGATAGATATAGACTGATTCTTACATGATATATATATCATATAAATTACATCCTAAAAATGTTACAATATTAGTTAGTCGATACCAATTTTATTGTGAAAACATTGACGAGCATTAAGAAAATCTGACAGTGCATTACCACAAACTACAGGTATTTTTTAGATTTTAGATCACAAACCAGCAGTTTTCAACCTGAGAGAATAAACAGTTTTGGAACTCAGAAGCTAATTCTCCATTGTAAATTTACTATTTACAGATTGCAACAACTATTAGGGAGATGTGATTAAGATGTTTGAAAAAAATTATTCAGTATTATTATCGTTTAGGTAATAAGCATTATAACATAGCACAAATAGCTATATTGTGGACAAAGGAATTTTTGACAATATATAAATTTTTTACATATTTATGGATATTTTTTTTAACTTTTATAAAAAGAGACATTCTTGTATATGTAGTTATGGATAATATTATACATTAATTACTATTTTTTTTAATTAATAACTATTTGTGCTCAGTTGTTGACATTAATAGCTATCTGCTGATATTTTAAAATTTTGGAATAATGCAATAATAAAAATTTAAATTTCATTTGACAGATGTTGCAATCTGTTAATCTAGAAATATCAAGTTTCTTGGTCGGATGGTTGTTTTAGTTTAGCAGCATATTAACATCTATAGGTTATTTAATGCAAATATTTTGTATGCATTTTTTTTTTTTTTTTTTTTAGATAATAATGGTTTTAGTGGTACAAGTCTTAATTAACCCATAGCTGGGGGGGAGAAGAGGTAGATCCATACCTTTCCCAAGGGTATTTGCACATAAGTGAATTTAATTGGAACTCAGCTCCCCGATTAACAATTCCAAGCCATTACCCAACACACACATCCAAGCTTACAGTACTTGCTATTCCCAAATGGTCACTCATCTAGGTACTGACCAGACTCAACATTTCTTAACTTTAGTGATTGTACAGGACCTGGGGTTTCAACATGATGTGGCCATAAACTCAAGTTTTAACATTAATTCACAGACCACAAAGGAAAAATATATAAATCCCAATACTAGTATTTCATAATTTTCCTACACATTTTAATTTCTAAACATTATTTTTCACCAAGATATTATAGTAATTAGCTAATACTAGAATTTCTTTTATAAATATAAAGAAAGTTTGTCACCCAACAAACAGCAATGTTCAATTATGTTTCCTGTTTAGGAAATGTGAGAATTGAATTACAAATTACACTTTAATTTCTATTTTTTCAGGCTTTAGCATATATGCTACCCTTTGCCATTATTAGGGCATTGATTTAGTTATCTTTAGATATGAACTGTTAGCTAATAGCTAGCTCCAACTACCTTTGTTCTAATCAGAAAGATGGTCTAAGTTACAGTCATTGTTTCAATTATCTTACAATTCTACTTGTCCATCCCTTACTTAGTATGACCATGACACCCTGCCAATACCTCATAAATTCAGTTTTGTTTATGTGGAAAGACCGAAAAGACATATCAGAGATGCTACTTGGTTTCAGTGAGAAAATGAAGGAAAGGACAATGGAAGTGTTTAACATCTGTTTCAGTAAAACAGAAAAAGTCAATTTCAAATATTTTCATTTGTACACCCTTAGTTCTTAAAATAACGACCAGCGTTCATATTTATGATTGCTATTGCAATATTTTGTTAAAGTTGTTAAGCTCAAATACTTAATGATGCAATAGATGAATTTCTACAGATATTTTATTGTTGTAGAACTCATGAGCTTATTAACTGAAGAATTAAAATTCATAAGAAAATTCAAAAACATTAAATTTTCACAGGTATTTCTAGTAAATTGAAATGTATCTATCAATATAATCATGTATATAAAAAAAAAAAATTTTAATTTATCTTTAAAATTTATTCTAGATTTCTGATGATTGTGTACAATTCAGCCCAGTGACGCTGTATCATTACCACATATAAATATGGAGCTCAGTGTACTTCATTGTGCTAGATCATCGTTGATTCTACAAGAAGGTTCATCCACCTTTTGTCCTTGTTTCTAATCTTGATGGGTATCTAGCCACCCTCTTCACTGGAAAAGCCTGGCAGGGAACCCAGTTTAGTCGTTGATGACCTGACCATGTGGCAGGGAGTACCGAGTTACATGATACAAATAAAACTTGTAGAGTAAAATGACAAAAATAATCCATTAGACTTCCTCAAATAATGATGAGATGAATTCATATAAAAAGGAAAAAACAACCAAACCTTTTTTGTATGCTGATACTGACCTTACAAGTTAAAGACCGCGTGCATGGTTTGCTATCAACAGTTACTTTTACACCACAATGCTTGTTAGCATCAAATTCACGATCTGAAATAAATAAAAAAAATGAAGCATGATGATAAAGTTTGATGTTTCCTTTTTCAGGCATTCAAAGTTTATTCATATACTGAATATGTAAATAAAAAAGGAAGAAAAATAGCCGACTGTTGGAATCAGAGCAACATCCATTATACAGTGTGTCCCCTGACAAAATTGATATCATTTAAAATGTGAATATCTGAGTAACTACATGTATGAGGCAAACAAATTTAAATAGGCTTTATTTTGAATAATAATGGATTTATTTATCAAAATTTGAACAAGATATTCAAAGGGATGTAGATATTATAACCGATTTCACAAAAGTACAATTTTCACGCCACCTGTGAAATGACACACGTCAAGTTGGTAGTCCAGCTCCTGCCAAACATGCTGCAGCATGCCTTGCGTAACATTCTCCAGCACCTCAGTACTTCTCTGCTTAAGTTCCTCTAGGCTTGTAGGAAGATGGGGGATATAGGCTGGTCGTTTCACATAGCCCCATAGAAAAAAATTACAATGTGTCAAGTCAGGTGAATGCAGTGGCCATTTCAACAGCACATTGTCATTACCAGTGTCATGCCCAATTTATCTTCCTGGTAGATTCTCATCGAGATAAATCCGCACAAGTTTTTACACATTTTGTTAATATTTGAGTGAGAATTGGCTATGTTATTAGATTACAAAATGATGTCTATTTTTTGGGGGCACCCTCTTTATATTGTTGTAGCTAAGCACTTAATGATTCATCTTAAGTGCTTTGCCACTTAGTAGTTAACAGATTTTGACAGACAAACAATTTGTCCCATGCTGAAAATTTCACTTCCTGAAATAAACACGATTGTTGACATTTTTAAATCATTCTTAATTATTATAAATACATATCAATTTCATCCCAATCTAAAACATTTCTATACCTTCTTGTTGCTTGTTAAATTTTCATTAAGGAGATAGCTATAATAATATTTGCTTGCTACATCAGCATCTACATGGTGGAATGTTGAAAAGATCTACACTTGACTAAGACTAAGAAAGAGGGCCCAACCAACAACAATGAAAATCTGATGTTTTGGTCAGATTTTGAAAAGTGTGTTGAACAGACAACTTTCCAGAACCTTCTTGTAAATGTGAAGTATTTTTTTCCTTTTCAAAGCATTTCTTTATGCTTACAGATAAAGAAGATAATATTTGTTATTTCTATATAAATAAATGTGAATGTCAGTGTGTCACTTTTTCAACTTTACTTCTAGAGGCCATAGTTCAACCTATCATACCATTTTAGAATCAGGCTGACTGTGAGCAAATTAAAAACATTTTGGGATGGATTTGAAATTTTGGATTTCCAAGTTTTCATTACTGTGATTGTTTTCGGCAATTTTTTATGTGATTTTTCCAACAATTTTTTTTTGTACAATAACAATTTTTATAATTTGGAAATAATTGAAATTAATTGCAAAATCCAGTGAAAATCACCCATGAAATAAAAAATAATTGTATGGGAAGTAAGGACCTATGTACATCAAACTGTCTTTAAATTAAGTGCCAGCAGAAGAATTATCATTGAACTTTTAAAAGGTAAGCTTAAATATTAAAGTAAAACTTAAAGTGATTAATTTTGAGTTCTTCCGTAGTTTATTGTTGCCTGTCACTTATGGCAGCAGTGTGCCGTGCAAAAAGAAATCTCTGCCAATAGAGAACCAGATTACAATCAAAAGAGCCAAAGCTACAGTGAGGAAAAGAAAGTCCAGTGCAAATGAAAACCCAGATGAAATGGCAGCCAGGACAGCTTCCATTGCTGAGAACATGCAAAGATTTAGGGACTCTCAAACTCCTAAACAAGCCAAAGGCTCAATCAAAAGCCCTCCATAGGAACTAGCTTAAATACTGCCTGATAGGGCGGCATTTAAGCTAGTACTACATAATTATTAACTGAAAAAGTATGCAATTTTATATAAACTGACTTGCGTATAAGAATGCAATTTTAGAAGACATACAATATAGAAATAACTTACAGAAACTACTAATGCTTAGTCTACCATTAAATAGAATAATTAATTATTAAATATCTGTCTCAATAGAATGCATCTTGTATATTGGGTTGGCAAACATGTTTGTTCTGTGTTTGTATTGTTGGATTGACTGATTATGAATTTTTTTTAAAAAATATTATTAATATTTGTATATTTTTCTTTATTGATAATAACACTGAAGAAAGACAATTAGCAATATATTTGGTATATTATACTTTCTTTTTTTATTTTAAGAAAAATAAAAATGTCATAAAATTGAAAAAAAAGAATAGTTTATGGAGAAATTACTGGGAATATCTGAAAAGGGGTTTGTCAAGTTTCCTACTAGAGATTTCTTGCTGAATGATGGGGTAGACAAGATTGGATCAAGGGCAATCAAGGTTTAGACATTTATTTTTAATAACATGTCCCTTAAGGATGTAGCCAATCATAACTGTCCACAGGTTATTCTTTAATATAATATCATGATAATGATGCATTCTTAGGAAAGATAGTGATTTTGTTGCTTTTTATATGGTTTGGAATTCAATTTTCCTTCTCTTAGATTAATTGCTATCCAAATATAGAGAAGTCTAACTCTGCTACTTAATCAATAGCTTGGGGAAGAAGAAATGGATTCAAGCTTTCCCCCCCAGGGCATTTGTGTGAAAATGAATGCAGCAGACTAAGGGGGAATTTGCTCGACATTTCCACTTTTTGCACCAATATCCATTAAACTACTTGAACATCTTAATCAAAAACATTACTTGAGAATAATCAACATTATACAACATTGGGAGTTACTCAACATTCACAAAATATGCAAATAATGAAAATTATCTGCACCAACTTGGTTAGGTTAATCATTTTGAGGTGTGGCTTCCACACAAGTGAGAGAGAGAGAGAGAGAGAAAAAAGGCAGGACTGTATGCAATTTGCTACTTAAGCATTATGAATAATTGTTTTTGAAACATTTATAGCAAGGAATGAGAAGTGGACACTTCACTAAAGACGGAAGTACAAGAGATAATATGGCAAGTAAAATGAATGAACATTAATTACACCATAGGTCAGTATTCATCCAAAGATGGGAATGTTTTGCATAGAGTAAAACTGAAAGAGTTCTTTACTATGAACTCCTTCTGGAGAAGCAAACAATTGATTCAAACTGATTCTGAAAGCAGAAGTGTCCAGAGTTAGTTAAGAGAAAAGTTCTAATATTATGTCAGTATAATGCTAGACTGAATGTTTAGAATATTAGACAAGGCACTTCTAGTTTTAAAACTATGATACTAATAATAAAAAAAAAAAAAACTATTTCCTGGAAGACTTCAAAATTGCATCTAGCACAGTTCTTTGAGGAGAATGAAGAGTTACTTGATGTTCAATAAAGTTATCAATTTTTTTTTCAATAAATGATAAAAAAAATGTATTTTATTTTTACTTACTAAGCAGGACAAACTTTTTAACCACCCAATATAATCATAATTCAAAGTACCTATATAATAATAATAAAAATGTTTATCAATCTAGACAATTACTGAATTTTGCCAATCTTAATAGTTTTGAACTATCATAATTTTTTTTTTTTTTTTTTACAAAACATGGCATGGAAATCAATTTGCTTCATCATCTAAACAAGTCTAAATACAAAAGTCAAATATGAACATAAATACTTGCAGATAAGTTAAACATTTTATTTTCTTGGGGGAGGGAAGCAAAAGAAGAAGATAGAAAAAAAAAGAAGAGAGAGAAACGAAAAAAGAAAAAAGAGAGAAAAAAGAGAGAAACGAAAAGAGAAAAAAGAGAGAAACGAAAAAAGAAAAAAGAGAGAAACGAAAAGAGAAAAAAGAGAGAAACGAAAAGAGAAAAAAGAGAGAAACGAAAAGAGAAAAAAGAGAGAAACGAAAAGAGAAAAAAGAGAGAAACGAAAAGAGAAAAGAGAGAGAAAAAAGAGAGAGAAAAGAGAGAGAAAAAAGAGAGAAAAAAGAGAGAAAAAAGAGAGAAAAAGAAAAGAGAAAAGAGAGAAAAAGAGAAAGAGAAAAAGAGAAAGAGAAAAAGAGAAAGAGAAAAAGAGAAAGAGAAAAAGAGAAAGAGAAAAAGAGAAAGAGAAAAAGAGAAAGAGAAAAGAAAAAAGAGAAAAAAGAAAAAAGAGAAAAAAGAAAAAAGAGAAAAAAGAAAAGAAAAAAGAGAAAAAGAAAAGAGAAAAAAGAAAAAGAAAAAGAAAAAAGAAGAAAGAAAAAAGAGAGAGAGAGAGAAAAAAAGAAGGAAAACACAAGCAACCTATGTACCAAATCTTTAAGATGGTGTTTATGTCATGTATATGACAGAATATAATGATACATAGTGTAAATTGCTTATAACTTCCTAAACTTCTCACCTGTTTATACACAAATATGTTGGCTGATGTGTTAAAATATTTATTTCTGATGGAAAAAAAAAAAAAAAAACAATGATAAAAAAGAAAACACACTAAAGGCAAAAGTTCATGTCTTGAGGCTTGTTTTAAGTTACATGTTATTGAATCTTCTGAAGGGCAGTGAAATTGATGTAGTGAGCGAGAACTTAGTAGGTTTGGAAATTTGGTGAGAAACTGGCAGAAATGGAATGAAACAGTAAAGAAAATGCTAAAAGCAAAGCATGTTAAGTGATATACTGTCTCTTTGTATTATGACAAATTGGAGAAAGATTTATCTGGGGATGAGAATTAGGTCTGAATGAATTTATCATCCACATTACTGATAGAATAAAAGCATTAGAGTTACCCAGGCATACAAGGTATTATTCCACACTTCATTTGGATGGCGTACAAGTTTCATGTATAGAAATAAATGATCATTTTATCAGTGAATAAATATTGTGAAAAAATTACCAAAAGATGTGAACAATAAAGTATGACAATTCCATAAATCTAATCAATGGATGAATATCAATTATCAATAGACAACATGAATGTTTTTCTGTTGATGTGGCTGAAATAACACCACAGACCTTTCAGGAAATAATACTGTTTGTATAAAATTGGATATGAAAAGTAACATTTTATAGTAGTTTTAGCATGCCTAGCTGATCACCCACCAGGCTGGATGGATGATACAAATATTTCTTGGGATGATGAAAAAAAAATCTGGATTTCTATTTAAGCCAACATTGTTATTTGTATAGGGCCGGTTGCATCCACATTTGTAAGAAACTGTAAAGATGAAATTATGGGAAAATAAAGCAGTTAGTGATCCATGGAAGTTGTACATCACTTCTACAACTATTAGATGTTTCATGAAATAAACCATAACACACACACACGGAAAAAAAAATCAACTAGCAGAATATGTGGATGATATTTGAAAACAAATAATAATCAATGGGAAGACACCTTGAAAAATACAAGTTTAGATATTGTGAAAGACAAATGGTAAAGTATTCTAAGTGAAATAGTGATGAGATGATTTTTAAAGTGTGGCTATTTCCAATGCCATAAAATAAATTGCTATACCAGGAATTTTTCTGATAGGGGAATAGCCAAGTGCCTAACTTGGATGACAGTTCAATAAGGAACTAGAAGATTATGAAACTTTAGTTGGCTTTGACTATGATGACAATTTTTAGGATTTGCTAACAATGATTGACAACAGACTGTCATCAATACTTTTGTCCAAGTACTGCATGGATATTATGCATTTTTAATAAAGTTCGTTAAAGTCAATTTGTAATTTTTTTTTTTTATTTCATTCTAATGCCTCTCCCATGTGCAATTCTTTATTGACAGGCTGTAAGACTAATGTCCATTAAATTCCATCAAAAGGGGACATTTTAAAAACACAGGTGGGTCTTTTTGTTCTTAGATTTTGTTAGACTGGAATTATTTCAGCTAAATGAATGTGTTTATTAATTAGACACAGGAATATTTTGTTTGATAGTGAAATTAAATTCTGCTTCAGAGAACAAAATCCTCAATTTCTATCTGTCATTCTTTTTGCAATTGCAGGAACCTGTGCAACCACAAGCAAAGTTGCAAAATGTATTCATATAAGGCAACATGAAACTTATGTGCGAGTCAAAGGTGGAAGCCAAAATATAACAAACCCAAAGTAAGTGGAACTTATATACAAGTACATACATAAAAAAATGGAATATTCACATATGCCTTTTTTTTGAGAGAGAGAGAGAGAGAGAGAGAGGAAGGAAGAAGAAACCCTTTTCCTTTTCATTACCATTCCTTCAGTGACTCCAAGACATGTTTTGCTCTGTGGTTTTCTCGAATAAGTTCCAAATCTACGAGCAAGTTCCCACTGATATTCCAATATTTATATGATGAATGACATAATAAAAAATATAATCAAAATAATATTTATCTGTCTATAAAACCACAGGATGTGAATGAGAATTTTATTTTATTTTTCTATTTCTTCGAATCAAAACTATATATATATATATATATATATATATATATATATATATATTCCTGATGAATTCTATGGGTATGAAACTCTGAATAGTGAGGAACAAATATATTTTTATTTTTTGTACAAATTTTAGCTCTGTTATTTTACATTCAGCACTGTTTCAGTGCCACCAGGACTCACTGTGCACTATTATATAATTATTACTATTATAATGGCGGAAAGGTCGAGGAGGAGAGGTCAGACTGAACGCAACACCCAAAGGCTCCAACAGCAGAATAAGCAAATATCTACCCTTAACAGACCAAGCACCCGACAGCCCAATGCAACCAAGTTTGCTAGATCTTGGCTGTCTCAATCCCCTTTGAGTTATGAGGGAGGCAGTTCTGGCCAAGTGTATGGGATTCACTATGCAGATTTGGCCACCAAAATCAAATTCATGCGAATGTCCTCATCAAATTCTTTGACTACTCTTCAGGAGTAAGCCGGACCATAACAGCCATCTCTGCCACCACCACCACCAGAGAAGAGAAAGAGAATAAGGAGAGAGGAGGATGATCCTGGTGCTTGGATGTGAGTGGGTGACAACTACTACTACTACTACTATATAAAACTCACTGAGAAGGACAATAAAGTAATACATTCCAAAATCTAACAGTCCCAGTCACATCCTAAGCTACATGAATAATAAAATCCAAGTCTGTCTTAATAGGAACCTTTGACATCCCTTGCCTTTATGGTTATAAAGTTTTAGTCCCACATATCATAACTATCTCAAAGTGTGCGCGCACACACACACACATATACTCTTTGGATTTGTTATGATATAAACAATATGGACATAGAATCAACACTGCATGGTGGCTGGCAATTTTACAGTTAATGATCATTAGACCATTACTTCTTGTTGTGCAGGCAGGCTCTCTCTCTCTCTCCACACACACACACACACACACAGCCAACCAAGTCTTGAAAGATAAGACCCCACCCCACAAAGAAACTGTCTTTTTCAATATATTTCAAATATGGACATTTCATCTTCATTTTAACATTAGAAATAAATAAAACTGAAAATATTTTCTTAAACTATTTGGAAAACTTCAATAGAAATGCAAGGGAAAAATTAGGATCCCAACCCCCATATGTATTGCTAATTATGCTTTAAATGAGAATCATGTGCACTACATCAGAAGCAAATGATAATAACATCGTTAAAGAAGATTTTGGAGGAGATGGTCTTATTTAGACCTCAGACATTTAATTTGATTTCATCTTTATTTTCTTTTAAGTGAGTAGCATCACTATGGGAGGTTAAAAGAGCTCTTTGAGGTCTTCAAAAAGAAGAAGCAGATGAGTCTGTGAAGGGACTTAAAAAGATCTCTAAGTAATTAAAAATCAGTCATTCCAGAGTCCAAGAAAGAATTTATAAGCAGAAGACATTTAAATCAACTGTCAACATGCCCAGGTCAGGTTATCCTAGAATGTTCAGCTCAAGAGCAGGCAGCAAGATGCTTGAAGAAATTGCAGATAATCCTAAAATGTTATCCTGGTACATAGAGGTACTTGTGCCACATCTATGTTCAATTACATGCATCTACTTTTAGAAAAAGATTATACCAGCTTAATTTGCATAGGTGATGTGCAAGGAAGAAATGCTTACTTTAAAAAAATGAAGGCAAAACTAAAGTCTGATAGAACAAGAGAAAGACCAGGACTCCTGGAAAAATGTGCTTTGAACAGATGAATCCAAAATAGAATTATTAAGGCACAGTAACAGAAGGCAAGTTTGCTCATTTGAGTACAAGAACCTCAGCAATTTTTAAGTATAGGCATGGAAATATCTTGGTTAGGGGCTGCTTTGCTGCAGTAGGGTTTGGTCACCTCACCATAATAGAATCCACTATAATTTTTTTTTACAGTACCAGAGAGTGATTGAGAAAAGTGTAATGTCATGTCAAAAAATTGAAGCTGAAGTAGATGTGGGTCATGTAATATGACAATGATCCAAAACATTCCAGTCAATCTACCAAGGAATGGCCCAGTAAAAGCCCAAATTTTAAGCTTTTGGAGATGCTCAGCACTTGAAACCAGTTGTGCATGCAAGAAAATGTTCAAGCATCATACAGCTGAAGGAATTTTGCATGGAAGAGCAATATAAATGTTCTTTGAACTAATGTCAGGAGATTGAAAGACAGTTACAGGAAATTTTCAAGGTTATTTCAGCTAAAGAGAGTAATAGGGTGCTCTAATTTTTTCCTCAACAGGGATTGGTGTCTAAATAGCTAAATAAATGATAACAAAGCAACTGTTCCACTTTTTGTTCCATGACAGCATTTGCACCTACATATATAGGTGCATGCATATGAATGCATACATACATACATTATGGAGAAAAAAAAAAAAAAAAAAAAAAAGAGAGAGAGCACCAATGAAAAGTGCATATAAAAAAGAAAAATTGAGAAGTAGTCAATTGCTGATATTCCCTGACAAGTGGATGAAGTAATTCTCAGAGTGCCCATCTACAAAACTCTGGAGTTGGGATGCTTAAGGTAATACCAATCAGATAATTAATTCTAATATATATATATATATATATATATATATATATATATATATGTGTGTGTGTGTGTGTGCAAACATGCTAAATACTTGTTTAAAAAATTCTCATTTTCTTTCAATGACAAAAAAGCCAGATTTTTTTAGTTTACAAATGATCAACTCAAAACCTTTTATGTCATTCACAGACAGTACGGTTTTGCTGTATCACAGCTCCTCAGTGTGACTAGACTTCCAAATGCCTCAAGCCAGGATTGAAACTCAAATATATATATATATATAGGTTTAGGAAAATGAAATAACTAAATATAAGCAACTGTATATGCACATGCTGGCTTGTATACACAGGTAAGCAAATAAATAATTACCAAATTTTGCCAAGAGGTGCAAACATAAAAGTGCTCAATATGGTTAGACAGAGAAAGGAAATATATATATATATATATATATATATATATATATATTAATTAATATACATATACTTACATTTGGTGTGTGACTTAAGTTTTGTTGGTTACCCAACTCGTCGGGCACAAGATATAGCTTATCCCCTGCATATTTAAAAAAAAAAAACAAAAAAAACGATAAGCTATATCTTGTGCCTGATGAGTTGGGTAACCAACGAAACTTAATCCGCACACCAAACTTCGGTGTGTGTATATATATATAAATATATATACACACACACATACATACATACATACATATATCTATATACATACACACACACGTGTGTGTGCGTGTGTGCTACTGAGGACTTATGGGAAGAGGAAGGAGAAAAATGTTTTTGTTTTGTTTTAGAGATAATGTTTTTAAATTACTTATAGTTCTGATCTTGAGTTTGTTAATCTTATTTATTTAGTATTTCATTGTATTTTAGGATTTTATTTCATCAGTTTTTGTATACTTTTATCAATTCTGAAGTTTGGTATTTGCTTTAAAAAATTGAATTTTAGGTTATAGGTTGTTAACAGTTTAATCTTTAAAGTCATGTTGCGTTTGCAAATAGCATAGTAGCAATTTGTTTTACATGTCTGCATTTGGAAATACGTCCCAATCTTTTGGTTTGGTTTATTTTGTTTTACAGTAAATCAACGTCAATCCTGATCTTTTGTTTAGGAGTTTATATTGTTTATATCTACAAGTGCTTTATTCCTGATATTGAACAGTTTTCCCCCACATGTGTAGCAAATTTCAAGTTATATATCACACTTTATTTTTATTTTATTAACCAGAACTATTGAAATAATGTTTCTGGTTAACTTATGGCAAAGAATATCCAACCTGGTTTTCTGGATTAAAAGAAAACTGTGTTTCTGTAAAACTAAAGAAAATAGATATCTTCATTTTAAAGTGTTCTTAATTTTTTAATATCATAAAAGTTAATAATATTAATCTCAAATATTACTGGGCTGGCTAAAATTCAAAGTTTATTCTTTACCAATAATGTTTTAATATGAGCTAGCAGGACCTGTGTCAACTACATGGATAAATATTTTTAATGTTGCACTTTGCAAACCAAAACCATTCTCAGATAGTCATTTTTCCTATAACTATCTCTTAAAAATACTGAAATTTCTTCAGCAGATCATTACGTCATGAAACATGATTTAACACCTCCCTACAATCAACTGGCTTTGTCTAAAATGACCACTCCTCAATCCTTCCTAGTGTTACTCTTTTTGTCTCTCTTTGTCCCTTTCTCTGTGTTTCTCCTCTCACATAACCAACACAGTCTGGTCTCCCTCAGTCTGTAACAAATTTGTAAAAATAACATTTATTTTAAAATTTCAATAGACCACTAAAAACTGCAACCTTTATATAAGATGACCTCCACTCAAATCCCTCTCTGTCCTTCCATTTCCCTCTTGGTATCTGTGATACCAAATGTGACACACACCATACGTAACATTAATATATTTATACATATATATTTTACAAAACATTTGATTAGTAAACAATGAAAAAAAGATTCTTGAATACTTTTCAAGAATACACTACTCTATAATCAAAACAGAAGGATAATCCATTCACAATTCAATACTTATCCAATTTGTTTGCCTAAATGAAATTGTGGCTCATACAAGAACAAAATGGGAGAATAAAAAAAAAAAAAAAAAAAAAAAATGTGGACAGTAGATGTCTAGCCCCCATCTCTCAATTTTTGTTATTTTGTTTTTTGGCTCACCTTTACAAGGTAATAATTTTTCTTTTTTCTGTGGCTTATGACAAGCAATTTTGTTGCAACAGTTTGGAAAAGCCATGGTACCAGGCATGGAATTTGGCGCTGGGCCGTCACTACTGGGAGTAGTAGTAGCAGTAGAGGCAACAGCCTGAGCAGTAATGGGAGATGCACTTGGACCAGCATCTTTTAACGTTCCATTCGTGATGCTAGCTTTGGCATTCCCCTGATTTGTGTTTGTAGGATTATTGTTGTTGCTATTGTTATTATTGTTATTAGTGTTGTTGTTGCTGCTGCTGCTGTTAGAAGAAGAAGGCTTCTTGACAGGGAGTTTCTCCGGCATTCGTTCCACTTTAACCACTGGCATGGCATGGTTTTTCTCTTTGCTCGGGGAGGCATTGACTTTAGAGTTGTAAGGTGGAGAGACGGTGCTTAATAAGGATGATGGCAGTTGCTTCACACTGGCTTTTGAGCGGAACTTGGATGATGGACATATTCGCATACAGTTCTTGGGATATTTCTCTCCATGACGTATCTCTGCAAAGAAAAAAAAGAAATAGATGTCACTTGACAATGATAGAATTTTGAAGCAAATAATTTGTTAATGGAAAAAAAAGAAAAAAAAAAAGGGACAAACAATGGGAATCAACAGAAAAAAAAATGGTGCGTAACTTGTTAGATCAATTATTAATGAAACTTAGCTAAAATCGGGGGGGAACAAAAAATTAAGTAAGACTTATAACAGTGACAAATTTCTACCGTTTTTTTCTTCTCTCCAAGACAGGGTTATTTAAGAAATATGCAAAAAATTTTTTTAACTATTATGAAAAATTAACAGGCTATTTCTCTTGGACAAAGAATAATGACATAGTGGATTAAAGTGTTGGTTAAAATATATCTGGTTTCCTAGCAGTTGTGAGTTCAATCCTTGGGTCTGGTCATGCTGAAAAGTCACTTTCTGGTTCAATGGATGAATCTGATAAATGACAAAGGTGAAAGATATTCTGTAAGGAAGTGGAAAATGCAAACTACCCATTTCCATGAGTTGAATAAAAAGTTTAGTTCAAAATTTCAAGACTACCAAGTACAATGAAGGCCAGAGTGCACAGTGGCTAAAACACTGTGGGTATAACAACCAAGATGAGCCTGTTGATCTGAATAACAAAGGTAATAGCTCATCTCACAGATTTCAACATAAGACATCAAATAAATAAAATGAATCTCTAGTAGTATAACCAATTCATGTTCACATTTAAAAAAATGACTTAATTCATATAGAAACAAAATGGTCTCAAATTTTAACTAAGATTGACTGATTTGTTTTTTATGGCTTATCAACCTTTTGCAGGTTACCAAAAAATACTTATAAATTTTAAGAATTTTTTACTTTTACTGATACAAGTCCTACTAAATTAACTGATAATTTGCAGTGCAAGAAGTGGATTCATACCCTTCCCAAGAGTTTTTATGCGCAAATGAAGATAATGAATCCAATTGGAATTGGGGCTTGATCTAGGATTTCAAATTCCATGCAGTTATCCATTACACCATTGGTACATCTGAGCTAACAACACATGATATTCTAAAGCGGTCACCCATCTAGATACTGATCAAGTTTGACACTGCTTAAATTTGGGGATCATACTCAAACCAGTGTTTCAACATGACATGGCTATAAGCCATATCCATTTAAGGACATCATTTAGTAATTATACAAATAATTATAATAATGTCAAATTTAGTTGAATTAAAGTTATAAAAAATATAACTGAACTTAGGAAATACAAACAAATGTACTTCACTGCATGAAGATGTTGCTTTATAAATTAAAGTAAGTTAACCTGCTCCAATCAAGCTTTTAAATTCTGAGATGATTTCTAATCAAGCTGTCATTTATGTTTGGCATTGCATCGAGATATAAAACAATAAATGAATTGCATTCATCTTGGTAAATAAATGAAACCAGAATCCCTGGAGCAATCAATAAAATGTGCACATCTAATGACAATTTGATGACTGGTGGGTTAGGAGTTAGTTTAGTCAACAAGTAGTCTGCATCATTACAACTTTCTCCATTATCCTATTACAAGTTTTAACATAAACAACCAGTAGTTATTATGGGGTCAACTTTGTTTTGAAACATTTTAACATTGAAAGTAAACAGAATAGGATCTGTAAACTGATTCATAAGAGAGACAGGAGATTACAGAAAGTCCATGTAATGCATGCATCAATACAATTATCTTAGGTTGATGCATTTAAAAGAAAAGGGAATATAGTTAAACTTAAAAGAAAAATATCCATATATTGTATTGTAATAGTCATATGGTTTATATATTTTGACAATCTTGAAAACAGTTTGATAATGGCACTGATAAAACTTAAAACGATTACTTGGTTACTTATTTTAGTGCATCATTTTACTTACAATTATTGCCACATGATGCAAATAATAGTGTATCATTTAAATAAATTAGCTGTATATAAAAAAGTCCCTTTTTATAACCATCTGTCACTTTTATTGCTAAGACTTTTTTTTTTTTTTAGTATGTAGTAATCATTCTAAGTAACAGTTAATTGAAACAAGTGTTGTGTAATTTATTGTATTTAACACAAATAGTGGCATCAACTGTTAAAGGTTTATGTGAGTGGTACCTAAAAGGATCATTTAAGGATTCCCAATGTCAGCATGAAAAACATGAGAATGATAGAGACATTGAAAGTAATATATAACTGGACAATAGAGATATCGGTAAAAATGTTTGTTTGTTTTTAAAATCATTTCACTCCAAACAAGGTGATAAAGCCACTAAAATACAAGGAGCTACTTAGTGTGAAAGAATATGAGAAAAAAACATTATTAAGGAGAGAGAACAATAAAAGAACAAGAATTAAGGAAATAGAAGATGATTGATACATTTAAACTTTTGAAGATTGATTGGAAAGCAAGAAGTACAAGAGAAGAAATTGTTAGCACAGAACTTATAGTTACATCTAGACATTTCAACTGTAAAACGATGAGACTTAATTACCAATCTAGTACTGCGTTTAAATTCTTAAAGTTGAAGTACCAAAGAGGAAAGCTCATCAGAACAATTACCATGAAAATATTGATAAGAGGCACAGGGAAGCTACATTATGGCAGTGGGAAAATGACTGAAGTCAAGAATCTGCAATGGTATCAGGACCGATAACATTGCAGGTTCTTCTTTGGATTTTATCAAGAATCTCCAGATACAAAGCAGAAGTACCAAACAAGATATGGCAGCAATATTCAATGCATAGATGAATGGTATAAGATAGATTCTGGCGAGAAATATTGTCTAGCACAACATAGTAAACCAACTTCCTTAGCAGCAGCCCTAGCAATGGATTCAATATAGTTATTCCACTCCATGTCAGTGGAAAATGTTAGCCTGAGAAGGTACAATGTGTCATTCTTCTGGAGGTTAGCATAAGCCCTGCCGATGGAAGGCAGAAAAGGTTCTCAAAGATGATTAAAAAAGAGGAGTCATTTTGGAGGTGTTAAAAATAAACAAGAAATGATCAGTAGGAAATAAAGAAAAACAAAGATATGAAAAAGGAATATTAAAAAAAAAAAAGTCTCTGTCTCAAAAGTAATCAGTAATAGGATACCTGAAGTTATTCCCATAGTAAAATAATAATAATAATAATAATAATAAAGATACAAGATGTATTCTTAATTAGCAAAAAAAAAAAAAAAAAAAGTCTCAAATCTCAGAAAGAATTTAGTAATTTGTATTCAAGAATGAACACTGTTTAGAAATAAGTGATAAATTAAAAACATCCTGTATTTTATACAAACCTTGTGATAATTGTATAAAAGGAATAGATTCTTAATAATTCAAATTTAATCGATACAGAAAGGAAAAATAATTGAAATTGCCATTGAATTTTTAGAATCTGATTAAAGGATTTTATAAATTGAGATTAAAAAAGCCAGAGAGAAACAATCACACACATACTGATGAATTTAAAAAAAAAAAAAATGAAAATTTCTACTAATTTTAACTTCAGTACATTGCTACAAAATAGATACGAATGTCAAATGAATTTTGCTTAAATGAAGAAAAAGATAGCATTTATTTTTGCTTCAAATATTAAATGTGTGGATAGAGAAAGAATAGAGCTGATAAGTTAATCTAACTAAATGGAATATATTAGCTATGAACAAGAAGGGCATCGGGCTGTAAAAATATTTGCTCTTAAAATGAGGAGGAAACTGACCCCCAGAAAAAAAGATTATGCTGAGGAAGAAGAGTGTAACTGCAATGGGACAAATGTTTGTGTTCAACACATTTTAGAAATGTGGCCTGTGATGGTTGAAAAGCATAAATTAGCAGAAAATCTGAGACAAGGAGGAATAATGTGCGATGAGGGAAGGTCAGTGTTTAGAGAGAGTGAGTATGTGTGTTTGTACAGGAAGGAGAGAGTCTGAAAAAAGTGTTTGGGGAGGAGAATCACGCTGATGAGCAGAACAGGGGAAAGAAGCAAACAAAACATTGACTGATATTAACTCTTCCAAACAACCACACTTCTCCCTCCCAAAATATGGTCAGCCTTTGACACTGACCATCTATCTTGGTGTGTGTGTGTGTGTGAAGTGAAAGAAAAATACAAGAAAATAAATATGTGGACTTAAGGAGTTAAAAACTATACAAGCATTTACAATGCCACATGGAGTTTGTTGGTTGGTGGAGACTACATACAAACAAATGAAAGAGAAAAAAAAACAATATTAAATTAGATATCTCAGTTGGGGGGCTGGGGAGGAGATACATATTCTGAGAATAATAATTCAAACAAAAGTTATTTGTATATTTAAAAATCCAACTTGACAAAACAGTATATATGAGAGAAATATTCAACTAAGGTACACATTACAATATGATACACAACAATTTTAAATATCTGATTAGCTTTCTTGATAGCAAAATGGCAAAACTAATGTTTGATAATTAAGATTTTAATTTATATTATTACTTAATCACAGAGAAAGTAAATATCAAATTAATCTTTTTGGTTTAAGAAAACTGAAAATCAAATTTTACAGTGGTTCATATTTATAAGCACTTTTTGAATATGTCTTTTTTTAAAATTTTGATTAGATGAAACATTGTTGAACCTTTGTTATTCATTTTTGATTAGCAATTACTTTCATCTTAAATACTTTTATCATAACTTGAACTAATAATTAAAATAAAAGTAAATACTAGTCAAATAATAATGATAATTATACCTTTTCTTTAGCAATAATACCTAAAATAAAACAACCCAAAATTTAAATTAAATTAAAACATTTCAAAGATTACAATTTGCATTTTTACTGTTTATGCTGAATAGGAACATTAAAATTAAAATCTGTTGTACAAACAAGTAATTGGCTGAAAAAAGTTTAATGCTTAAGTAAAACTAGAGAAAATTTTAAACTTAAAAATATGAAAGAGATTGATTAACAAGTTGCCACCTGTGCAGGAATTGATAGAATTTAAGACTGACATTTATAACAAAGCATTCAGTAACCTAAAAAAATGAAATGAGAAAATACTTAGTTCAGTAAAATAGCAATCCTGAGGCATGAGTTGCAAGGATTTTTAAAAATTCTTAAAACATTCCCAGGGACAAAAGAACAAAAATATGATGAACTCTAATAATTAAAGTATTTTTAACATGAGTTGATCAAACGTACACACTGATTTTAATTGAATAAGAAGAATTTGGATGCAATTAAAAATTTTACATTTGTATTTTGCAATTCAAATATCTTAATCAAATCCAAATTCATTTTTATTACCTTGACTACTTCTATGACATTTACATGACTGAAACCAAAGTTGGATAGACAACAAAGGACAGATGTCTCATGGAAAAAAAAAATAAAATAAAAAAGTGAGTAATTAATATAATTTAATGAAAAGATAATTGTCAAATCATTTCATAGAAAGATGAATTAATATAAAGATTTTAAAAATCGCAGATATTTCTCAATATTTTTTAAGCTGTATCTTTTCCTTGAAGCAAAATTTTATTTTTATACAAATTTTTTGTTTTAATAACAGTGCTTACAAAGTGTGGTTGCTTAAATTATACATGAATTTTTTAGAAATTCACTTTTAAAAACAATAGCAAGAACCTCGAAAACTAACATGAACACCAAACTGACTACATATTTCTGTAATTATGACATAGTATAGAATAGAATAGGTTTTAAATTTATTTGGAGTCAATAATTAGTGAGTTTTTTTGTATTTTTTATGTAACATATTTAAATATGAATATGATATTTGTTAATGAATTCAGATGATTTATCTTACCCTGACAAATGGTGTATCTGCAAAACTTGAAGTTGAAAGATAAGTCCTTTAAACTTATTTTTATCTATTAACTAGATATGACATATACAGAAACTAGAAACACTCAATTATGAAATGTATTTAGCACACACACACACACACACACACACACACACACACACACACACACACACAGAGACTATTTAAATAAAAATTTTCTTATCAAAACCTACAAGCTCAGAGTAATCATTCCATAGTTCCAGAGGTAAATCTGATTACTTGCATACAGATTATCAGGCACAGTGCCACAAAATTTAAGGGGGGGGGGTAACATGTTAATTCTTGATTCCATATATTTTCTTTTTTATCTAATCCAACTGTGTAAACATTTTGTCTTGATTTTAAATACATTTTGTCTGTACTAATTTTCTGAAACAAGACCTATAGATTTTTTTCCAAGTATAATAATAGATTATAAACGTTTTAGAAGCTAATTAAAAAGAAAAATAAAGTTTTATTATTTACTTTGAAAATTAATTGCATTAATGATTTTAGACAAAAAATACAGCTCAGCTCAATAGCATTGTCATATGAACCAGTCTTCTGTTTTGCTCTCAATTTCTGCAAAAAGTGAGGGGGCTGAAGCCCCTCCCAGCACTTCCTATAAGCGCCCTGAATGATTATCAGGTATCAGAGGTCAGTATTTAGATAACATAACTCAAGTAAACACTTCGAACAGATTCATTATACAATCTGTAAGTTAATGTTTCCATAATGAAATTGGTATTAAATATTTCAGAATATATATGAAAAAATGTGTGAGGGGATCTATCCTTATTAAAAATATTAATAACTTGTTTCAGAAATATCAGGTTTTATTATGCAAAGAAACTAAGTACAGCATCATTTTTATAATTTTTTTATTTATAAATAAATTCAAAAGATATGTAATAAAAATATATATTTGATGAACATATATACAATATACCTAATAAATCATTTCTATATTAATATTAGCTCCTTGACATTTTATAATCTTCATCAGCCATAAGATTGATTTTGTTACTTTTTTTTTCTACCGTTTCAAATTTAACATTACCTGCAGCAATTTTTATTGCTTGTTTTCTATTCTCCTATGCATTTCTTTTGATGAGAGATAAAAAGTTTTCTATGAGATTAATATCTGGAGAGGTTGGGGGTTATTGCATTAATTTAGTCTCTCTGAAACATTTTTTTTTTGGCAAGGTGTGTAAGATGGCGCTGTAGAATATAAAAGAGCATTACCTTGCACAAACATACTTAAAACTCCTTGAGATATATCACACAAACAAAAAACATTTTCCAAGAACTGAAAATAATACTTTGCATTTGTCAACCTTTATTAAACCTGTATTATTAATATTACTTCTCTTTCCACAGCATTATTTTTCAATGACTCAATTGCAGTCACCAGTAACCTCATTGTTAATTTCACTCAAAGGTATTTTCTGTTACTATAGCAGGACGTGACAACACAACTATGAAATTCAAACAAATTCAAATTCATAGATCAGAGTCACCTTCACCTTTCTGCACATCAAATGAAGTCACATAAAGAGATAAAGTTTAAGATAAATGCAAAGAATTGAAGGCACTTAGAATTTTACTGTCTATAACACCAGCTCAAAACATTACGCAACCTCTTGACTTGTTATTATCTAAGCCATGTTAGCTGACCATTTTCATGAAAGACACAGCATCTAGCTGAGACATCAGATCAATCCAATGTAGATCCACTTTCATCACTAAAAATTACTGTTGAGAAATCAGTTTTCAGCCAACATAGTTTTTTTGCAATGTTTATTTCTACAAAGTAGTTTGGTTGCTTTTATGTCTTTAGCCAATTTTAATCTTTTGCATATTTTTCTGTTTACATTCACAACTCCAGATTCTTCAAATATTTTCTTGCTAGTTAGTCTACTTTTCTTATTACAGTTTTAATATTTCTCAAATTTCTTTTCATGTGGTATTCTTAAAAACATTTTTTTTCTTGTTTTTATCCTGCTAATATTTTCATTTTCTTTTTTGATTGTTTACTGATCAAGTTTTGTTTTTTTTCAATTTCAAGCACTGTGTCCCTAGCATTTAATAACTGTACAGGATCTTTCTCTTTGCAATTATATCTTACAACCTGTGTTAATCTTTATAGATCTGAAATTTTAAAAAATCAATAACTATACTATTATATATATTTATTTGTAATATGAACAGCCCTTGAACTGAATAACAACTCACACCAGCAAATCAATATTTATTTTTAATCATTTTATCCAAAGAAGGCAACAAAGCCACAAGGGTTTACAAAGTTACAATGAGTGTGAGATAATATCAGAAAGGAGAGAGAAAAATAAAAGAACATGTATCAAGAAGACAAAAGATATTGATTGACATTACATTTAAATTTTTGAAGATCAATGTTGACTGGGAAGCAAGAAGCTGGAACAGATTTCCACAAGCAAGAAGTGCGAGAGATGAAACTGTTAGCATAGAGGTTATGGTTATATCCAGACATTTCAACTGTAAAATGATGAGACTTAACTACCAATCTAGTACTGTGCATAAATTCATAAAATCTCAGTACCAAAGAGAGAAGCTAATCAGAAATAATTAACATGAAAATATTTATTAAAAAAGCACAGAAAATATACTTAAATATAAAAATTATTCTTAATAAAAACAAACTGAATGGCATATTTATCATATAAATATATTGCAATTTTGCTGACATCAGTTGATTAAAACCAATTTTAGAATGAAAATATTGACTTGCTTAATAAAATTCTGACTGTACACTTACCAATTTTTGAAGACCATTGATTTATAGAAACACAAATAGTATATGTAAAAACCTTTATGTCAAATTCTGATCTGATTACAAGCTTTCAATTATATTTGCAACTTGTGTTTTTAGATTTTCAAGATACAAAATTCCAAATGTTTGTAAGAAGACAAGATTTTCTCCAATTGATTTTAGAAATGTACTTGAGCAAACACAGGAAAAGTAGTGAGTTTTTTCTAAAAGTAAGTCATTCAATTGTTTTCAGATTTTCCTTTTTACAATATTTAATAAACCTACTCTCTCTGTAAAAATAGCAATATCAATTTTGAAACTCAGATGATAGTAAATTAATAGTAAAAGGCTAATATTATATTGTGCAATCAGTAAGTGACAAAGTACTGAGTCAATTCACTCAACAAACATGAGATAAAGAAGGTGTGACTCCTGATAATGAAAAAAAAACAAACCCCAAAACTATAAAAAAAAAAAAAAAAAAAAAATTATACAACTATCATCACCACAAAAATGACCCCCCCCCCACCAAAAAAACTGCAGTTCAGGTCATTGTAATTAATATGAGGGTGAGAGTAGAAGTTAAAACTAATTGCTTACTAAACTAGATGAAAAGGACTAATTGGGAAAATATTACCAATTTGAACTTTGTATATTTCTGATTATAGAATTTACTCAGACTGTTATTTTTCTGAGGCCTCATGGAAATGAGTGTGCTTGATAAAGCCTTGCCAAGATAAACAGTTATGTACATAGCTGTTGTCTTTTGACCAGTAGAACTTCCACTCAGTTGCATATCAGTGCCCACCCATTGCACTTAACATTTGCAACAAGGTTGTTAGTAACACAACTGATAATTTATCTGCTAATTATACACATTCCTCATTAAACTGGTCACTTCAGAAGTAGAAGGCTTTGGCAGTCAGTAGGTGGCATTGGTGGTGGTGGTGGTGGGGTGACATCTGCTAAATTATTGCAATCCACAAGAACAGAAAGAAAAGCATACAATCTGAAGACGCTAAAAATACAATGGAGATCTGGTGGAAGTCAAAAGCTTCTGCCAAGTTTTACAGTAAATATTTCCAAGAGTCATATTTTTTTTATGCAGGTCATTGTGGCATGTTTCCTTACAACAGCTAAGAACATCTGTTTGCCATTTTGGATATGGGGCTCCAAAGTTGTAACAGAGGAAGTAGTTGATTGCACACTTGAGTTTATGCATGCATGTGTTGGTAGTAAAAGACAGGAAAAAAGTTTGTTTCATGTCACATATTCGAAGGAATAAATCAAGGCCAGAAGATAGAGGGGTATTCCCTTCTATTATTTAAATTATTTCATGTAGGCCAAATTGACATATTATGCATATAGTCAAATGAACAAAACATTAGGCAGCTTATAAAGAAAGAATATTTATATTTTTTGAAAAATGAAGAGAATAATTTCTTTTGTAAAGGAAAAAAAATCCAATACCATTGTTAGATTTTCTTTTCTTTTAAAAAGTCAAAGAAAACTGAATTCAGAGAATGTTTGATTGTATCTGTCATAAGTAAATTGAAGAGAATAAATACCATATTTAAAACACCCCACCTATTTAATATTAGAATATTATGGCATTAGATGGAATACAAGTATTGGTAGTCTAAAGCAGTGGTCAGCAACCTTTTGCTAACTATGTACTGGCTTAGGATTTTAAAATCATTCAGTGTACTAACAGCATACGTATTTTTATACAAGGTTATACCTGTTCTACAATATATTTTATATAGTAATATATAGTGTATATACTTTACTATATTTTAAAATTGAAATGACTAAATATCTTCTTTGTGTTGTAGTAGTTATTGGTTTGGACTTCATGATGTCATTTGCAGCTGCAGGCCATTGAAAATTGCTTGGTGTGGCATGTGTGCCATAGTTTGCTGACACCTGGTCTAAAGCACTGAATTAATTCCTATTAGATACTTAAATTTTGCCTATAACTTTAATCTGCAAAAATTTAAATGCAATGTCAATTGCTATCTACTGTCCTCCTGATTACTCTTTTGTCTTCCTTCTCATTATTAATGTTTCTGTTCCTAATTCTTTAATACTCTGTAACCCCTTCTGTCTTAGTGGCTTTACTGGAATTTTTTTTTAACTAATGCCATTAAATAAAATAATTGTAGTTGAAGAAAAGAAAAAACAATGTAGAGAAAAAGATGAAACAAAGTCTATGGACACTATCCTTTCTGAATTTTACATGCAAACTCCTAAAATAAAATAGTTCTTAAATCTTTATATTTTTTTTAACAGTGAAAATTTTTTGTGTATATGAACCACCCACAGACAACAGTAAACAATTATTATTATTATTATTAGTCGTAGTTGTTGTTGTTTTATTCTTATAACTGCTATGCTAAAAGAAAAAAACAAGCATGTGTTACCATGTAGTAGTCATAGCTTTATGACCATTCCTGATAGTTGGTGATTTTGCTGATAATTAAAAGTGAACATGATAAAAAGCAGACATTAGTTTGGAAAGCAGAACCAATTATATTAACTAACAAGAGTGAAGTTAAAACAACTTAAAAATAATAGACCGAATCTCAAACAAGATAAAATAGACAAGACAAATGGATAAAACAATCTGAGGGCAATATTTCCAGTTCCAAAAAATTAATGAAACAACTTCAAGTTAGAAAAAAATGTCAATAAAAGCTAAAAACTGTTTATAGTCAACTCATAGTAACCAAATAGAAAAACTTTTGAAGATATTCTTTAAAACTTCTGAAAAAATATTCATGAGGAAAACTAAAAAAAAATACAAAAGAAACCCACAAAAAACTTCAGGCAAGAAGCTCTGAAGATAAAAAATATCTGTTTGTCATGTCTAGAGAGAATAGAAAACATAAGTTCTTTAGATTGCTTGAAGGATTGTTAAATTGAGAAGACACACAAAACTTGACATTTTATGGAATTCAAAAATATCTTGTTTGAGAGTAAATCAAATTTTGTTGAATTAATGTTTATGAATGTTGAAAATGTTTTGAATTATTGTAAATGGAACAGTTTATGAAGTGAATGTCATATGGCAATTGGTAAATAACAAATTATCAGTTACAAGTAGGCAGTTTTACTTTGGAAAACAACATTATATAGGAATAGGATATGTCTGTTAAACAGTAAACTTATTAAAATAAAGCATTTACAAAATTAACAACAAAATGAAGTAAAAAGTTAGACAAGAAAACTTTTTTAAAAATAATAGTAAAAAAGAAAATGTTTTAGGATTTCTTTGGCTTTCCTTTTAATACAAATCCATAATATATATCTATATATGTGTGTGAGTGTGTGTGTGCATAGCATGGGAAATTGTGATGATGTTGCCTAAAATATTTTGACTGTAAAAAGACTGCTTCCATTTTAGTCCTTTCTTTAGCTTCATATGTAAATGTCAATGGCCATTACCATAACAAAGCAAAGAAAGTCTTAAAAAGAAAATGCATTAAAAGTAATGTTCTTTGTTCATGGCAAAATAAGGGTTAACCAGGCAAAAGCATTTCTACATCTACCATTAGAAAAAAAATGTTTTCTTAAATATGAAAACCTTAAATATTACTTAGGAGTTATTTAACAATGTTAAATTATTTTAAAAATGTATTTATATAAATCTCAGAAATTTTCTTGCAAGATGTCATCCTTCAGTGTAATTTATGTTAAAACTTTCACAAAGAACTTTTCTTCATTGCAATCTGAATCTTTAAAGGAAGACAACATAACTTAACAGAGAATTAGACTAAATATTAAAACAATTTACTTTTTGATATGAGAGGATACAACTGATAACTCCTCAAATTTATAAGAATTGCCAGTGTTGCGATGATGCTTTGCAAATAAAACCATGCTTCTTGAACAACTGCCTTACACAAGACAATGGAATGTGTTCAGCAATATTTAGGAAGTTAATCTAACGTTTTAAAAGCATCCATATATTTCAAAAGCATTTTTATCAAGGAGGTGCTGAAAAGTTCTCAGCCCAGTCCACTTCCAAAACCTGATCAAATAACCAAACACTTTTGAAGGCTTTCTTGGTCGGGCCAAGGACTTTTCAACACTAGCTTAAAGAAAATCATGGTTTAACTTTTTAACATCAATGCTCCCCAATCAGTGGAGTTGATAGATTCCAATACAGTATCTATTGTTTACTGGCTTCTGTGAGAGCTACTTTTCATCAGGTTGTGCTGATAATAACCTTCAATAAAAAGAGACAAATCACACTTATAATATCAACTTGTCTGTCAGTTAAACATTCATATGAATCTTACCTAGCAACACAATAGATCAAGGCGTGGCAAAGGGAAGAGGAAGAGTCTATGTATGCATTCAGGTTACATACTACGACCTGCTGACAACTTGTATGCACTTGCACAACCAGCCAGCATATTGTAACGTCATACCACACTATTGGATCAGCTGCACTCAAGAGTACACCGGCAAGCAATATTATTATGTTAATAATACAATAAAATGCACACACATTGATACAAACATACATTTTGAATGACCAATGCCAAGTGTTCATAGTAACATGATGCCAGCTTGCCTTCCTGCTCCTAGGACAACAATACTGATGAGTACACGCTTAGAAATTCTATTCAGAAGTCAAATTTCCCTGTTATTCTTAATCTACAATCAGTCCAAAGAAAAACAAAAACCTCTCCATAAAATGTAAATAATGGATTTAATTGTTATATATATATATATATATATATATATATATATATATAAGTTAAATTTCCCAGAATAATTCTGAAAATAAGACAAATTGGTTTAAAAATGACAATTGGAAAATCCTTAGTTCTTGCAAACACATTTCATCTTCCAACTTTATCAAGGCAAGCAATAAAAGTGAAATGTCTTGTAGTCATAGTTACATCAAATCCAAAATTTAAAAAAGAGATACTCCTGCATAAGCCCCTTCCTAGATATTCATAACTTCCTTTTTACTAAGAGTTTGCTTTTCGTTTTCCATGTCAACAATGTAGTTAAATTTCCCAGAATAATTCTGAAAAAATTCTTAGTTCTTGCCGACACGTTTTGTCTTCCAACTTTAGCATATATATGTGTGTGTGTGTGTGTGTGTGTGTGTGTGTGTGTAAAAGACTCAAATACAAAATTCCTTATGCCTATGGATTAAAATAGACATTATTAGATTGAACTCTAACACTAATAAATTAATATGGTTTTAATTTGTGATATTTTGAATTAGATCACAAAAACTGCTCGACATCAATGAATTGAATTAGCTATGATAGGATGACTTTATTAAATGTCTTATTTGTATACAAACTTTTCTTGGGGGTTAAAGCAAAAAAGCTATTACCATAATTTTCCTTATGTTCATTATTTACTAATTCATTAAGCTGAAGTGAATTTTAATTATTTAGTTTAGAAAACAGGAACAGAATCTAAGAGAAAGAGAAAAAGCTCTATTTTTCAAATGGCCTGTTAAATTTGATATGGAACAAAATTTGTTTTTATAATACTGAAAAGCAGAATTATGAATAGAAAAAGAAAAGCAACATTTTAAAAAGTATAGTTAAAAAATGCACACAATCAGGTTGAACACTAAAATAAATTGACTAAATAGGAAAATAAGTAGTATCAAAATTTGAATGTTACCAAGAACTTTGATTTTTTTTTAAAAATGTTCTTATAGAATTATTTAATTAAGCAATGAAAATAAATAATTATTAATACTAAAGTTTTTATATGTACTGAATAAATTACTTACTTTAGTGATTATGTAACATGTATACAAAGGTTATAACGTCTTTAGCAGTATCACAGTGGTTAAATTATATGATGAAACTATAAAACCTGAAGTTTGGTCATCACATCAATGCAAGAAAGGCTTCTCAAATCAAGAGAAAATTTTGATTTGAAGCCAATAATAAAAAAAGTCTTCATGTAGGCTACCTGTCTTCCACTTGTTAAATCTAAAATACCTAAATGTTGATAACTGAAATCAGGAAGGTAAAAATTGGACTAAAACCAAATTGCTGCTATAATTACATTAAAGAAATGTAACTTAAATATTAATTTTAGAAAATCAGAGATTTGGAATATTAAAAAATATATTGCCTCATCTTATTTCCTGAAGTTTTATAATCAATCTAGATATCAAATTAACACTGACATGGTGTTAATTATATTTATAGCATATTCAATCATTGAAAAGTGAAAACAAAGCTGTTTCAAATCTTCTTTGTTAACAATGCTCTCATTCATTGTATTTTCGCATTGTGTTTCTTCTTTTTTATATGTAAGATTTGAAAAAATAAATGTCCTAACTTCATATTGACAAAAAATGTTTTACATTTATCTTTCAATCTGAATGTTTGATACATGCAAAGCAATTATTGAATGTTAATGTCTTCTTAAACAGTGGCGTGTTGTTAAATATCTGTACACACACCAACCACAATTTGTGAGGGAAGCAAGTTTTCATGAAAACAATTGAACAGATGGTGTTGGTGGCAACAATAATGTTGGGAAGACCAACGTAGTAAGAAAGGTGGGAGGGGTGTTACTTTTACAGGGTGTTTAGGATTTGTGTTTAGCTAGCAATAATATGGTTGTGGCTGAAGCCAGGTTGAACTGAGCTCTGATGGATGGAAAGACAGCACACAATGGTACAGATGTGTTTAATAGGTCAGCGCTTTGACAAGCTGTTATCCCATTGTCAATAAAAAGTGACATGAGTCTCACTGAGAAGACAGCAGTAGCAGCAGGCAAAGGCACACCTTCAGGTTATGGCATATCAAGCACTGGTTCACACAGCAGAGTCACCACAACAAAAATAATAAAACTATTCAACATGATATGGACTTAGTAAGCCATTACAAATGCAACACAATCATTAATATTCTCTTATCCTTTTGAGAGTGGGAGGCGGGGGTTAATAGCGGTAGGGAGGTATCTTCATACAAATTGGCTGACTTTCCTTATAACTGTAGTGACCCCTTACAAAAAAGGGGGACTAGCCAATAAATTGAAACTCAAATGATATGTACAATTGCGTGTGTACAGTGTAGGGGATAAAAAGTTAAATAGGGCTGACTTGCAACTTAGAAAATCAAATCAGAGAGGAACAAACTAAATAAGCTGCATAAATTTAAAGGAAAATGAAACTAGTGCAATACATAGAAGCTGTCAAATTGAAATATTGCTAAAAAATAATTAGTTGCTTTAAAAGGTTAGATTTATTTAAACAATTTTCTTTTCTTTACATCTGTGGTTTAAAAGAACAATTTCATATAAGATAAAAGAAAAAAAAAAGGCTAAAATATTAATATTTTAGATTCAACTGTTTCACCAAAACACCAGCATGAAAGATGTTTGAATTTGGCAAAAAAATAGCATAAAGAAATTGGATTATATATAAAATAATGTGACAGAATAAAATTATATAAAACAAAATTAAAATGGAAAACAAAAACTGCAGCAAAATTAACAACAATTTGTGTAAAATTAGTAAGTGAAGGAAATTAAATAAATATTAAATATTAAGTAATGATAATGAATTTAGCAATTTATACAAGTGCACTGACTGACTGAAAAAATTGGATTATAAAGAATTACTGTCTACCAAAATAAGAAATAAATGGAACAATATGATTATTGGTTGAGCAACAGCACATTTCTAAAGAATAGACCAACCGAAATTGATTTGAAAAGAATAATCCCTAATTTAAAATTTTGGGGGGAAATTTGAATATATCAACTAAAAGGATGTGGATCCTGCATTAAAGGAAACATAAAAAAAAAAAAAAAAAAAAAAAAAAATAAATAAATAAATAAAATAAAAGTCACTATTCAAAAGTCAAATGATTTACAACAATACAAAATAGTTTATTATCCGGTGTATAAGTTGATACAAGTTGAACAATTCTCACATGATTCAAAACTATTAGAATGAAGTGACACAAGAAATGGACATTAAATTGTAGATTATCTTAGTGCATTTAGATATTTCAATTAATACAGAAATTTATTTAATTTTTTTTTTTTTTTTGAAAAGAAAGGAAATCACTGAAAACTTTTGTGAAGAAATCAAACAAAACAATATGCTCAATGGAGCTGTTGTGGGGGAAGGCAAATATCTCATAATAGAAGAGAGAAAAAGAAATTAATTGTTAAATAAATGTAATTTGGTAGCGAGAACTTCTGGAGATTGTCTATCAGAAGAGAAAGTCTGCTATTTGCAGGCAAAGACAAGAAGAGGAAAAAAAGAGAGAAGAGGAAAAAAAGAGAGAAGAGGAAAAAAAGAGAGAAGAGGAAAAAAAGAGAGAAGAGGAAAAAAAGAGAGAAGAGGAAAAAAAGAGAGAAGAGGAAAAAAAGAGAGAAGAGGAAAAAAAGAGAGAAGAGGAAAAAAAGAGAGAAGAGGAAAAAAAGAGAGAAGAGGAAAAAAGAGAGAAGAGGAAAAAAAGAGAGAAGAGGAAAAAAGAGAGAAGAGGAAAAAAGAGAGAAGAGGAAAAAAAGAGAGAAGAGGAAAAAAAGAGAGAAGAGGAAAAAAAGAGAGAAGAGGAAAAAAGAGAGAAGAGGAAAAAAAGAGAGAAGAGGAAAAAGAAAGAAGAGGAAAAAAAAGCAAAAAGGAAAAAAAGGAAACGAAAAAAAAAAAAGAAGCATTTTTAATTGACCTAGTTGCATGCATCTATGTACATTTTTGGAAAGTCATCCAGTACTTGTATATCTTCCAACAAAACAAGGCGGGCTGAAATGGGATAGAAGAGGAGCTGAGAAAAAATTAAGCAAATCAATAAAAAATGAATATGTTATGTTAGAAAATAGGAAATATGCATTATAAAAGATGGATAAGTCTAAGAAAGGTTGACAGGATTCTAGTGCTTCAAGCTTTGAAGAAATAAAGAGAACTGAAGCAACAAAGATCAATTATTTTCCAAAGATACACAAAGAAAGAAACAGAAATGGTAAATTAATATTTTTAAGGTATTATGTATTTCTGTTCCATAAAGAAATTAGAGAGGGAGCAAGTGATAAAATGTGAGGAGGGTGAATCAAACATCAATGATTAAAAAGTATATATAATAGAAATGTTATAGAACCAAAGCAATCAAATGAGAATAGACTTGATTTCATGATGTGTCTTTTCATCAGACTTGTTCAACTTTTACAGTGTGTCAGTCCTAAGAGAATTAGAAGTCTACCAGTATTCATTATTGACAGCAAGAATCTTAACATTGGATATGCAGATGACACAGTGTTGACAGCAGAAACAGAAAGGAAACTACAGGAACTCCTACAGAAGGTAATATATGAAAGCAAGAAGAAAGGACTAAACATAAATTGTAAGAAGGTAGAATGTATGGTTGTCAACAAAAGGAACATCCCAAGACATGAACTAAGAATTGTAGATGCCAAAATCAAGCAAGTACAACAATTTAAATATCTTGGGAGTATTTTAACAGAGGATGAAAAATGTGACACAGAAATCCAAAGGTGCACTGGAATAGCAAAAAATACCTTCCAGAAGATAAGCAAAATATTAAGAAACTGAAAAATTTCATTAGAAAACAAAGAAAAGAGTACTGAACTGCTACGTAATTTTAATATTCCTATATGGCAGTGAATATTGGACAATTTACTCACAAAAGAAGAGATTTGAAGCATCAGGAATGTGGTTCTACAGAAGGGTTCGGAGAAACCCATGGATTGAATAGGTGAGTAATGAGGAAGTTTTAAGGAAAATGGAAACAAAAAAGATACTTAGAATCAGAGAGACAATTGAAATTTTCAAGGCACATGAGGAAGGGTAACTTGGAGAATATGACACTCACAGGACATTGAAGGCAAAAGTGGCAGAGGAATGCAACGAATAACCTACATAATGAGCTTGTGCAAATAGTTGGCAGGACAGCAACTAGGAGAGATAGTAAAAAAGAACTACAAAGGAGAGCCATGATCGACCATGTCCTGAAAGGACATGGCACATAGAAAACTATGTAAAAAATTAAATTGGTTGAGAAGTAGGGATAAACAAAATAATTCCAGCCATAAATAAAATGTCCCAGAAAAATGATTTGAACACTGAAGATACAGGTGCAATAGAAAATGCTTATCAGTAGACCTGTGTAGATGTGCTAAATACTGAGAAAGAAAAAATGTTTAAATAAGTAAGAGTAGGAAGAATAAAGTTTTTTTAACACAATTTCAACTGAAGTGAACAAATATATTGAGAAAGCTACAGAGATATGGCAAGCCTATAAATTTGAATCCTTTCAAACAGATTGATATTGTAATTGGATAGTTAGGAGTCTCCCTCTCACCATACAAAACTGAATTCAATAGAGTCTCTCAAAAAACATTCTCTCTGCAACAAGTAGAATACTCTTTAATAATGATTAGAACTAAACCATTTCTAATATCCAATAGTCAAAGATATCAAGAGTAATTAGTGACAGAGTAATCACGTGTTCAATTTCTGGGATGGCCGTATGTACTTGGACTCAATGGAAAGTAAGAACAAGATATCCCTAGATATGGGCATAGAGCAAGAACAGTCTACTAGGTTAAATAACATGTTCAATTTGGAATTCCCTGTATGTTACCTGGATCGATATACATCTAATGAAGGGCGAAGGACACAATGACTGATATGTTGTGATAACAACAAAAAGGAAGACTATAGTCTACATGTAAATAGTATCAGCAAGAGGTTTATAATAAAGAAAAATCCCTGGTATATATATATATATCAGAAATTAATCTAACTATTCAGCACATCTCAAATCAAATTTTATTCCGGTGGGTTTGGTTTGCATTACCAACACAAATTTATGATTGCTTTATTTCCCAGTTAGTGTAATGAGTGTTGGGGAATGTTAAAGGTAAAAGATGAGTCCAAAGAAAGTAAATAATCCTCATCTATTATAATGAGTGGAAAAAAAAAAAAAAAAAAAAAAGAAGAAGAAGAAAGAATGAAAAGTCTCTTTACTGGTCGTGGTTCAAGGAGATTTACAACAATTATTTTCTAGAAATATATAGAATTTAATTCTTTTTAATTGATTTTTATGCTTGTTTATCCCTATATAAACGCTTTGAAAAGTATATTTTTAAACTTTTCCTTTATGATCTTTAAGTAATTCATATCTTATTTATCTTGCCTTTGCTTTTCGAGTTCTTAATTTGTTCAAGTCACTAGTCCAGCAATCTTAGAAATAAAGATAGTATTAAACAAAGAAAAATTCAAATTACATTTTAGGAATTTATAAAGAGTAATGTTATCGACTTCAACTGAGTAATTTAACTAATTTTACAATCAGTATTTAAGTTTAACCATATTTAAGTAACTCTCTCTTATAGTTCAAAAGTACAAGAGGAGCCATCAAAAGTACCAAGATGATTGCTATTTGCACAGCGGTGAAGGTACATGTCAAGTTGTGTAACTAAAGAACAGAACTGCTGATGCATTTCACACAAATTGTATAGGTGAGAATGCATATGTCTGTGATAAGTGAAATCAATATGAAAATGAAAGTGACTGAAAAAGAGACAAACGATTATGTATAATTAATGAAGAAGTGTGCAGACAGAAGAGAATCGAGAAGGCATTTCACTTCCTCAGAGTCAGAAGGAAGACACCAACTCCCCCATCCTAATGCAGCAGCATGTATACAAAAGAATAGAAATTAATCAATAAAGTGTATTTATGGTTCAATGAAGGCAAGAGGCCATTGAAGAGGATATACAATCAAGGGAAGCGATTTGATGAAGAGAAAAGTTCCAATAGAGGCTAAAAGAAAAGATAGGCAAATGAGAAATAATGTAACAAAAATAAAAAAAAAAGAAAGAAAAATTATTGCAAAATTAATTAGAGCAAGAACAAAAATAGATATGTGGGTTCAGTTCAGAACAATGACAACACATCGTGATTTGTCATTGGGCCAAATGATGCATCCTACGATAAATTCTTATCAATAATTAGTGCCATTAAAATTAAATTTTTTGTTTTAAGTACCATATTCCTTCAGAATGTAGGCACTCAGGGTTCTTCACAACTTCCTTTAATCTGTGCAAATTGTCATGACTACTTGGAAAAGATAGTGATTTACTTGTTGTCTTCTTAGATTAGAATTCAAAGTTTTCCTTCTCTGAAATTGGCTACCCTGTGATTTAATCCATAGGTGGAAGGAAGAGAGTTGGATTCATGCCTTTTTCAATATCATTAGTGCAAAATGAACAGGCTATGTTAGAATTTGTTGTGTTCATTATCAAATTTAAATCCAAGTGGACTTTTTGCTTGCTTTCATATGGCAATTCTTTGGCCCCTTGTAGTTTTTCAAGGCTCTTCTAAAACACTGATTTTTAAACATTAACCTCATATTTATAATGTGCACGCACACACACACACACAAATAAAGAAAATATATATACACATGTGCAGACACACACGTGTTTGTGTCAAATTTAATTAAAAAGGGTATACCAAGCATTTGAGGTAACTCTTTCAGTGGGCCATCTTTCAGATGTAGTGAAAGCCTTAAGATGGCAATTTCAAGTACAAAACAAGAAAATACATGTTATACTTAGAGCATTAGGTATAAGCAACAGCAATTTGAAGATAACTCTCTCCTTCAAGAAATTGGTTATCAATGATAATGTTCTGACTACAAATCTGCTGTTATTTCCCTTCACCGCCCTCTCTATATTTTATTTTTTAATGTACTTTCTATCACATAAAATTTATTGAGATGCAACCAAATTTTTATTCCAAAAATGCAGCCCAGAGGAAAAAAGTTTGGGAACCACTAATTTAGTAGAGCCAGGTCACCATCAGTCAATGTGTATCAATGCAACTGCCTACATAGAGGTGCTGGACATAGTGGTCAAGCCCTAGATCAAAGAGCTAACTGCATGTGTTCCAGCAGGACACTGTTACCTCTCATATGGCCCATATTCTCAGACAGCAATTCCTAAGTTACAAACTTGGAGTTGCTGGCTGAGAATTTTTATAATCATATCACCGCCAACATGTGGACTCTGAGCTTGTTTGATTTGAATCCTCTGGACTACTACTCTAGTTGCATTCATTTTATTCACATTTTATCAGCTTGTAACTTTATAAGACTTATTTCAGGACATTGTGAATGCATTGAAATAAAGTGCCATTTAAACAAAAACAGATGGTAGATGTTTTGCAACTTTATTACAACATATATTCTTTATTAAGGAATGGTTTCATTAACTTTATTGATTGTTTTTGGTAAAAATGAAATATCTTGTTAAGGAAATATGTAGTTTGGATTAGCTGCAGAAGTTGCATTTGCATGTCTGGCATTATCACTATGGTAAGAAAATCAAATATTGCTGAATATCATAGATAACTAATAATGATTTTGTTTCAAACCCAAAACGATGTCTGATAGCAGAGTCATCCTTTGAAGAAAGCTTTTGTACTATTAGCAATGTGAATTTTTTCTTTCACACACATTGAGTGTTAGCTACATTTATGGGGATAGAATGTATATAAACAACGTGGACATAGAAATCAACACTACATGAACATCACACACACACACAC
>OZ038501.1:32378233-32433233 GCA_964036315.1 Acanthosepion esculentum | reverse complement strand
GATTTTGGAGGAATAACAAAAAGGAGGTTTGCAAGCACAAAGCAGTCAAGAAAATTTAAAAGATTATGGTGAATAAATGCCATTTTCCCCAGGAAACATCAAAGAAACTACAATCTCTAAGCAGTTTTATAAACAGGCTTTCTTGTAATCTTATCAATAGATTGAAGATAAACAGCATTAAATCCAGTTTAGATTAATTCATGATAGATCCAAATAAGAAAAGAAAATTGGCTGCTTGCTATTTGATTAAGTCCTCAATCAAGACAGAAAATGAAACAAATATGTGAATGAAGACTTTATCAAACTGAATATTACCTCAATATTTGGCACTTACTCAATGTCCTCTACAATCAACTGAAGCAAGGAAGACACTGAACTCTTGTATACCAAATACAAGTGATGGCAAGATTAAATTATTTCCTTCAATCCCCCATCTCAAGCAGAGTGCTTATCCTTTTTCAATTAATCCTGCAGCAAGTTTATGCTAGATATCAGACCATGTTGGGCGGAATGTTTATCTGAACCAGCACTTATTTTATAAGTTAAAAAATTCCCATCATCACAATTATTCCAGACTGTATTTGTATTTGGTACAAAAGAGTAATATATATATATGAGAAAGAGAGAAAGAGTGGATCTTTTCTATTAATTCACCCCAAAATAAAAAAGAATTTATATTTACTAAAATTCACACCAAATTCTCCCAGAGTGAGTCCCTTCCATTGCACTCTGGTTGGGTTGACCTTTGTGATCACCCCAAATGTGGTCGGCTTGTGTGTGCTGTTTCTACATGTGGGGTCTCACCACAATAAACAAACCAAAAACAGATTATTTTCTTTTTAATTATAAGAAATTCCTTGCAAGTACATCCACACTTGTGAAATATGAATATAATTTTTCATTTTCTGGAGTTGTTGTGAGGCAAGCTAAACAAATTTTGATTTAAAATTTATAATCTCAAAAGTGTCAAAAATTTAATAATAAAAAAAACAAACTATGATTTAAAATTTATGATTTCTTGGGGTGAATTAATATTTGTAATAAGTAACTTTACATTATTTGGGGTGAATTAACAGATACGATCCAAGAGATTTTATTCTGTAACTGTTTAATCTGATTACCTGATGTTAAAGACATATGGCTACATGATCTACATTGAATAAATATCACTAAATTTATTTTGACTGATTCATCACATCCAAACATGATAGTGATATGTACAAAAAACATGACAAAAGGAAACATTCAAATTTTTCTTTATGAAAACCTAAATACACACACACACACAGTGAATTTCTCACTATACAAAACACAGCTATAAATTTGGAAAGGGATATTTAGAAAAAAAAAAAAAAAAAAAAATACTCATAGTGCCTCCTGTGGAGGATGTGTCTACGAAACTATAGTAGAGATCCTGAAGGTAACACCAATCAGCTAAGTGACAAACTTTATAGTTGTACTGATTCTCTCATTATATATACACACACACACACACACACACACACACACACACACACACACACACACAGTTGACTTAGAGAATAATATAATACAATGTGACAGAAATATCTCCCACATAATGGTAAGATATTAGCTATATGAAGACGCCATTGCTAGTAATATCTTACCATTATGTGGGAGGTATTTCCTCTGCATGCTGTATTAAATTTATTACACATCAATTCTTTATATTATTAAAGACTAGTTATATAATTCACTAAAGAAACACCTTAAATTCAAATAGGACACCATCTTAATTTTGTACAATATTAGGAATTGAAAAACATGCCTTAAAATTAAGCTAAAACTTTTTGAAAATGTCAATCATTGTGTTGGATTGAGGACATTTTTCAAGTTCATTTAAATATCTTAATAGAAAATCTGCGAAAAATAAAATATGGGGGTTGACTTATGTTGGAGATTTGTTCCTCAGGCGTGAAGTAACCTGATTTTCGATGTAGGCTACAACTCACCTACATAAGTACTCATGAGTCTGCCTTAAGCTTGGGAGCCATAATGAAGAGCAAAAAGTTCCCAAAAAATCAACACAAATGAGAGATAGTGAATGTAGCACAATCTAATATGGCGTACAGCTGGTGAAGAAACATTGACAATGTATTATATTATGGGAGATGGGTCTGACGTAACCCAAGAACTTTGTGTAAACTTTTTGTTCTTCATAAAATAAATGTTTCTACAACTACACATAATAAACTTCAATCATTTCCACAACTGTTCAAGTTTTGTTGTGATGAAATAAAATAATTTCATAAACATTTTAATTTAGCCTAATTGCCCAATAATTCTTTAAACAATCAAGGCAGAGATCCTGATTATTTCTTTAAAAAAAGTAGAAAATAATGCACACAATATGTCTTTCCACTTTAAAATATATATTCTCCTTTATAGGGGATGTGCAGAGGGACTAATGGATAACAGCTTGGAATAAGAAATCAGAGAGCCAAGTTCAAATTCCAGTCAAGTTTGTAACATTCACTTAAGCATATATGCCTTTAGAAAAGGTATGAATCCATCTTTTCTCCTCCTAGCTATGGGCTAAAGAGAATTTGTATCTGGAAAAAAATCATTGTTATTAAAATAATAAAAATTGTTAATGCAACATTCACTTGCAAGAAATGTTTCAACTTTAAATAAGTCACAAAGTGTTGATAAGCCATAAAAAGAAAATCAATATTTTAGTTGAGAAATAAAAAAATTTTTTTATAAGGTGTACATTATCAAACAAAAATTTATATTTTTAAAATAAACAAAGAAGCACAAAACAACACAAAAGATAGCCTGAATTCATTTAAAAAGTTAATATGAGAAAAGGAATGTTTGTCAGAATTTTCTATTTCCTATAGAAAAACTTTGTGTATTGTATGTTTTAAAAAACCTTCTTGTCTATTTGCAGCATGAAGGAAAACTGGGTTTTTAAGAAAATATAAAATTATCCTTTTACAAGTCAATGGAAAATCACAGACTTATAATAATAATTATTCAGATGTACAATTCTTTAGAACACGAAGATTGATATTTACCAGAGAGGATTGTAATCCTTGGAAACAAGAAAGGATACAATCTCTCAAAACAGGCAAGAAAAAGATATCAAGGGAGAAAACGGATATTGCTTTTACATACAATGTGCAAGTTTTGCTTGTACTCTCAAAATCCTCCATATTTCATGTATAATTTACAGCAGATGATCATTATTTTGAAGAACATTATATAGTTTTGTAAATACATCCTGATCTGAATATTAGCATGTATTTTCTTGATATCTGTCAATTAAATATGAAAATATATTAAAAATCTTCAAACAGTGTATATATTAGAAGTTGTTACTCAGGAATAAACCACAAGATAGTAAGCAATGATGAAATTCTTACCCTTTACATCAACACTAACTAGTATCAGATGCTTGTTCACATATGACTTAATAGCAATTCAGATAATGATAAATCCACTGACAATCTGTTTAGTGAATATATATATATATATATATATATATACATTCCCTCTAATTGGATACAAATTAGTTAGGTTCTTATGTCACAAACAAAACAGATTTCGCCAAACCTTTTTGTTAAAAGAAATTAAAATAGAAATTTCTAGGGCATGTGCTGAAGGTAATAAGTAACATAGAAAATGCTTAGTAAGTTGAGCCATAAGATTATAAAATTGACTTTCATAAATTATGGATTTTGGAAAGAAAAAAACTGACAAGAATTAGGTAGAGTTAATATTTGGAAAATGTTTATTGTGATATAAAAAATAAAAAAAGACAGAAAAGAAGACAGAAAAGAATAAAGAATTGACTAATGCTTAAATTAGATAATAACTTTATTGGGTTTAAGCAAGTCCTCCACTTCAAAAGTATACATGTAAAACAAAAGTAAATCAAGGAATAGTAAGTATTCATGTTATCTATCAATAGCAGCTAACTAGTTACATGTTTAAGTGGTTTTAAGTGTCTAATATTTTCTAAACAATGTCTATATGGTATACCAGGCAGGATTTCTGCTTAAAAGCATGGATAAAATATTGGTTTCTGTAAGCATTATGTCAAATGGCATAAATATTATTAGCTATGACAGCTTTTCAGTTAGAATGATGTCATTTAAATTTTCACATGTGACTGACATCCCCACAATAAATTGTTTCCCCATTGGCTACATAAAGTAATTATATTTTCAAAATATTCTATCAGAAAGGAATTTTAAAAGTAAATTACTGACCAATAATTTTCTTCAAGAAAAGTCAGGCAAATAAAGTATATGAAGGCAATAATAGGAGATACACACATTTTATATATATATATATATATATATATATATATATATATATATATATATATATATATATATATATATATAGATAGATAGATAGATAGAGAGAGAGAGAACTCTCCTGTTGTTTTTGACATATGAGGGTCAAGTAGCTCAGTCCTTAGAACTAACAGCCAGACTACCCACACATAACATTTGACTACAGTGGTGAAAACTTATGCAGAACTAACCATGCTTTTTGGAAGAGCTGAATACAAAGAACTGGTGTACAATATGCCACAAGTTCCCCAAAAGACCCTCTGCAGGTTTTGAATTTAGAGTTGTCTTTCTCCTACACTACTTTCCACCCATGACTGTAGTATACAGTCTGTTCTGCTATTTACATACAGCTGGAGGGAGAAGAGATGGATTCATACCTTTCCCAAGAGCATTAGCATATAAGTGAATGTAATGACCTTGACTGGAATTCAAACTCAGCTTCCCAATTCCTATAGCTCTCTAAGGAAAGGGTTTTTTTTTAAAACAGTGGCTTCTATTGCTATTAAGCATTATTCTTCAAGTATGAATTGAGTTCTCTGAGACGCTGACATATTTTGTATAAGAGAAAAACATTAAAATTCCCTTCCTTTCTGCTGTGCGATGATGTCCTAGGGGTAAGATATCTGACTGATGTCTCAGTCAGTTGGGTTTTGATCCTGGCTTGAAGCAATCGAACGTCTAGCCACACTGAGGAGCTGTGATACACCGAGACTGTCTGTCTGTGGATTATATATATATATATATATATATATATATATATATATATATATGTATATATATATATATAAAATGTGATATTGTTGGTTTATAAGCCTGACTACAAACATTTGAGAGGTACAACTTATACAGGGTGTAGCAGAAATACCTCCTACATAATGGTAAGACATTAGTGACAATGATGTCTTCATCTAGCAAATGTCTTGCCATTATGTGGGAGATACTTTTGTCATACCTTGTACAATAGACAGGATACATAGTATATAAAGAATGTAGTACATTCTTTTTCTAGTTTTATTTATGATATTTTAGTCATAAGTGAAACATTAAACATTCAATTTTTTTAGATGCAATGTACTTAACTCAATTTATGTTGTCAGTTGAGTTAAGATTATAATGAAAAAACACGAACCAGATGATGCCCAAAACACTGCAATTAATAATATTCCTAGTAGAAAAGCACTAACAAAAAAGAGACAGAAATGATAGGAAATAATGATATAAATCCATATGAGAAGAAAGATATGGCACCATTTTATTAACCAGAACTCCATTAGGAAATATATATAAATTAGATTATCTGTCCTATCAAAAATGGGAATATAATAATTCTTGATATTTGACAAGTACAAGACAATCACAAAATTGTTATCAATTTATCTGCAAGCTTTAAAAATAAACGAAGAAAAAAATTGGTGTTTTATCTGTTAAGTTTAAAATAACAGAGAACTTCCTATTTCTACTACATTATCATAAAAGTTTGATACACAGAAATAAGTGAATTGCATATATATTTTCCAATTTTGTTTCGTATTTGTTAAGTTTTACACACATGGTTGGAAATGTTAGATCACAAATATTTAGACAGTTACATTCACCGAAGCTTAATATATACTCATTTGTACATAAGAAAATAATAATGGCTGGCCACTTGTATCCAAATATGCTTGTCTGCTTAGGAGACTAGCCAATTACTGTTGCAGATGCCTAGTCAGGCACATTTGTTTGCTCAACACCCACAGATCCTACTTGTGGTTTATACTGCAACTATGCTGAGCAAACCTTAGTTACAGTTTCTGGGAAAGAACACATATGAAGTGATCAACAGTTTGAACAAGGCCAATATCCTCAAACCCAAGTTCATTCACAAGATTTGGGTCAACCCATGGTATGGTTTTCAGGCACTTACCAAAAGTGCCACATGCAAGGATTGCCTCCCCAGGTTGATAACATCAAAAAGTCTCATTTGTGACAAATTGACCATGATGAGATTTGAACCTGGGTCTCATTGTTGGAAAGTGAACATTCTAACCATTTGTCCTTACACTCATGAGAAAATAGAGCTTTAAAAAAAAGACAATCTTTGTCTATTCAAACAAACACAGTTATATACAAGACTGAATTAAAATTAATAAACACAGTAACTTATTCGCAAATAGACTTTCAACATGTCAAGTATCAGGAATATATATATATATATATATATATATATATATATATATATAGAGAGAGAGAGAGAGAGAGAGAGAGAGAGAGAGAGATCCTAGCAATTGTGGGTTGATGAGTCGAAAAGCGAAATTTGACCTGCAGGTGAGTTGGTATGTTTATTATTTTAATCTGATTTTAGATCACACTGCTTTACCTAAGGCATTGAGTACTTTTTACTTTTTTAAAACAAGAAAAATTGTTCTTATATGCATATATTGGGGGGGGGGGGGGCTGAAAGTTCTCTGTCCAAACAAAAAGTCCTTGCAACAATTCTGATATTTGCTTCGTCCTGTTAACTTTATTGCTGTCAACTCTTTTTTTACTAAGATATGTATTGTTTTTTTGTTTGTTTTTTTAATTCCACCACTTTTACATATGCTCTAAGACGAAGATATCATGGCATCTGTAAAAAATATACACTATCATGAAAAAAATACAAATAAAAACTCAATTCATGAAAATAAAGAGTTCACAACACTAACAGAAATTCAAGGCATTCACAAAATAGCTACACAGCAACAGAACATCAGAGCAAAATTGATCAGTATTCCAGAACAGACATTAATCCCTTTGGACGAATTTTTTGTAATACCCCTCACCCCTGCACATCCCTGAAAGTTTCCAGACTCTAGAGATGAAAAAAATCGCTTGCGGTCATCAAGTAAAATGAAAATAAGTTTGCAGAAAATAAAGACCAGATTGAAGAGAGAATATCTTTGGTAGAGTGTGATATAGCAATTGTTTGTTTTGATTGAATCAATCCTTTTATCCACAATAAACTCATTAAAAAAGATTTTGCTCATAGAGTAAAATGAAAATAAGTTGATCAACTGACGATGGGAAATAGGCAACCATGTGGAAAAGAAAAGAATGTAATTAGAAAAGGGAAATCAAAGAACACAGTTAAAAGAGATTTAAAGAAAAAAGAATTCGTCAAATTTGAACCAGGTAGGTATCTGCAAAGATTCAAGGACATGTTTGTCTTGTCATGTTTCGATGGCTTATTTTACTTAATAATAAATGGTTTCAAAATTCAGGTCATTAATCAGCTTAAAAGTTTTCTCTTTGGACGTGATTGTAGTTTTTGTTTCTCCTTTTATTCCACTAAAAATGAAAAATAGCATCTTATTGTTATTATTGTTGTGTAAGGTTTTCAATTTTGTCAGATGTTACCGATTGTAGTTAAAAAGTTATCACCGTTGTAACTCAAGCAGTAACCGACACCAGTAAGAAAATAACTTTAAAAAACAAAGTTTGAAATCACGTTTAGTTTTTTAAATGCAGAGTAAATTATTTGAATATTAGATCACTTAAAAATAAGTTAGATTTTCAGCTTATGCATGTTTAGAAATATGAAGATTTTTTTCTTTCTATTTGGTTCCTAAAAAAAAAAAAATCACATTCAATGACACATGATTGAATATATCACTTTTTTCTTTTCTTTTTAAAATTTTAACAACATCGTAAACCAAGAATTCCGATTATAATTTATGAATAATCCAATTAATTCAGAATGATTACATACAAATGATTTAATTTAGGTTATTTGAGCTTTGATTATAAAACTCAAATCTCTGAAACAATGTTGTAGCTCCTAGCCTCTTAAGCTCTATTAAAAAAAAATTCTTTCACCATTTTAAAGAATTGTTGACATATAGACCGGTCGGCAGCGAAAAAGCCAGGGCGGAAAAGAAAGAGAGAAAGGGAAAAAAAGAGGAGGTGATCTATCTAAAGAAGCACTTTGAGAATCATGAACATTGTAAAAATTGTAATCTGATTCACAGTCTTACATTCTCCAACAAGGGAGGTAGAAAAGCAAGTTTAACCCTTAAGTAAAAAGCACTTTCTCTTGTCTTAGTAAGTAAATCTAAGACAGTTAAAAAGCTAATTAAATGGAGTTTGGGGGAAATGTCATGGAAGCAGGGTTGGTTAGAGGAAAAGAAGTTCGACAAGTACTAAGAAATGATTTGTACTTTCGTAGCTTGTTACTGTTCAGTGATATTGATATCAGCAAAATAAAAACAATGAAAATACGAGATTTACAAAGAATAATGAACAAGCGAATCACGTAATAAACGGGCAACGTTTTTGAAAGAAAAATCGAAGAGTTCTTTTCAGCGCGCCAAGAAAACATTTGAACATTAAAAGGCCAAAGATTCATGATGACAAAGTGTGTTCACTGTTCAGTTTTTTCTTCATTGCTATTCAATTATTTATGGTGCACAACCTTTTCTTCATTTAACTTTATATTATTCCCACTTGAATTTTTAAAAGGAAAACAATTCTTCTTGAATCCTAAATAAAAACATAGGGTATCAGCAATGAAGTTTTGTTACTAGTACAAAAATCAAGGGACTAAAAACATTTTAGTAAAAAGAAAAGCGGTAACCGTGTCTAAATACAACCTTTGCTGCAATTAATTAGGTAAAAGATTTTTTTTAGCCTAAAATTATACTGGCACAATTAAGTATGTCATAACTTAAGTGTCGTAACCTAACCACCATCTGATTCTTTGACAAACTTGTAAAACTACTCAAATACAGAGGAGAACGAAAGGGAGAATTAAAGAAACTAACAACATTAAAACCTTTAAAATACATGAATGAATGCAACTGGAGAAGATTAATGAAGAAATGTTATTTTTTTTAAAGTCAATATGCAAACTCCCTTCCAGTCTTTAATTCATCATTACGAGAAAAAGGAAAAGGGAGGAAAAGGAAACGGAAATATATATTCTTTGATAACAGCTTACAAATTGATTATCAAGAGTGAAAACAATAACTGACAATTATGGATAAAAAATAAAATTCATTAGAAATTGCTACAGATTTAATTCAGTTGCGTAAAGAAAGACAAACCGCTATTTAAATCTCTTTGTAAATTTAATAATTCTGAATTAAAAACACTTTCAAATAATTTTCCAAAACATCCCTTTAAGTAAAACAGTTTTTTTTGTTTTAATCTGAAGTATTTGAACACAATAATTAATTCCATTTTGAGAGAAGAGGGTGGCAGAGAATTGCAGAGTGCAGAATGGAAGAAGGAGGAACATGAAGAATGGCACTGCCAGCAAATACTCCATTTGTACAATAGTATTTCAATGTAAACGTTACAGACGGAGTCTTAGCACGTGACTGCAATATGCTAACACCGACATGTCTCCCCAGGTGATGACGATATTGAGGTCATTTGAATTAAATGGGCTTCAAGATCACAACACAACCATTTTTTTTTTTGCAAGTCAAAAGTAGAATTATCAGACTTTTAAAAACCTCAAAAGAAATATCTCCAAATAAAGTAAATAAAAAATCCATAACAAAATTATTATCCCAATGTGAAAAAAAGGGAAGTTTGTTGGGGGAGGAGGAAATCTATTTTGTTTCTAAATCACATTTGTCCCCCCACCCCAATCATGAGTTTACACACATGTAAAGCAATTTTCCTATCAGTCACATATTGAATTAAAAAAAAAATGTAATTTAAACAGCTAAAAATGAATAAAAAAGGAAATAATATTCTCTAAAGTTATTCTTACGAATACTCAGTCTCAGTATGTGGTTAAAAAATGCCTTAAAAATATTTTTTTTCAGGAAGTAGGGAGGGATGGATATAAAAACATAACTTCAAAAAGTCAAGCACTTTTGTGACCAGAAATCATCAACAGGTACTAAGAAAAACAATTTTTTAACAAAACTGAATCACTTCAAAGAAAATATATTTCATTGACGTTATTGTAATTACCTGATCAAACAAAATAAAAAACAATGTTTTCAATAAGATTATAGAAATTCTTGCTTAAAAGATAAAAAAAAATATAGCCTCTGTCCAGATTGTTCAAGCATAAAAGCTGAAGTAATGGAAGTTAAATAAAAATAATACAAGACACATTTTCATAGAATCTACTCCAGATTTATTCCTTTAATTCTTAAAACTCGGTTTGCTCTTAGTTATACGAATATTCAAAAATTGAAGTCACAAGTCTTAATTTTATCATTTCAAAAATAACAAACAACAACAATTGATGTAAAAAAGAAAACTGTGATTGATTGTCATTGTTGTAATACAAAAATCAGTCAAAGCGTGGAAACGTTTGGGTAAATTATCAGGGATAGCACGAAATGGGACGTAATAAATAACACGTTTATTCGAAAGAGTATACGAAGAATTAAACCACAACAGAGTCACATGGTGAGAGCAAGTATTTCTTTCCTCTTCACATGTGGGTCAACGCCGGAAAAAAAAAACTACATGTGTTCAGTGTAGTTACATCATAAATAACGAGGTCAGGTTGCAAGCGCCGAGAAATAAAAATCGGCTAATGAGATAAAAAATATGAATTGCCTAGAGTGGAAATTAACCTTAAAAAAGGAAGTTAAATTCAAATGTATATCAAGCAATTTTTTATGTGCAGAAAATGAATTAAAATTAAAAATATGGGAATAGGAAATAACTAAATTTTAAATTGCATTTTTCAAATAAGCTAAGCTAAACAGGCATTAAAAGCGTTTATTTTCCTTGTGTAGTCTGTCATCATACACACACGAAACTCCCAAATCATAGGTTAGTTGTTTATTTATATATTTCTTTTAGTTTTAACATATAGTAGAATTGGACTCATTAAAAATTAAAAACTAATTTATTGGCCTATTTTTAGTTTTTAACCATTCATTAATGTCTTTTTATGAAGGAAGGAGACTGTTTATCCAGCGAAAATATTTCTGGTTTTCATTAAGACACCCACTATGAAAGCAAATATTTATCAGTGTCAACTTTTCGAATAAGTGTAGTTAAAAAAAATCCTCTGGACTAATTAGAAAGACAATCCAGTTGTTGTTGTTGTTGTTGTAGTGAAAGATGGCGTCAAGGGCACGTCTACAACATTTTACGGACATATGTGAAAACATGCCGACTGAAAAAGGAGGTTTTTGTTTCTTGCGGTAGAGAATTGGGCCGAGAGGAAACCAATGGCCGGAGGAAAGAGTTCGACATGTCAGCAACAATTGCATGGTCATGGATTGGAATGAATAAATCCTTCTCTAGTGACAGAAAACAAGAAAAGAGAGAGAGAGAGAAAGAGAGAGATGATGATAATGATTATGATGAAGCGGACGTAGTAGAGAACAAAAACAAACCATCTAACAATTGGCTTGAACCTAATGATGGGTAGAAAAGCTAAGCTTAAAAAATTATGGACGATGTCAGTGTGCCTTTAGATAGGTAAACGGGTATATTGATTAATGAAGAGAAAGAATAGCAAAGTGTGTACGTTTAGTAGAGAGAGATAGAGAAAGAAATAATAAAAGATCGCCTGGGGCAGCTTGGACCATTCACAAACTGCCCACGATGTAAAAGGCAATAAATAATAAGAAATAGGTGAAGTGGATCGGATATTCAGTTATTACAATTGGCAATAGTTGGTTGGCCAGCAGAAAGGTGATCATTTTCCTGTTGTGTACGTCTATCTTGCATGTAAAGCAAGGTAAGTAGTAGGTAGATATGATGACTTGGGTAGGGTAGCAGTCTGACCTGGGCGTATGGGAGCCATCACGTAAGACAGACAGGGGCAGCAGCCACATGAAAAGGGGAAAACACAAGCACTTCACAGCACCAAATGCCTTCTTCAACAGTGAAAAAGCACGGGTAGGTTAATTGAGATACGGGGAAAGTAAAAAGGGTAATCAGTTTATCTAACTAGAGACTGTAAGTGTAATTAATATAATTTAATTAAACCAAAGAAGAATAATGTACACACAATTGATATGCACGCACAATGTCTACATTTCTTGACATACAAAGAAGATAAGAATTGATGAAGTGAAGCATCATTCAAAGTGAACTATAATGACTTTATTTTTACGGGAACATAACATATTATTTTAAAATAATAATTGAATAAAATTTAAAAAGAAAGGATAATATGGAGATAGTTTTAAAACGAAACAATGACTTAAAATCACAGGATACATTTTTTTTATTAGAAGGGTAAAAAAAAAATGTTTTTAAAAAATGCACAGCAAATAAATATCCATATACCATATCATTATGAATAGAATCAATTCAGATGGAGAAAAATAGTTTAGTTCAATCATTTGTCGTAATAGTAAAATACAAATTTTATTTTATTTTTTTTAAGGATTAAGAACTAAAATAGAGCATTGATTTGGATATAAAATGATATTATAGATTGCACATCAGAGAGTTGAGAATAATAGTCGTAGTAGTAGTTGTGGAAGTGGTTGGTGTAGAGATGTGTATTTTTTTTGACATGTGTAGCAGCAGAAGCGAAGGCAGCATGGCTGTGTATATTTATAGACATAGGTGTTGGGTACATGTGTGTGCGATGATGGATTTTATCTGCATTTTATTAGTATTATTCGTGTACAGCATTCAGATGAAAATTTTTCTGTATTCGAAAATGCCACAATAACTTTGGTTTATGTGTTGAAACCATGATTTATTTTTTAAATTTTCAGTAGTTATCTTAAAAACAAAACAAAATAAATTGGTAGGTAATAGGTATAAGCGAGATGACCCATCCCCTGAAAAGAGCAACTACTAAATGGTGAGTTTTAGTATTGGTTGGCCAAATTGTCCGTTCGGTTTAAGAATTTGTTTTATTTTCGACATTAACCAGAACGAACAATACTTCCTTCCACTATCTTTTGCAATCTTTCAGGAAACTTCACAATTATTCATCTTCCCCCAATTTTTATCTTTAAGTAATAAAAAAAATATTAAAAAATGCTCTAGTTGCCTTTTGCAGTCTTCAATAGAATTGATCTTTTTCATTAAGAAAATCCTGTAAAAACCGGAATATGGTAATCCAATGGTAAAAGTGCAATATCTGAAGACATTGAATGAATCAAAACTTGCCAACCAAGTGGTTTCGTGTTATCCTGATACCATGATAGGATTACACCTTGCTGTCTCTTAATTAATTCTGGATGCTTTTCAATCAATTTCTCCCTTCAGTTGGGAGCAGTGCGTGTTCAAATAAATCGTTTGGTTCCAGGAAGGAGCTGCTTGTGGAGGACTCCCTTCAAATTCCACCATATACACAGCAGTACCTTTGGTTGGATGAAAACCGGTTAGTAATTGTTCATTTCTCTTCTTGCCCCATGAACTCTTTCATTCTATGTTGTTGGAAAAAATATTTTCTCTTGCCTGACACACTTCGTCTCAAAGACAAAACATTTTCTTAACGTTTAAGTAGAAAATCACATAGGGAGATGCGATCCAGTAGAGATCCTATTCTTATGTGGAGGCCAAATATCAAAGCGACTAACATAATCAAACGTTGTAGAAGTTTGTTTTTTCAATGTTTCATTTGATATCTTGAGTATGTTGGCTCTCATGTCAGTTAACAGTAACACTGATTATTTTCATGTAGATTTGTTCGCTAGTTAATTTGAACTCGTAACTGGCCTGCATGACCGTGGAGCATCATTTGTCGAAAAAAAAAAAAAAATTGCAAACTCATTTTGACACGTTCAATTATTCACATAAGCTTTTCCATAAAATGTATTTTTTGCATTTGAGTTACATTTTTACCTTTCTTAAAAAAACAAAAAATGCATATTATATTTTTAATTTAATTTAAATGATGCTTACTCTTCGATTTTCAATAGAATCAATATACCTCATTTTTAATATACACTGATACGATAACCGTGAAAACAAATTTAATAAAAATGATTTTTTTAAGGAAGTTATTTAAAGATAAACACTCCTAATGCCATCTCTAACGACAAAAACAGAACGAACTTTCTGGACAAACCAATACTAAAGAGAAAAAGAAGCAGCAAACAGACTAGCCCCAATTAAGACGATCACCAGCAGTAGTAATAAAATCAGTAAATAGTCGTAGCTGTAGTAGCGCCAAAAATACAAGTGTCAGTCTTTATTACAAAGGTACTATGTGATGGGTGCTGCTGGTGGTGGTAGTAGTAGTAGTAGTAGTTGACGGAACATTAGACTCAAAAGTAGTAGTATAGCAGCAGTGACAACACTTACATCCAGCACTACCTACCTTTTTGTAGTAGTGGTCGTAGTAACAATACTAATAATACAAGTAGTAAATAAGTATACGGAGGAACACTGTTGCAGCAGTACCACTACTACAATTTAGTAGCAGCAGCAGCGACGACGGCGACGACGAAGACGATGATCACAAGGGGGTGAAGTCAGAGAAGATCCAGAGAAGAAACTGATACTCCAAATATGTCATTAATTCCGTTGAGAAAAGCTAGAAATGACACCAATGCAGCTGCAGCAGGAGCTGCGACATGGACGCCGTTGTCATCATAGTGATTGGTCTTCTCGTTGTAATCATTATTATTATTAGAGAATATTTAACACCAAGAAGAGATCAGTATTATTAAAAAGAGTGAATTTTCCAGATCCAGCAGTAGTAGGAGTAATAACACATATAGGAGCAAAGAGAGAGAATAATCTGTGAGTGTGGTGAAGTCGTGTTGATGTTGTTTCTTATTGTTGTAGTAGTAGACGATGTGATGATGGCGAACAGTAGTAGTAGCAGTAGTGTAACACTGATTGTTGTAATAATAGCCGTGTTGATGTTGTCGGTCGCGTTGCGAAGAAGCGACGGTAAATGGGTGACAAATGACTAAAGCTGCATGTAGAGGCAAACAGGCGATATGCATTGCGATGTGAATGGACGAGAATTTCCGCCAGACATACATCTACACGCTAATGGCCTCTACCACATGCTGCTCTAACTACATGCAGCACCTCACTGAAATGACCCGCCATGTTTTCCTAATAGCAGCAGCAGCAAGGCGGCAGCTGGAGTAGCAGCAGCAGCAGCAATGGTGGTGGTGGTGGTAGTAGTAGTAGTAGTAGTAGTAATAATAAACCTTATAAATAATAATAAAAATAATAATAATAATCATAGCAGTATCCAGTAAGAAGAGAAGGTAAAGCTCTTATCGAAACCGACCTGTCACCCCGGTTCGTGCAGCTGCATACTGGCAGCTGCAGCAGTTCAAATGGTCGGCAAGAGAAGAGAACACATCAAGCAGCAGCAAAAAGATATACACCAGCCCAGTAGTCATAGTAGTGGTAGTAGTAATAATAGTTGTAGGTGATTAAAGCACTATGAGAGAAAACCGTTTTTTTGTTACACACTACTATACATACAGCAATCACATCACACAAGTAAAAATGACTACCGCACCGTTTACAGCAGCCATCAATTAATCATTTCTATAAAAACGTGTATAATTATTTCTGAATGTATTTTGTTTTACTCAATGCAATGATGATGATAGCATATCCTATGTGACATGCCGAAAGCGACTTGTCCACCACAAATAAATACTGATTATTTGACTAAAAAAGGTACATCGTCCATGTTTATGTACACTATGGACTTTGTTGTGCAATAATCAGATAACGGATCTCCTTGTTTTAACAATTCAAACATTTAAAATTCTCTCACGCGAAATTAAGCAAATATTGTTAGATACCTTCAATTTTTACGTTAACCCTCGGGTACACTTTAAAAAAAAAGATGAATATAAACAAGGTGATAAGATAAATTAAAAACATGGCTAACACAATTACAAGTAAAATTTTATATTTTGCATAATTTACGGAGCTTCTTAAACAAAAACTCAACATTTAAAAAAAAATTATGAATCGGATCAAAAGTTGTTCACCAGAATTTTTGCACTTCGTTTTAAAATTAAAAGGGGGGGGAGTGAGAATCAACATTCAACAACAATGTCTGAAAAGAGAAATTGATTTTCATCCATAAGAAATTATACAACACGGTGTCCTCTCTCAGTTGATGCAGCATCTCATCAGCGGAGAGAGTTCTTTAAATTCAAACAATGCACATGTGGGCCATTTCAGATCATAAAAATTGGTGAGAAGAATAAAAAGGATAAATCTCAAGGTTACAAAAATGAGAACTAATATTATTACTGAGTGGGTATTCTGTGTAAATACCAATTTTCGAATAGTAAAGCATACCTGAATATTTTTGGTACCAGGAAACCACAGGTGACACACATACAACCCTCTTTCTTTATGCTTTGTTAGAAACAAAGCTGTATGAATGCAAACTCAGCGTCTAAGACAAATTTACTATTCTGATCGTTTTCAGCTAAAATATTTTCGGCAATAGAATTGTTTTTATTTTATTATCTTCAATGATTATTTAAATGAAAAGTGACAATACATTTATGTTCCTGCCAACAGGTGAGATTCTTTAGTAAAAACATCTCATTTTTTATGAATTCATTATTGAATTTGAAAAATTCGGCTTTCTCTTTGTTGAAAATATATTTAATAAAACGGGAGATCACACACACACACACGTGTTTTGGTCAAAAAGCCATGCTTATTTTTTAATTACACTATTTAATAGTACAAGCACACAATGCATACTAAAAACTATAAAAGTTTCAGTATTACAAATCATGACTTCAACAGTCTCCTTCCTTCTCAATTGCAATATTCCACCTTTAAATAAGAACAGGTATACCTGCGTTATATAAACTTGAATTTTTTTTAAAATTATTTTTATTTTATAGCCATGTGTAAGTTAACCTCTTTCATTTTATAAGTGGAGAACCACTGTCATCAGAGTGTCTCCTTCATGAACCCAAACGATTAAAGTCTGAAGGTGCGAGGTCATGGCTGTAGGTGGATGAGGTAACATTGTCTAACCATGTGCTGTGACTGCTTGTCTGGTCTTTAAGCTGCTGTGAAGCCTTGTATTATCAGGTTGCAAAAGCACATCACTCATCTTCAAATGTAGTCTAGCTTAAAGAAGCTCTGCACCGAGTTTTGACAATGTGGTCACATAGAAGTCAGAATTGATAGTTGTGCCACTGGGTATAAACCCCAACAATATGACTCCATTTTGGTCCCAAAATACAATGGTAATCACCTTTACTGTGGAAAATATTGTCTTAACTTCTTTTTTATTTTATTTTTTTTTCCAAGAATGTCTTGATATTTTTTCTCTATGGCTCATAGTGGTGAAACCAGGTAACATCTCTTATGACTATCCTGCTCAGGAAGGTGTTATTTATCTTGTGCAGCACTAGAAGTTTTTGAATGGTAAAAACTCCTTCCTGGAGCTTGTAAGCATCCTGGGAATACAATTTGCACAGAACTTTGAATAGCCAAAAGATTGTACTAAACTGCAGGTACTACAAGGTGTTTTCAAATAGTGATTCTTCCATCAGCTGGAATGAGAGCATCAGCCTGTTTGGTCTTATTCTTATTCACAGCAGCAGCTGACTTGCCACTTCTGAGCCTGTCACTAACGTCAACTCAGTTTATACATTCTTTCTATTTGCCATGAACTCTACTAACTTGTCTCCTCAGTAGACTTACACCAAATGCAACCTTTCTATAAACATTCACTAACCTCTTGTGAATATTTGCAGCATGTTCTTTTTCCAAAACCAAAACTTTAATGACAGATGTTTGTTTTCCAATTGGGCAGCCATTTTAAAGCAAATTATGGGTAAGATAAGAGAAGGTAACTTCATAAATATTACCCCAAAGATTCTCAAAATTTTATGTTTTTATAGTTAATGCCACTACCAGAAATTCTGAATAATACTTTTGAATTACAGTAGATATTAATACACTTGCACGCACACATTATATATATATATATATATATATATATATATATATATTTTTATTTTTTTTTAAATCTGATGGAAGGGAAAACCAAATCTGAAAGAGGAGTCCCAGAAACCTTTTGTAATCTAATCATAGGTGTTATGATAATGTATCTGGAGCACATTATTAAAGAATATTAATAGCGAAACAAATAAAAAATACTGTTTGTTTTCATTTTATTTTAAACGTTTTTATAAATATTTATGATATATAGGAGTAAAACTAAAAACAAACCCTGAATATCTATAAATTTCATGAGTAAAATGAATGCAATGTATTTATATATGTAAAATGAAAGTGAAAATGAAATTGTGGATTTTGAAATTAATAATAAAAAAAAGTCCAATTTACATTTGGTAAAAACTTCCAATTTTTAGTGAGTCATTTGAAAAACCACAAAAATTTACATACCTCCCTCAACAAAAAAAATGAAAAATTGTTTATTTTTAGCAGGTAGGAGACTAGATCAATTCTAACAATTAAGTATTTTACATTACTTTGAAATGTTAGCCAACTGAAAGGGTTGTGATCAATGAATCCTAACTAAAAAGCAATAAGCAGGAAAACAGAGATTTAAAATTGTTCAATTAAATGCTTAAACCAATTGTTAATATTAATGAGAATCATATAGTTAAGATATTCTGGTGAAACTAAACAAGTTAGAAAGTAGACAAGAAAAATGAAGAAAATGTACTTCAATAGGTTCTCTCATTGTTCAAGAAAGGTATAAGTGATAGTTTATGACAAAATGAACTGAAAGTAAATGGTGTTTGTTGTCATTGACAATATCAAATTCTTCTTTCATTATGTGATATTCGAAGGACGTTTTGATCCCATTTTTGGTTGAGGTACTGATTGAATCCCAATTGCTGACTCAATCAGTAAACTATGAAATCAGTTTGTGCTCTATTAATATATTTTTTATTTTGTAAGGTAATTAATAATAATGAAAATAAAACCTCAACCAAAAATGGGATCGAAGCGTCCTTCAAATATCACATAATGAAAGAAGAATTTGATGTTGTCAATGACAACAAACACGATTTACTTTCAGCTCACTTTGCCATAAATTATCACTTATACTTTTATTGGACAAAGTTTCTTTATCAAATAGGTGCATCTTCAGCTGGTTTTGAACAAGGAGAAAAGATATGATATTGTCTCTCATTGGAAAGGAAATATCAGATGATGAAATTTGTAAAAGATGAAAGAATCAGACTAGAATCAATAAGAAAATAATGATTTCATACAGCAATAAACAGTAAAGGAGTTTAAAGTTTTTAATAGCAATTAGTTTATTTGTTCATTAGCCTCATTATTCTTATTCGTTTACCTGGTTTTAAATGAGTTTATTACTCTACTTGAACTTTTAAGATAATCAACCATTAAGTATTAACAAGATTCAATGATAATTGAATGGTCATACAAGAATCATTCATCATCTCTTACGTGATAGTGAAGCATTCTTTTTAAGAGTCAAGATTTTAAACATCAACTTTGATTTTTTTTCCATATAAGATAAACCAATAATCTAAGTTCTAAATCTATTGGTAATTAATTCAGTTTTAAAAAAAAAAAAATTCTTCCAAAATTTTATATAATTTATTTAAAATGAATTAACTGTATACACAAAACAAAGGCAAAAACAAATTATTGAGGAATTAAAATTTTTCAAATTTAAATACTAATTTTTTTTTTTTCTAAAGAAAATCAGTCTGATCAAAAATTCAGAAATCTACAAAATATTAAAAACAAAAGAAAAATGAGAAATAACCAAATATTGATGGAAAAAGTCAGAAATTAAGCAAATTGACTAATTATGGCAAGTGGAACCATGGTAAAATAGAGCTAAGCTATTTGATTAATTACAGTGAGATAGACTGATGTCAGAGAATTAGAGATCTAATTGTTGGTCTAGATGTGTAACTGACCAGGTAGACATCAAAAAGTTGTGAATGAACAGTTGTAGAGAGGTTCAGTGTTTAAACAAGTGGGTAGCAACACGCTCCTATCTATTTCAGAGCATTTGGCTTGTTGCCTGGAATGTTTCTTTTCAACAAGTGCAGGTTCAACAAAAAAGCTTTTTCTCATTATTTTCTCTCTATTTTTTTTCTTCGACCCTCAATTTATTTTTGTGGAAAAGAATAAGAAATAGTAAAATAATCTCAAACAACTTTCATAGCATAAATTGAGGTTGAGTATTTGTCTAGGGTCATTTTTTTCTTTCTTATTTTTAAATATATTATTGTTAATCTAAAGAGTTTCAGTACTGAGCAATCTTGTTCAGTAGCTGGGCAGCTGATAAAGTTTTTGAAAATGGTAAATAGGCAGCACAGCTGAGAGTCTGTAACAAGAGTAGATCATATTTTAGCTTGCACAGTTGTTCAGACTAAGTCTTTTAAAAAGAAACTTAACAACTTAGAAACAAGAGAAAGAGAAATCTGTTTGACTTTCTGAGACAAGGAGTTATCATTACTTACATTTGGACTAATGTCATCATCTTTGTTGTTATTATAACAGTTTTGGCTATTGGGCCCGCCAACTTTATGAATCTGTTAAAAAGGGTACCCTTTATTAATTCTACCAGGATAGATTATTCTCATTCTGTTGATCATATCCAAGGATAGCCTCTTTTGTTATTTTAGTGCTGCTAAATTATTTCTCACCCTGTTTCCAGTGAGTTTAAGTTTGTACTATCTAGCTCAGAGATTGAACTCACAATTACAAATTCACAAACTAATGCTTTTAACCCATTAGGCCATTATCTAGACAGACAACTGAAAAATACAAGAGGGCACAATAGCCAAAATGTGATAAAAATGAGGACTAGTTCAATGAAAAATGAAGTGATCCGGTTTAACATTTTACCAAATTTGTGAATATTTTCCTATTAAGACTTTAAAAGTTGATGATACCTGAGGACTGAAGGACTTTTTTAAAAAGGCACAGTCCCTATAGTTTAATTAACATTCTTTCGTGCCTATTGAAATCAGGCTACCATCAAAGTTGCTAAAAACAAAAAAGAAAAACTGTTAAAAAATAATATGAGAGTAAACACATGATGCTGCAAAAATACCTCACACATAATGGCAAGACATTAGTGGCAATGACGTCTCCATCTAGCTAAAGTCTTACCTTTATGTGGGAGGTATTTCTGCTGTACCCTGTACAACCAATAATATCATCATTGGAAGTTATATATCAAAAGTTAGAGTTTTTTGTTCCCGATATAAATGTGGATAATAATCTTATATGATACCAACAAAAATAGAAAAATTGTGGAATCAATACATAAATGAATGAAAGCGAGAGAAGAAACTTATGAAGAAATTAAGAAAAATATTGCTACTAAATAGTAAATTAAGATTAGAATGAGTATTTTAACAACATTTTAAAATTTAAAATTTTTTTCAACTGGTATGCAAGTTAGTAAAAACCTGTAGCAAGAATCATAGAACCAGTGAACTTAGAGGATGTTCATTTTATTATTTTAACACTTTGCAACATATAAATAAATCACAAGTATGGCATGAAACAATGTTTGCTTAATAGTTGGACATCTTGGTTCATGAAACAAATTAGATTAAATTATTTAAATTAAGGGCATATTTTTTTTCTAGTAAATGAAATCACTGAATATTGAGCCAAAACATTATGGCATCATTATTGTAAAAATCACAATTATTACATTGTTACTTTTCCTCAGGCTCTTAATGATGGCCTAAATTCTTTGAGAGACATGGACTTCACTAACATTCTCTATTAAATAAATTTTTAATTGTATTAGGATTTAGACTGTTGCTAGCCATATCTGAGTTGATATGTGTTGCTTGAAGAAAAGTGTATTGACTGTTGAGATAATGACTACCATCTTTGCCCTGGTCCTTTACCTGGTATACAACTTCATATAACATTGTAACAAAATTTTGATTTTTTTTGTTTTTGGTCAGTAAGTGTTATTTCCTAATTGCTTCTGTCTAGAAAGCAAAGAAAATGACTATTATTCCCTTTAAACTTTGTTTTTGTGACCTGGACACAGGAGAAAATAGAGCCATAAAATTTGCAATCCCAGACCTTCTTTCATCCATTGCCCCAGTGCCACACTACTCTGAGAATCCCATAGGCCTCACCCAAGAGAGAACAGCCATCTTCAGAAGAAGAAGTCAGTGATCCAGGTACACAGTTGAGGAGAGAAATAAAAAAAAACTTAATGATTTGATCAGAGATCTTGGTCTTACAAAGTCCAACGGTGAGCTTATGATGTTGAGATTCAAGCAGTGGTATTAGTTAGATGAAAGTGTGCAAGTCACAAGTCAGAGAAAGCATCACCAGTGCTTTTTAAGCTTTTTTCACCCACCAAGATGAGCTTTGCTTCTGCAGCTCAAAAGGGGAATACACCAGTGTCAAGATCTTCCTTGAAATATGACAAGTGCTGTTAGGAGGTTATCAAGACTTCAAAATGGCAGCCTTCTTGATGGGTCTCCAAGGCGGTTTTACTAGGTTTCCATGTTATTTTGCCTTGGGACATCAGGAATACTGCAGCACACTGATACAAGTGGAAATGGCCACAGCAAACAGTGTGAGGAGGAACAACATCAAATGGGAACCACTGTTAGACTCTTGGTAAGCATTGTTTTATCCATTGCACTTAAAATTGGGCCTTATTAAATTTGTCACAGCTCTAGATAAGGAGTAGTGCTGCCTTCAAGTACCTTCAAAACTTCTTTTCTGAGATGTCTGTAGCAAAAGTCAAAACCAGTGTCTTTGTTGGACCACAAGCAAAGAAGATCGTAGATTGCAAAGAATTTCCCAATAAACTCAAGAGAACAGAAAAATCTATATGGAACAGCTTTGTCGCAGTGGTTCAGGGCTTCCCAGAGAATCACATGACTGAAAACTATGCAAAGCTTGTCAAGACCCTGGTGAAGAACTATGACAAAATGGGCTGCAGGATGTCTCTCAAAGTTCATATCCTTGATGCTTATCTTGATAAATTCCAAAAGAATATGATGGTGTACTCAGAGGAGCAAGACAAATGCTTCCACCAGGATATAATGGACTTTGAAGGCTGTTACCAAGGAAACAAAAACATGATAGGAGACTATATTTGGAGGCTGATTTGTGAAAATAATTTACAGTATAAGCATAAATTGTGAACAATTACTCACTTTTAAATCATTTATGGTCTCACTTATGCAATCCTAGAATAAAATGCTACTTTTGAATCATATATCATTTTGTTCCTACTTTGCATGAACAAGAATGTTCACATTTGCCAGTTTTCCCAATGAGAATAGGTAAATTTCAGAAATATCATTATCCTGGTCACAAAAGTAAAGTTTGAAGGAAATATTAAACATTTTTCATACTTTCTAGGCATAAATAACAGTTGCTACCAAGGACAAAATATATATGAATGGATAAATTATTTTCTTCTGGCAGTTATCTTTATGTGACTCAATGGAATGTCACCACCAAATGTTTCAGCATCATTACTTTGGTCAATGCAGATTTGGATTTCATTACAGAATATCATCCACACTCCATGATTGTAGACCAATGTAACTTTGTTTTTTCCATCCTGGGTATGACGATAAACTACATTTGCATCCTGGGTAAGACGATAAACTACATCCAACAGCAAGGCCTCTGATCAGGAGGTTTTGAGGAGCGTGGAACCACCACTTAATTGCTGGTGTTCAATTGACCTGAGATGGTAGCACCTGTTAGGGCCCCAACTATAGGCAAATAGTTAACCCCCAAACTGGAGTCAAAACACTATGAAAGTGTAAAAATAGGTTTTAATACCATAAATACTTTGTAAAAAATTATTACTAGCAATACATTAAAAAAAAAAAAAAAAAAAAAAAAAAAAAAAAAAACTACCAGCAATATATTTAAAAAAAAAATAAAAATATTACCAGCAATATATTTTTGAAAAAAAAAAAAAAAAAAAAATATTACCAGCAATACATTTTTGAAAAGAAAAATATTACCAGCAATACATTTTTGAAAAAAAAATATTACCAACAATAAAAATCTTGTTGGCATTAAATAACACATTGAGGTTGATATGCCATAAAACAAACCAAAACTCTTTTTTTTTTTTTTGTTTCTTTCACCTGATTTCTTCTTTCATAAAAGTTTTTTTCATTTGTTTTATGCATTTTTCTATTTATAAGGTAATTTGCTTCAAGTTTTTTCTCTTGACACATCAATGTCTTCTGTAGTCAACCTCTACGTTTTTCTTTCAGAACCCACACCTTATTTTGTTTACATTTGTGTCCCATCTGAGAATAACCAACACCTTTTGCTATACACATTGTTTTTGAGTTACTTCTCAAGGGAGTTTTTTTCCATTGTTTTAACTTCTTGATGAAGTCTTGTTTCCTTTCAATAAGCCAATTTCAGCAGTTTCAGATCTGCAATTACTCTTAACTGCAGATTAATTTGCATATTTAGATTTGCACTGGTATTTGATTTAAAAATGCAAATTACAAGGTGATTTCATAAATCTTTTCTACACTTGATTTTGAAAAAAAAAATGCAATTACTTTAAATAATATACTTATTTTTTTTAAAAGATACATTTCATGAAACTGGTGTGCTCAACTATTAAACATTATTTTGTGTCATATTTCTGACTTGGTTATTTGTTGCAAAGTAAAAAATATGGATAAACATTTTTTATGCGTGGAAGTTTCATGATTTTTGCCAGGGATGGCAAAGAGGATTTAATAAATTATGATAATTCATATTTAAGGCAAATGTCTGTAAATCTCCAATTTTTATTACTGACATAAACTTGAGCAGAAGGTCATGCCTCGAAATAAAGTGGGAATCTGGATTTTGCATAAAAAAAATTTTAAATCCAGAAAAGAATTGGACTTCACATTGGATTCCCTTAGAAAAATCCACATCTCATGCATAAGATTTGATGATCAGCAGTATCCAAAATGGCACTTTTCACATGTCAAATCTGTGCTACACTGAAGATATCAAGGGATATGAATATTTAGTTTAAAATAACTAGATAGAGAAGATGTGATTCAAGTGTCAATTAGTGAGTACATTTATAGAAGAAACAAGCAATGTGCACATTCATATTAGGCTTTTCTTTGAGAAATAGGGTTGCCAACAAATAATTAATCAATAATAACAATTGCAAAGCTTCAGTGGTGTGATATAGTTGGATTGACTTTGTTTTTACAGTCACTATTGGTTGTCATTATTATTGCCACATCAGCTCTAGTCAATAAAATTGAAAACAAACAAACAACCTGACAAAACTTCCCTTAGGTAGCCTTTACTACACTCTTTCTTATGGACTAAAGATAGTCAACAACAAATTTTACTCTGAATAGATTTCAGTTATCATCAAAAAAGTACCATTGCTGGTACAATAATTGTTTACAAAGTGAAAACAAGAAAGATTAAGATAAATAAAGATTAAAGATTAAGAATAGAACAAGAGAAGCATTACTAGCACATGGGAAAGACTAACTGAAAAACTGATTAGATTCAGCTGATCATTACTTAGAGAAATTATTTCTGCTTTCACAATGATTTCAACAGGGTGGTGTCTGTGAATCCTCATCATCATTAGTAGCAAACCTATGTTATTTATCGAACTAAAGAAAATCACTAAAAGAATCTGGCAAAAGTTATTCTCAACATGTGTAGACAGCCTCTTTACACAAAATTGAGAAAATAGATGTTTATTTTAAACAAATTTTCTCTAAAATGACTTACGAGAAAAATGTTTTTCTGCATAAAATATTTTAATAACCTTCTTTCCAGAATCTATCTTACATATCTATGTCTACCTTTCCTCCATGCCTAGAATATTGCTGCCACATATGGTCCAGTTCCCCTGCTATTTACTTTCAGCTCCTTGATAAAATCCAAAATAGAATCAACATTATCGGTCATGATCTGGCAGCTCGGCTTCAGTCACTTTCCCACTACAGTGAGGTTTGCTGTGTCTTTTCTATAAATACTTTCATGATAATTGTTCAGATGAGCTCTGTGCTATGGTACCTCGACGTTTTGAATTTAAGCACAGTACCAGACTGGCATTGAGATCTCATCAATTAACAGCTGAGCTGGCTAAATGTGACTGTAAATTCTATGCTAATAGTTTCTTTTCTTGCACTTCTTGCTTGTGGAAGTCCCTCCTGGCTCCATACTTTCCATCGTTAATCTGCAAGAATTTAAGTGCAATGTCAATTGCTTTCTACTGTCCTCCTGATTACTCTCTTCCTGCTCATCATTAATGTTTCTCTTCCTAATTCTTCCACTCCTGATGTCTTAATGGCTTTTTTGCCTTGCATGGGGTGAAACCAATTTAAAAAAAAAAATCTAACTCTTCAATAGTTTTCTTATCATCCAACTTCAAAAAGATGTAAAGCAATTTAAATGAAGAATTCTACTCCAAGCTCCACTATTCATGTCTATCACCACTGGAAATCCTTGATGAATAATCAGGTGCATAAATGATTGACATCAAACATCCATGCATAAGGAAACTAAGAATAACAATGCATTACTCTTTCTTTTTCATACTCAAATAAATTATTAGAATCAAAATTTGATTTTCTAATGAATATATTTAAGAGATTTGTATTAAAGGTTTAATGAAATAAAATTTAAGCAACCTAAGAGCCTTTACTATGATTTTATGTAAACTGAAATAAGATTTATAGAATATAGGTTAAGTCTGAAATTTAATATATGCATGAGAAACACTTTAGTACATCACCCTCACTTACCCTAGACTCATATTTAAGTGGCTGAGCATGGGGAATCTTGGCAGCCAGGTGGAAGGCTTAAAATCACAAGAATGAAGTAACAGCCTATTTGACGGGGTATTTTTGACACCTTGAACAAAAAATAAAAATGATGCAAAGGGAATAGCTAAACTGATAAATTGTCTACCCAAAAATGAGGAAATATTAAAACTCAAAAACATTGTTGAATGGATCACCCCAGTGAAATGTTTGATAACATTTTTTTCCTCTTCTAGCATCTCAGGTAGATGTGCATGAGAGTGTGTGCTAAAAATAAGAAAGAAGCGGGGGTCTCATTAGAAAAGGGACCAGGGGATAATCACTCTTGCTTCTGTTTTTAGATTGTTGTCAGCTCATTCTTTAATCATCGAGCAGCAACAGTCAAAACCAGTTACCCAAATGAAGATGAGCAAAAATCATAAAGCATGAAAATTAAGAAAAGAGAAAAATGAGAAATCAAATTTAAACACAGCTTAATGTTCATTAAACAAGGTAATCTATAAGTGGTCAATAAGAAAAAATCATTTTAATGTTTGGTAAATGCAGGTTAGATTTATCTTGAGCAATATTCAAAATTTCTCAAGAATATCAAGAAAGAAAGTCATTAAATTTCTTACACAAGAATTCCTAAGTAACAGTCAATAGCCTTCAATTAATTAACCACATAATTAAATTAATAAGCTCAAAGAACAGACTTTCTTCAGCATACCAATTATAATTATCGAAGATTGTATACAAGTAATGAGTCAATAATTATAAACAATTCTATATCTCTATTCCATTTTGTTTTTATTTGTCACATTTCTTCTTTCTTTGTAATAAGTGTTTTGAGCTACCAATTTGATTTTTTCTTTGTTCAATTGTGATATGTCATCAGAAATTGCAGTTATTTGTAAACAAGTTTCTTTCAGTCAATGCTCAGGTTTTAAAAGGGAAAAATTGGTAGTAGGGCTGATAAAATTAACTTAAGTTAGATAAAATTTTTTAAAAAGTTTATAAAAACAAATCGAAAAAATGCTACGAGATATTTATGTCACATTTTTCTTTTTTTAAATCATTTCCTTCCCCATGCAAGGCAATAAAGTCACTAGGATGCAAGTACAGACTCATATAAGGATACAAAATAGACTGACAGAACATTACATAGGACAAGAAAGAAGTGCTTAAAATTTACATATATAGAGCTCAAACTTGGAAATTTACCAGTAGTCACTGAAAACATTATAGAAGACATATGATCAAACTAATGAACATAAAGTAGCAATTTATTTAGTGCTAAAACTAATTCTCTAAGGGATTAAGATTTATTACTTGTATTACAAGATAAATTTAGCAAAAGATTTATTCATCTCAATAGATAAACTAGAGATGGATTCTCACACACACATTATGAAAATAACTTATCAGAATAAAGAGATCTGTACAACAATTGAAAATGAATAAAATCTTATCAATAGCCAACAGTTACGAAAAATTAATTTTTCTTGCATAGTTTCCAAATTAAATCTAGAATTAACCATGAACATTTAAGGTACCAATCAAGACTGACTATACAAATGGAGGGGGTAGGTGCCAAAAAGCATTACTGAATAAGCAACTAACAATAAAAACAAAATGAATGATAGTTCATTTTGTTTTATACATTTCTTTTTATTTTAAAAAAACATTTTAAGACTGACATAGTTAATGAAATCAACATTAACCTAAGAGAGAACAAATAACATTTTCAAAAAGTAAATAACATCTCACTAACTAATGATAAACTTAACTGCCAAGTTAGTGCATATTCACAAATTATGGATACTAGTAACACTACAGCCTAAACAAATCTGGATATGTTTCTTCTGGAGGAATTTAAATAATTTTTTATGGTTTGAAGTAGGAGTATAAGCAAAATTATGGCATCAACTGTAAAGAATTTGAGGATTAGTTATTTATCATGTACAAATTCAAATAAAAGAAATCTGATGTTGAAAGCTATATGTAATGGAAATAAGGAGTATGAAATGTCTGAGCCAAGAATATTTGGGAGCGACTAAAAAACAGGATGAAATGGAACTTGCAGGACTCAAACAGATCGTGATAAACTAGTTAAAAAATAAATAAAAAGATTGTATAAGAAATTTAAAATTAAAGAAAATACAGGGCAACTTTTAAAGATATTATAAATACTAACATGACAATTGTTTTTAAACTAGAGACATTTGAGAAAAAATACTACCTCTGTCCCATTAAGAGTTGTGACATTTGCAGTTTTCTTTGGATTATTTGTAGCACTTATTAAATGATATGTTTATAAATCCCAAGAACAACTTTGCTATGTTTAAACATGACATTTCTAATTAAAAAAAAAAACATGAAATAACAAGGTCAATTATTAAAGATAAACAAAAATTACAATTTCCAAAATTGCACTTATGTTTATATATTTTAGCAGATAAATTCCCACCCATGGTTGTTATTAGGAACAAAAAGTAAAACTCAAAATGTTATAATAAAAAAACAAAACAAAATAAAGGCACATGGATAAAGAAAAATAAACATAAAACTCAGCTACAAAACAGCTCAAGAGTGATACTATTTTAAATTGAAAAAATTACTTAAATGTAAGTTATGCAAATATTTTTTCCAAATTAATGATAATAAGTATTGAATTCATAATTCATTCCTTTTTGTTGAGGTTAGCTTTTGTTTTTTTTTTATTTACAAATGTTGGAGAAGGCAACAGGAAACCACTCTCTTACCCAAGAAGACATTGCAATTCACAGATAAAAACAATCTGTGGTGAGCCATGATTACCTTATGCCCTGAAAGGACATGGCATTAAAAGAATTAAAAAAAATTACAAATATAATAAGTATTATGGGATAGAGCTAGAGAAGGGGGGGGGGAGAAACAAAAAAAAAAAAACAAAAAAAAAACAAAAAAAAAAAACTAACAAATTTTAAGCAAAGAACAGAATATTTGAAATTTATCAGTTGTAAAATATATATAGAGACAGGAACTTTTTTTAACCAAGCTTTTCATAACACTTAAACTTTAGTGCACATGGACCATTTAAGTTTTGGCATAAAAAATTCATACACTTGTTTTTCTTAATATTTCGAATATATTTTAAATTATTTTAAGATTTGCATTCATCTTCCAAGATCTATGTAAAATTATTTGTAAAGTAACGTTTTAATGTTGGTGAAGAGCATATTCTTCCAGATTCACCGTGGTTAAGCTAAAGTTTAAAAAAATGCTTAAAATATATATATATATATATATATATATATATATATATATATATATATATAAGTTTGGTGAAAAGAGTTAAAAGAAAAATTAGAATGAGACTGCTAAATTGCAGTGAAAATGTTTGGGGAAAACAAAGTACAAAGTGACACGCTTAACCTGATGGCCAGGTGAGGTTAAATAAACCAAAAAACCTAGTGAAGGAGGAAAAAGAGAGAAAAAATAAAAACAAAACAAAAAAAACTTCTAAGCACCTGATTATTATGAATGTGCAATGAAACCAATCCTTCCATTCCTCCCAACCATCCCACTGTGGATGGTTAGGTATTGGTGGGATGGAGTGGTTGACAGGAAAGAGTAAGGGTCAGGTAAATGAAGTTAGAAAGTTTCAGTCATACAAAAAGGCAGCTGATTTGAATGGGCTTCCCAAAAGGAATAAAAGATGCAAGGTTCCGAATTGAGTATTTGATCTTTGCATGGATCAGTGCTTGCAGGTAACTTTAGATTCTATGGCAGCCAAAGCTCAGAAAGTGAGCACATCTTTTCATAACTACTGCTACTCAACCACAGATTTGGGGAGATAAGATAGCAACAACCAATTGTAATACCACGATTATTCCTCGACATGTTCAGCTAACTTCCTTTTCTGTATAGGTCTCCAAGTGCTTTTGTCAACACCTGCTTGGATCTTTCACAAGGTGTGTCAATGGGACAGAACTCAAGGATAATAGAGAAAGCTTTAGACATATCATTGGTTTTATGCATATCAACCTACAAAGTTTACTTTGTTTATATATATATGTATATATATATCACACACACACACACACACACACACACACACACACAGAGTGTTTTTAACAAAGCAGAGAGACTTGTCACTGCAATTTGATTTCAATTTCCTACTATTTAGCAATAAAAAGGAAATACAAGCTTGATTTGTCAGGAGGCACATTTTCCTTAGTAACACTTGATCTCTAGCTGGTAGATATTGATTTCACCAATTTAAAAAAATGAACAAAAATCAAAATAAGAACGTGTTTACACTAAACAGAACATTTCCAGTAATACAAAATATTACCATAATTTTACTATTATTAGTGGCAGAAATTTTTATGAGCATAAGATTTTTGACAAACTAAGATCTTTGTGCCCACACCTGCTAAAAAACAACAACAACAAAAAAAAAAGTGTGTCAAAAGGTTAGTTTTTCCATTTACACTGCTATTATTTTAACTCCCTTCAATCCTTGGCAATGTTTACTGTTTTAAAAAGCAAGTATTAGAATTGGAATAAAACAACAAACATATGAAAGTGACTTCATACATATTTTGTTCTTGAGAATTTGCAACAAAAATATTAAACACTATTTATTTATTAGATTATTTATTTATAACATTCTAAAAAAATAATACAATTAAAACTAATGCAATATTTATCGTTTATCAATTTATAAAGAAATAAATGTTAAATTTTTTTATGAATAAACATTTACTAACTAAAGTAAGTGAACCAACCATAAAGAAATTCTTATTTACCATTTTATAAAGTTGGAATCAATTGGCATTTAGCCAATATTTTACCAACCATTCCAATAAACAATCTAATAAATAAATAGTGCTTATTTTTGTTGTAAATTCTCAAGAAAACATAAAAAAATACATATTCCCTTTCATATATTTAGGTTTTATTACAATTCTAGTCATTACTTTTTAAAACAGTAAACATTGCCAAAGAGTGAAGGTAGTTAAAATAATAGTGATGTCAATGGAAAAAACTATCCTTTTGACACCTTGTTTTTTTGTGGGCACAAAAGTCCAAATTTGCCCATTTTTTCATATTTCAGTACATTTTTTGAAAGGAGTTTCCCCAACTCAACTGACATTAAAATATGCCATTAGTTTTAATACTAAAGACATAGTGAAACATTACAATGGCATGAAGCTTATCTATGTTTAGTCTTTGAAATCATAACTTGATAGTGTCTGAATTTAGTTTCTATGAAAAAGAAAAGTAAATTTAATAAAAAATACTATGAGAATAGATGCAACACTATACTCCTCTTTCTAGATGCTTATTCAAAAGGAAATAAAAATTGTTCACAGTAAATAAATACCGCTTTTTCTTTTTTTAATTCAACAATAAAAATATTTTACTAAAAGATAATAACATTTTAAATTTAGTGACACTCACGTTACTTGCAATTCTTACAGATTTCTGTAACTTGAAGAAAAAAAACAAACAAAGGCATCAAAACTGCTAACTATTTGAGGATTAAAAATACATATACTTAATTTGAGGGTTTACTAATTATATTGGTGTTAGCTTATTTGCTAAGTGACACTGCTAAACACACAAACTTTACATTTAGCAGTTACAGGTGTTGAATTATCAAATTTGAGAAGGTGCTGAAAAGTTCTCAGTCCAACCTGCATTTCAAAGTAAGCATTTTGAGGTTCACTGAAATATTGAATTTCTAGGAAGTGGGCCGAGCTGGGCTAAGAACTTTTCAACACCATCTCATCCCTTATATTGTATATTTAAATTTAATCAGCACTTTATTCTTGTACGCTATCAGTGTTTATGCATATTAAAAATTAAATCCAAAATAAAACTATTATAAAAAGCTTGAAAATTTACTAATCAGCTGATTAAAAATAAAATATAAAGTGATAAGTCATCAGAAAATACAAAATACTATAAAGTGTAAACAAAATATTTTTCTTATAATTTTGACTCCAGATGAATGGAAGTGCCTCATCATGGAGCAATGGTCTGCAAGTCACTCCTGCAGATCATTGCTGCAAAAGTGACTGAGTTTTACCAGGGGTTCCATACTTGGGATTTGTGTTATATGAAGCTATGCAACAGAAATGTAGATAAAATAAATTTACTTCATTGTTTACATTCTACTTGCTTTCATAATAAATTTTGATATTCTGATTTAGGGCTAAAGAAATATTTGGTACTTTTCTATTATTGACAGATTTTTTTTTATTTACTAAAGTCACTTTTAATGAGTTCCTTTTTGGTTTTCAAAATTTTAGCTGTAATTAATTTGTTGGTGTTTTGAAAAATATTTTTGTCTTAAATTTTTTTGTTTAATAATGTAACCTAATTAATTAGAAAAAAATGGCTGTCAATAATAGGAAAGCATCCAATATTTCAGTTTTCATTTTAATCACTTTGCTGATATACAATATAAATGATTGATTAATTTGGGTTTTTTTTATGGCTTATCAACCTTTTTTTTGCAGGTTATTTAAAATTGAGAAATATTTTTTTATACTGTAAAAATTTTTTGGAGATAATCATGATTTACCAATACAAGTCTTGCTAATTAACCCATAGCTGGGGAGAGAAGAGAGGGATTCATATCTTTTCCAAGTGTATTTACACAAAAGTAAATATAACACTTGACTGGAATTCAAACTCAGCTCTCTGATTTCCAATTCTGCACTGTTATCCATTGCATCAACACATCTAAGCTTACAGAACCGGGTATTCCCAAGCAGTCAAGCATCTAGGTACGGTGTCGCTTAACTTTGATAATCTGACAAGAACTATTTCAATATGATATGACCATAAACCATATACAATACAAAATCTTAGTCTCTACATTAAATCTAACTTTATAGAAAAGTGAAAGATAGTTTTTGCTCATTTTTTAATCCTTGATAAACTAAATTATATAGAGTCATTTTCCTCAGAATTTTTAAAACATGTTAAGTGTATACATTCAAGCTATTTTGAATTAGAACTTCATAACATACCAAGAAATATGCTAATCAACAGAGATTTAATAAAAGGTATTCAGAAATTATTTTTGAATATATAAGATTCTAACTGATCCGATAAATGTTTTAATTCATATCTCATAAATCTATAATCATATTAAGATCTTGACAATTGTTGGCAATCAAAAGGATTTTGGAAGAACATATCAAAAAGTTAAAAAAAAAATGTCCCTACTATTCAATGTGAAAAAGAAAATAAAGATAGTAATTATTGAAAGCTGAGTATAAAAATGTTTAGTATCATAAACAGACTAGAATCTTGCACCAGTTCATGGAAAGGCCAAAACCAGCCTTACAAATGTCTGGGTTCTACTCATCCATTCTCCTCACCCAAATACAGATATTAGTTTTGAGAGATACACTTTACATCATTATCCAGAAAGAATGAAAAAAAGGGGGAAAAATGTCAAAAATGAAAAGTCAATAAGTTTAGCTATGAGCAGGAATATATTAATTGATGTTTCTATCTAAGGTCTATAGTCTGGTGGTGGTAGCCATCTTAGAATAGATCACATGACAATGGTGGACAGAGAGAGAGAGAGTAGGGGAAGGAGACAATAGCTTTCCCACCCTATCACCTCTTCATCCCTCTTTTCTACACACAGGGCATGGCAGCTAAAATGGCATCCAATTCACTCAGTAAACTACTCAAGAAAACGAGAAAAGATAAATATAGAAGGATGTGATCAGAATTTTCAGTTAATCAGCCCCCACCACCTACCAACAAAAGAGGCCCATACTGAGCATTCAAGAACTTTTTGGCAGGTGTTTAGCCAAACTATATGCTTGAGGCATAAAGGACTGGAGCTTACAGACATCATATATAGAAATTTGTGCAAAGTATATATTTTGTGGTATTGAAAATAACAGTTCTTTAATTTCAATCAGAGACAAAGACACAAAAGAGAAAATGACTAAATATTACTTTAATATATTAATGTCGAACAAAAGAAAATATAAATTAATATGAATAGAAATAGACTCTAAATATTTGAAGTCAAAAGCCCAAATAATAATTTCAAAGCATTCTATGAAGTTGACGAATTGCAAGAAAAATAATTTTTTCATGTCAAAGTGGAAATTATTTTGCAGTTAATGAAAATAACAATCTGAGTGTTTAATGAACACGACCAGCTATCAATAGATGCTTAATTAGAAACAAAGAACGGAATAAACATAAATGAAAGAGAAGCAGACAAAAATTTAGAGAAAGAAATGAAAGATAAAATTAAAAATTAAATTATAGTTACATTTTCAAGTATTCTTCGCCGATTTATTCATATTTATGAATTGTTTTAGCAATCTAAATAAATCAGTAATAACAAAAAATATGTCAGAAATGTTTGAAACACTATTGTTAAATTTCTCAAAACATGCTTAATTTTAAATCAATAAAATGTAAATGCTAATAAAAGAGGGTCAAAACATTTTACATACCTTTAATGAAAAAAAAAAAAATTATCTAAGACAATTGGAGTATGTTCTAAATGAAAGCTTTGTGGTTAAAATGTTGGTTTGCAAAAATCAATGTGCAGTAAAAAAGTAATTCATCAAACAGATATGGAACAGAAGAATTTAAGAATGATTTATGAACATGACTGAAGTTAAAGAGACAAAAACACAGACATGGCTAGAGACAGATAAAATTGCTAACCAATTATTATAATAAGCAAGAGAAAAAAAAAGCAATATCATCTGAAATTCAATGAACAACATCTATATATTTCTATGATTGTTTTATTTGATGCTTATATCAATGGAGATGAGTCACTAAGTGAGTTTATGAGATAGGTCTTCAATGAGAAGAATGACAAAAATAAACAACGGACATTTGAAATATAAAATCAATCCAATAACACAGAAGCAATCAAAGAATTTAAAAGAAAGATTTAAATGTTGGAACATACTTATGCTAAATATAAGATTAAAAGGAAACATTTTTCTTGGTCTTTTGTTTCAGGAAAGTGACTTCTGATATTTATTTGATTTAAGTTCTTCAATCAAAAAATTCAAGATTTCAGCGTCAAGTCAAACAAGAGTAAAAAAAAAAAAAAAAATTCAAATTTATTGTTATTAATCTGGTTAAGAACAGTTCTATCACTTTTACTTGGAAAACTGGTGAAAATCAGAATAAAACAACAATCATTAATGGGCACAATAATAAGACTACACATATTCAATAAAAACAGATTAAGATATTCTTAGAAGTATAAAAAGCAGATAGGCTACTTCCCTGTCATTGAGAAATTAAAATGACAAGTATTTTATTGAATACTTTTCAGAATTTGCCATCAAACCCTTTTTAAATAAGCAGTCATTATAACAGAAAATAAAAAAGAAGAATGATGAAATATTTGAATTTTATTTCAGTACACTAACAGAAATCAATTTCATTTCAGAGTATCTAGTTTCAAAATGAAAAAAAAAAAAAATGTGGTCAAACTAATACAATGAAAACATTGAAGCCTGTTCCAACAACAATATGCTTCGTTTTCATGAGCATTTAAAAAAAAAAAAAAGAAGTTCTATCAAAGGAGTTGGATGTACCAGCAATGTTCAGTTATTATTCTTGGGCTCTATAGCTGATCAACAACTGGAATGCACTGGATTAAAATCCACTCAAACTGTAAGATTGAAAATGAAAATTTGAATCAATATTCAACTGCTTTATGCTATACATATTTTTAAGATAAATATCAATTGCAGAAGAAAAAAAAAACAAACAAATGAAATCTCACCAGTTTGAAACTGAAATATTTCTAAATTTTAGTTATTTTTAATGACAAGAAACCATAAACTTAAGCATAAACTCGCCAAGTAAAACACACATGCACACCAGTAATCTTTTTGATATTACAGTTAAAAATAGTTACATATTAAAATTGGATTTTAAAAAGGAAAAGTGTCCCTGTATGAAAAAAGTCATTTCTTTTTATGAAAATTTGACATGTGCTCATGTGCAACAAGCAATGATTATTTTTAACTGCTTTGCAAATCACTTATGCTCTAAAATATTGTCTCTCACAATTTGGTTATATGTAAATTTGATATAGCAATAGATAGTGTTCTATAGTAAAAATTGAACCCCATTTAATTTTTAAGTAATATACAAATGTTTAAACTAGTTAATAACTAAAAATTCATTATTATTACATTTTAACATTTACAAAACTTTATAAACCATTTCAATCTTTCATATTTTGTAGCAAATAGAGAATAGTTTTCAAAACACCTAGAAATAATCAAATGTCATGATCATTTGATTTTAAAGTAAACGATATATTTATTCATACAATGAATACTAATTCTACTTTTGGAAAAACCTGAACAATTTTTTTTAAGAAACACAAAATGGATAGACGAGAGCAATCAAAATTAGGAGGTATATAATTTAATTTTCTCAACATGATTAAGTCTTAACATTATGGATGGATGGCCACTTGTATCCTAGAATTCCAGTCTACAAGGGTGGCTAGCTAATCCTTGTTGCAGTAGCATGCTCAGGCACATTTGTGTTCATTCAACACCCACAGAGTCCACCTATGGTTTATACTGCAAACTATGCTGAGCGGACTTCAGTTACAGTTTCTGGGAGAGAGTGCACTATTTAGTGTGATCAACAGTGTGAACAAAAACCTCAGTTACGATGACTTGTGATTTCATGCTAGCATAATGACTGATGGCTCCCAAAGGGAGTCATCTACCCAGTTTCAAGCACAAAGCTTGGGTCAACCTGTGGTGTGGTTTTCAGGCACTTTCCCAAAGGTAGCTGCACACTGAGACCACCTCCTCCAGACCGATAACATCAAGAAGTCACCTTCCTGACAAATAGACCATAGTGAGACAAACCCAGGTCTCATAGTCAGAAAGTGAACATTCTAGCCAAGTGCCCATTCTTAACATTAACACATTATCATTTGCAGTACAAAAGGGTGCTTAAAACTAAGAGTAAATAGGTATTTATATCAGTAGGCTTGCTCCAGGAACAATTGGGGAAGACCCACAAACTAGTATTGCTAAATTCAACTGACAAGGTCTGTTTTTATTTTTATATCATTTTCCAATTTTTTTAATAAGATGTTACATATTGGGATTGAAAGTGTATAAATTGTCCAAAGTTTACACAGTACCCACTGCAAAGTTAAGAGTCAAAATTCTAGAAGCCATAGTTATATAAAAGAAAAAAACAAAACAAAAGAAAAACGCACATTAAATAAAATTTCATTTACCACAGGAGATGGTATCTAGAAGTGTATATAAAATATTTAATATGTATACAAGATAATGATAATATTTGATACATGATTTTCTAGTGTGGGCTTGCTCACTTTAGCCATTACACCTGATGAATGGACTTGAATTTCAGCTATATACTAATGCCAGGATGTAGCCAACACAATCTTGTCCACCATATTGATAACACCCTGTTCTTGGACAAAACAGAATCAATATGAACTTCGAAGAGTTTATACACAATTTTAATCCCAATATAGAAGATCGTATTCAAAAATTTAGAAAATACTATGAAAATAGTTGACAGACCTTGTCAGTTGAATTTGGTTGGATGGATGTTTACTGACTAATATATATATATATATATATATATAGGATTCGGTGTATTTGGGTATCAATTTTTCATTTATGCATGTTTGATTAAAAACCAACAAAAGTTTGTTATTGATTATTATTATAATTTTTTTTATTTACTTTTTCAATTTTCCTAATAATTTTTTGATTTCTGGTTGATATTTAAAAATAAAACTTCCCATGTCTAAGCAGTTTGATGATTTTTTTTTTAATCATTTCACAATCAAGAGCCACTAAGACACAAGGAGTTACTGAGTATGAAAGAATATGAGAAAACAAAAAAAAACACGATTAAGGAGAGAGGACAATAAAAGAACAGGAATTAAAGAGACAGAAGATGACAACTCACATTGCATTTCAATTTTTGAGGAGAGTTCCACAAACAAGAAGTTCAAGAAAAAGTTGGTTGGTTTTGCTTAGCGATATATCAACATCTCTATAAGAGATTTAATGCAGAAATCTATATACTTTGTATACAATTTTATTTATTTTTTGGAGATAATGGTTTTAGTAATACAACTCTTACTAATTAATCTGTAGCTGGTGGGAGAAGAAGTGGATTCATATCTTTCCCAATGGTATTTGTAAGTGACTATAATGAACCCAACTGGAATTGGAACTCAGCTATCCGATTAACAATTCAGAGCAATTTTTATACTGTCACAGTGTTTAACTTTTGTTTGGGGTTTTACTATTTGCCCATAGCTGGGACCCTAACAGGTGCTACGACTGAGTCAGAGTGGGCCTGGGAACAAGAGTAATTAAGAGGGGGTTCCATGCTCCTCAACACCTCCAATCTCCCGATCAGAGGCCCTGCTGTCACATGTAGTTTCTCATCATACACAGGATTACCAAGAAAAAGAAACTGTTTACATAGAACTTACAGTTACATCTAGCCATTTCAACTGTAAAGTGATGAAATCTAGCTGCCAATCTAGTATTGCACTTAAATTTGTAATGTTAAGGTACCAAAGAAGAAAGCTCATCAGAACAGTTGCCATGAAAATATTTATAAAAAAGTACAGGGAAGCTATGCTCTGGTGGTGGGAAAGTGGCTGAAGCTGAGATGCCAGATTAAGACCAATAATATTGCATAGTCTTTGGATTTTATCAAGAATCTCTAAATACATAGAAATATCAGACTAGATGTTGCACCAATATTCAATGCATTATAAAGGTTTAAGATAGATTCTGGTGAGAAAAATTGTCCAGCATGACACAATGAACAAACTTTCCTAGTAGCAGACTTAGTAATTGATTCAATATAATCACTCCACTTCAAGTCGGTACAAAATGTTTGCCCGAGAAGGTGCAATGAATCACATTCCTGGAGGTTAGCAGAGGCCATGTCAATTGAAGGCAAAAATAGTTCTCTAAAATGATTAAAAGAGAGCAGTTTTGTTTTGAAAGTATTAAAATTAACAAGCCATTTCTTGCCTCAGTTAACAACTGGCTGGAGGTGATTTACAAGATCAGCTGCGAATTTGACCTTATTGAACCTATCAGACATCAAGACAAGAATAAATATTTGTGTCATCAGCATAGATACCAAGGTGAGAACTGATGATAATGGGAAGGTTGTTGATGAAAATTAGAAGCAACATAGTTCCAAGGATAGAGCCCTGTGCACACCCTGCATTAATTTCCAAAGGTATGTGTCATGTCATCAGTTGAATTGTTTTAAATACTGCATTCTGTGTGTTGGCTTTTATTATTTTTTATTCACATGGGAGTTCAACATCTATTTTTTTATATTAATAAAATATATATTAATATGCTGGGTTCAAAATTTGATGTAATTTTGTTGATTTTTGGTTGCTTGCATTTTATGCTTAAAGCCCCAAGCAATTGCAGTTGCTTTTTGCAGTTTATGTGTTGTAGTGTCATTGTGTTATTGTTAAGGATTTGTCTGATTTTGTGTAGTGGTTTTCTTTTGTGTTGGTTGATATGTGTTTTAATGGCATTATTGTTAGATAAAAGGCATGTTAAACAAGAAGATAATGTAGTAGTGAAACCAATAATAGCATGTGTGAATTGTCATGTGTGATGTATTCTCCAATCAAACTTTTGAATTCATAAATAACATTAGTTTATTAGTTTTGAATTTGTGGGTTTTATCATTGGTGGAAGTTTTTAGTAATAAATGACAAGTTTATTTATTTTTGTAATTAAATGATATGTATTTATGTATTAGAGTGCTTATGATCTTTTTTTTTGTTTGTTGGTTACTTTGTAAGAGATTTTTGTAGAATAGTTTAATATTTAATAGTATTTTTTACAGTATTTATATTTTAACTGTTTTTACTTTAAATGTTAGTTTAATTTGTTTATCAACTATGTGGTTAGGGAAATTATTGTAAATAACTTTTATGTTTTTGAGTTCATAAAGAAATAATATGTGTGCAGAGAATATCAAATGCGCTCTATTTATTAAATTATTTATGACTCCTATTTTGTTTTGATGTTGGTATTCTCTTTTGTAATTAGGTAGACATGATTTTAAGTCAGTTGTTATTTTATTTTTTCTATTTTTTTTAAATGGAGATTTTAAAGTGTTCACTATTCAAGTCAATTGATATGTCTAGGAAGGGAATTCTATTATTTATGTTTCAGTTCAAATGTGCAGTTAAGGACAGATTTATTTTAAAAAGTTCTTCTCAGATTTCTGACTTCTTCAGTGTTGTTAATGTGAATATATCATCAATATAGTGGGTTAGATTTTTGGTTTGGAATGTTTTTGAAAAATTTAGTTTTCATGTCCACATAAAAAGAGTTCATGACTTAAAACAAGAAAAATTACTGACAAAAATCTGATGTTAGGACACACGGTCAGATTCTAGTGTTATATATATAAAATCCTATTTCTATTATACTCAAAATGTAAACTTGTTAAAAACACACAGAAATGCCATTATGGTAGTCTATGTCTGCTAGTGGAAATTCTTGGACAAAAAACCAAACATTTCTAAAGAGAGTGTTCTGGATAATAACATGTAGCAGTTAAAGATAACTTCATTATTTAATTTTTATTTGATACATTCCATCAAAATAAGAAACTTGATGTAAATCTTGGACATTGTCCAATTTTCATTTGTAAAGTCAATATTTAGGCTATTTTTTTAAAGAAACATTTATGAGTATACTTAAAGCATGCTACTTTTCCTTTTTTCATGCAGACATGGACCTTATAATACAGAATATGCTGTTAACTTTAGCAATGGAAGTAAGGTTTAAAATCTGCCAACATATTTTTGAAAGTAGAGAGTTAAAAAAAAAAAATAACTAAAATCCGTTTTACCATTTATAAATTTATTTGCCAAATTGTAAAGACAGAAATGAAATTTAACACAGATAATAAAATCTAATTAGAAAATAAGATTTATGCTATTATAGACATTGATATTTCTTTTGAAGACAAGGAAAATTTGGTTCCATCTTGAAATCATTCTAATCTTAACAGGTGATGACCATAACATATTCCATTGCTTTTAATTAATGATTTCATTTTGAGTTTTCTTCTCTTAACACATTGAGAATGAGGAAAAAGCTATGTTGAATCTGGAACCTCCATTAAGGATATTAGCAATGAAATAAGGCTGCTAAAAGTTAAAGATTATGATCTCATAAAACTAATCAAATCAATTGTATATTTAAAACTTCATATTCAATCAAATATTGTATCGCACCACAGAGCATAAAAAGCTTTATAAAAATTAATGGAATTTATAGTTAATCCACCTTTAGCCATAATGGATATAGTCCAAGACCCTCAGCAGATGTCAATAGCTGGATTGTGCTAAAACCTATAGGCACAATGGTGTGTGTATGTATGTATGTATATATATATATATATATATATATATATATATATGTGTGTGTGTGTGTGTGTGTGTGTGTGTGTGTGTATATACATGCAAGTTTTGTTAAAAACAATTGTAGTTAAGTTTTTTATAATTTTTTCTTTCTTTTTAGGACATAAAGTATATAAAAATTGTCCAAAAATTGTGTATTTGGGCAGCAATCCCTCTTTTATACAAGTTTCATTAAAAATGACTGACAAGGTACAGCAGTTAATTATTTTATTTCATTTTTCTTGTATTGTTATCATTTTTCTTTTTTTAAACATAAATTATATAGAAATTGTCCAAATGTTCTGTATGTCAGAGTGCTTTTGGCTATATTTTTAGCCATTATCAACTCAGACATGCAGAACATTTGGACAATTTCTTGGTAGACACAATGTGGGATAACCAGGGACAAAGGTGAGAAAAAGAAAAATACAGATGAATTTGGCTAGATTGAAAAAATATTCTCTCCCAAAAAAATCTTTCAAAAATTTTGAAATTACCAGCATCTCTCGTTACAAGTGCATGTATAGACATGGCAACATCAACAAAGACCAGTCTGATGAAATCCTAACAGATGAAACACATCACAATTTTTTTTCCAATTTATCATATTTTTCTAAATACTGTATGTTGATATATAAAATTATATATGGTTCTATATTTCAACCACGACTTTGATATAAAGAATGCCACACTTATTAAAAAAGAAATTAACTTACTTAGAAGGAAAACTCATGAGAGTGCTGCTATCAAATTTAAAAAAATATAAACCTGCTCCCCAGATTTTTTCCAATATCTCCATTCCTGAAAGAATTACTTTTTCCCCCAAGTCGAAATACAATAAAATAAAATAAACATCACTTACTCACTTTTGTTTATTAGAGATTGAATTGTATCATGTACTGTCTTCCATAGCTTGTCTAACTTTCAGGCTTACCTGATAAATATTTATGAGCGTTCCTAAATTTAAAAATTTTGAAAAACCAATAACATTTTTACTCTTATATAAATACTTGTTACAAAATAAAATCCTTGCATTTGCCTTGATAAAGCCCCTCAGAGGATGAAACATATCGACTGTGACAAGTTTTCCTTCTGTCTTTATTCACACACACACACACACACACTATATATATATATATATATAAGTATACCAATAATATAAATTAGGAACAATAAGGAATTAATAACAAAAGCTATTAATGAAATAAAACAATTATAACAATATACTATCATAAAAGTTATATAATGAATAGAAGATGTATTCTTATAGCTCTTAGCAGCCTCAGCATATGATTATTTTTTTGTTTTCCTTATTAACTCTATACCAGGCAAAGGGGAACTTTTTTTTTGCTTGTGTACAACTTTCAATTGATCCTGCTCTTTTTGTGGTTGAGGTATTGATTTAAAATTCCAGATATGTTACTAAAAATAAACTGTCATGTAAAAAAAAAATTGTTCTGTTATTCTAAAGGTAATTGAGAATATAGTGAATATTCCTTTTGTTTTATAATTGCTGGCGCCATTTGATTTGTTGATGTGAGGAATTTTGTAATTTTAGAAAATTACGTATAGTCTTACTTTAGCCTTCCAACACAGATACTTTGAGTTCAGTACACAAATATTTCAAAGTACATTCAGCATTAATTCTTTGTATTATACATGAAGCATTTAGTTTTACTTTTCAAACTCATGTTGTTTTTTTTTACAGTTGTTTTACACAAATTAAACAGTAAAGTGAAAATTTAAAATAAAGGAATCATCTCACAAACTTTCAAATAATTTAAGCCATTATTTTAGAGCTCCATGGCATTTAAAAGTTAGTGGGCAAAGAAGTCCTAGCCCATGTCTTTCACAACTCCAAAGTAATCTGCCTAATTTAGGGTTAAGTTGAGAACTTCCATCTTTTCATTTAAAGGAAGCACTTCATGGATTCTCTTTTGATATATCCAAATTATCAGCACTATTATTCATATGTTTGGAAGCATTATTCAGTAAAACTTACAACCTGCTTATATCTGGGATTAACTGCAACTAAGTGAAACCAGAGTTTGAAATCGTGGCTAAAGAAGGATCACTGGTATTACGTTTGCTGCTATTTTACGACTAAAGTCAAGAGAAAGAAAACAGAAATTTGAAGTTACTGTGACAGAAATTTTCATCATTTACAGTTATACCATAGAAATGAAATAAATTCTTGGCATCTGCAGTTAATGGCTTAATGTTATTGTCTCATAAAATCTTGATATTGCTATGAAAGAAAAGACGGTGTTTGGTAATTAAAAGTTAAAAGTGAAAATAAAGCTTTTAATGTCTCCCAATGTTTAACTTAATTTTATCCAGCTTTTCATTAATTTTTACTGGTATTTTCCTCTTAAATCATGAAATTATTCTGACCTGCATACTTTGGCCTAAAGAAAAACAAATAAAATGTTGTGCCAGGTAACACTAACAGAATAGAAATAACAGGCTTCAGTAAGAAAAAAAAAAGAAGAATATGCTCCCTTCACTAGTCAATTTTAATGCTAACATACAAAATTAAACCATTATAAACAAGGATTAACATTCCAGAGAAAGAGAGATGGGAAAGAAGAGAGATAAACATGTCATTTCTGGACATAAGCATAACAACAAAAAGGTGAGAGCTGATAATTACAGGTATGTTCTGAAATTTTGAACTAACTGACACTTGGTGGTGACAATTTCTTTTGTCTATTCCCAAATGATACCAGACTTAACCGATTAGCAGTGATTTAGTTAATTGCTAAAGTAATTATAAGAACTGAAATTGCTTTCATTAGAATAAAAATAATCAAAGATATTTTGGAGAAAAAGTAACTGATATAGAAAATTCAGTTCTGGATGCTAAGAGATCATGTGGCCAATATTTATTTGGTTCAACTTCAAAGAAATCATTCTCCACAATACAGTAAGAAATTGAATAATTATTACAGTATCAGAATTATACACTATACAATGTTGTTACATGTGTGTTCTATATATGAGTAAGAATATGTAAGTAGTCTAATGGATATTGGCATGGAAAATGGAATCAGTGAACAGAGTTCAAATTTGTAGCTAATCTATTGAATTCACTTTTCAACACATGACCTTGGGAAAGGCATGAATCTGTCTCTTCTCCTCCAGCTATGGATTGAATAGCAGGGTACAATGAGAAACCACTCCACTTTCTCAAGAATGCATGGTAATTCACATATAATAAACAAAAGGAATCTGTAGAAAGACATGATCAACTGCTTCCTAAAGGGACATGGCATAAAACAAAAACAATTTTTAAAAAGTAATATGTATAGAGTATATAAAGATAGTTGGGGGGATGTTTGATAGAACAACATAATCAAGATTACAACTGCATCCACTTTCAATGGGATTTTAATAAATTCTTTAATATTTAGAAAATTCTGAGAAGCCATCATTAATACATAAGATTAAAAGTATTTGTTCCAAGAAAATATATAAATAAAAATACAAGGAAATATCTATTTTTTATAGCTAATCAAACCTTTGTGAGTTATTTAAAGCTGAAACGTATTTTATGTTATAAGAATAATCCTTTTGTTTTTTGAATATTGTATTAACAATTTTTTGAGAACAATGATTTTTCCGGATACAAGTCTTATTATTTAACCCATAGATGGGAGGAGGAAATGATTCATACCTTTCCCAAGGGTATTTGTACATAATGTAATGAACTTGACTGAAATTTGAAGTCATCTCTGACTTCTCTTTTCGAGCTGCTATCATTACACCACTCACACATCCAACAGCATCTATAAAATGTGCAAGATATATAGCTAGCAAAATACACTGGTACAAAGTATTTCTCAATATAATAATTCCACATAATATTTTCTTTTGTATAATCCTTGTCATGGTAAATTCCACAGCAGCAAAAATGAAAAAGAACCAATTGCAATTCAAATTTACAAAAGGTTCACCATAAATGAGAATCAATCGTTCTTGTTTTGCCAAGTAGTTCTTCAGGATTGTTCTTTCTTTTTAGTAAATTGGTAATCCAGTGGGTCACTTTCCATCAGGTATGTTTGAAAGACAAAAACGACAAGGAGGAATAGTAAAAGGTGGTAAAATGATAATGAAAGAAAAAGATAACATACCGCAATGTCGAGTGAAGGCTTGTGGTTTGACGACATTGTGACATGTATCACATACTACGAGGTAAAGTTCATCCTTTGTTGGACATAATCCATATAAAGGCATATCTGAAAGAAAATAGAAAAACAAATGATTTAACAGAATACTTATGGATAAAACAATGAAAAAAATAGAAAAATGCATTAAAATATCCTTTTGGAATAATGCTTAATGATAATGTTTTTTCTACTTAAATGCATATCCAACATTCATTACTCATAATGACAACACCTTTTCTGGTTCCAGTGCCTGTTGATATCAATAGCATTCTGCATAATCAAAGGATTATCTACAGCTGTTGAAATTGATCATGATTTTTGCTTTACAGACATTAGGTTGAGTCATAATAATTTGTTTTTGCTTATCAACTTTATTCTTAAAAAAATAAAAATAAAATAGAATTATATTTTATTCAATTCTATATTCACCATTATTTGCAATGATTTATTGCCACTTGTCAGACAGCTCTTTGATGCTGTTTGAGTAAAATTCTCTAGGTTTTGATATGAAGTTTCCAATAAACTCTTGAATCTGGTATTCATTCAAGAAATTTCTCACCGTCAAAGCATTTTGCAGAGAAAAAAAATAAAAATAATAATAATAATGTTGCAAGATCAGGAGAATATGGTGGGTTGGGTAGGACAGACCAACTGAGTTCCAAAATTTTTTCCTTGCATTATTCTTGTATGTGGCCACGTGTTGTCATTGAGGAAAACATTTTTTCCTTTAATCCACTATGCATGCTGTCACTGTCGTGCAAAACCTAAGGTATGTCAGTGTGCTCCAAATTTATTCTTAACTGCTTTGTATGATTAGTAATTAGGATGATACATTCATAATTGCAAATTTGTTCCCAAGAACAGAAATTACTTATTACTCAATATAATAGTATCTGCCCTCCACCTACCATGTCTAATTATCTTTACACAGCTTCTGATGGCAGTTTTGAATTAAGAGTTGTCTTTCTCCTAGACTGGTTGTTAACCATGGCTAGAGAGCAAAGGTATGAATCCATCTCTTCAGTGCCCATAACTGGGCAAAGAAGAGATGGATTCATACCTTTCCCAAGGGTATTTGTGCGAAAGTGAATGCAATGCACAAAAAAAAAAAAAAAAAAATCCAACTGTAATTAAAAATAATTGATTCTGTAGGTAATATATAAAAAAGGCTCTTCAATGTTTCCATAAACAAACAACCTAACAATCAGTGAAAACTAAATGAAATATGAAATTCAAGGATTAACTTGATCAATTTGTTTTTTAATAGCCCATCAACCTTTTGCGGGTTATTTAAAGCCAAAAAATATTTTTGCATTGTAAGATTTTTTTTGGAGATAATGATTTATTGATACAAGTCCTACTGATTAACTCCTAACTGGGGAGAGAAAAGGTGAATTCATACTTTTCTCAAGGGTATTTGCACATAAGTGAATATATAATGAACATGACTGGAATTGGAACTCTCTGATTTCCAATTCTTAGCTGTTATGTTAAGAATTGGAAATCAGAGAGTCCAATTCGAACCCCCTCCTCCATTACAATCTCCTCCTCCAGCAAATCCAAGCTTACAGCATTTGCCATTCCCAAGTAGTCACCCATCTAGATACTGACCATGCTCGACATTGCTTAACTTTGGTGAGCAAATGAGAACTGGTGTTTCAACAGGATATGGCACTGAGCCTCTTATTCTAGAATTACCATAAATTAACTCCTATTATTGATCCAGTCTGCAAGTTTTCTAACAAAGAGTGGGAGAGGTTAAGGAAATAAAATGAAAATCAGCAGCATTTTAAATATAAAATACATACTAATCAAATGCATCACTTATAAATTAATTTGTTCAATAAAACTAAGTAAATTTCAATGTCAAGAAAAAAAAAAAAAAAAAAAAAAAAAAAAAAATCTCCCCTCAGTTGTATGTGTAAGTGCAGAAAATTTCTCAACTTGACCTACTCCTCCAAATCTGATTAAACAATTTTTTTGTTTTTTAAATATTTTATTTAGGCAGAAAACTTTCCAGTATTCCTCCATACTTGATTACACATTTGTGAAATTACTGGTTTAAAATAAAAAAAATATATATTAAAAGGCTTTATTAATATTACAAAGTAATAAGCAATTATAAACTGCTGATTATCAGATATGTAAAACAAAAAAAAAATTTTGGTATGAGGAAAGCAAGTAGCAACTAGAGGAATAAAATATTTTTTTAAGTGAATGTTCTTTCAAACAGACTGAACCAGGAAGTATCAAACTTGCTCTAATAAATCCAGTTATAAAAAGGATTGTTATACAAACATTACTTAGTAGTGGATTATCTGGCGAGTTCAAGGGCAAACATTGATAATTTAATTAGTATTATTTTGTTAAAACAACTTACTGTACGTATTAATAACCCAAATAAAAATCTACATTCAAAAGATATACTTAAATTTGTTGTAATCTACGATTAAATCAAAAAGATTAACAAAAGACATTGGAAACATTGCTAATATAAAAAGAGGTTAACTTTGAAAAACTATTTCTGAACTACAATGTTTACACATATATATAGATGACAAAACAAGCAATAATTCTGCCAAAAAGATCCTTCTTGTAATCATTTCAGGGTATGTGTAGGTGTTTCTATATTAGAGAAGTCGTGATTTTTTATCTTTATCCCTATTTGTTTCTATAGCTTTTATTTATTTTTATTTTTAAGTGAATCTAATTGTTTCGTACTCATGTAAGAGAAAGAAAATACTGTGTAATTACCAATGTTTTACCATTTTTAACTTAAAAAAAAAAAATAGTTTATAAAATACAATCATATATTTAAGTGCTGAATGACAGATAAATACAGGGGGCATCAGAAATATCTCTCACATAATTGTAAGACATTAGTGGCAATAGTGTCTCCATCTAGCTAACGTCTTACCATCATGTGGGAGCTATTTCTGCTGCACCTTGTACAATTGGCAGGGTGCATAGTATATACAGAATGTGGTACATTATTTTCCTACTTTTATTTATGATATTTTAGTCACGTGAAAGATTAAACATTCAATTTTTTTTGAAGATGACTTTTTTTTTTTTTAGGAGAACAGTTTATTAATGGTAAAGAGATTAAAAGTGATATGTAGTTACAAAGTGTTACTTTGCATCAGAACCTGAAGAAGTTTATGCCTGAAGGATTAACAGTTTGCAAAATAGATGCAATTATGTTATCAAGGGAAGATATTATCTTGATTAAATACAGGGTACAGCAGAAATATCTCCTACATAATGGTAGGACATTAATAGCAATGGGGTCTCTCTCTAGCTAACATCTTACCATTATATGAGAGGTATTTCTGCCACACACTGTATATTCCTAAAAGACGACAAACATTTTAAAGCTGTAAGTTTTTGGCAGAAATTGTGGTTGTCACATTTTATTTTAATGTTTTAATTTAAGATTTGAAAAAAAAAAAAAAAAAGGATTTACTTCAACTTACACAAAAGTTAAAAATGGTAAAATATTTCTAAAACATTGGTAATTACTCTGCACTTCATATCTTTTATATGAGTACAAAACAATTATATTCTCTTAAAAATAAAAGTTATAGAAAAAAATAGGAATGAAGATAAAAGATCATAACTTCTCTAACATAGAAACACCTACACATACCCTTCTGCATAAACAGAAAACAAAATGAGAAAGAGACATGAAAATACAATACTTTGGTAAACAATAAAAATCATAACACTGTTTTAGAGGTTATATATATATATATGTATGTATGTATGTGTGTGTATATATAAAAATATAAGAAAGAAAGAAAAGTGATAGCAATTCAATAAATATTCCAATTTTAATCATATCTGTCTTATGTTTGTTTTATAAAAGAGGATGAAAAATGTTTAAGAATTAAGCAGAGAAGAATAAATGAAGAAATATACAATCTTACAAATAAACAGATTTTCACCAAGCAGCGATATTTATACTATTTGTATGTGTGCTTGATACAGACTGAAAATCAATTGAGTAAATACACAAAAATAGAAAGAGGCATAAGACAAAGACGTATCTTCTCACCAGACTTATTCAACCTATACAGTGAAGCAATCCTGAGAGAATTAGAAGTCCTACCAGGATTCATTATTGGCAGCTACAACATTAGATATGCAGATGACAGTATTGATAGCAGACACAGAAAGGAAACTACATGAACTCCTACAGAAGATAGTAAAAGAAAGGGTTAAACATCAATTGTAAAAAGAGAGAATGTATGATTATTTTTTATGATTTATCAACCTCTTGCAGGTTATTTTAAAACCAGAAAATATTTTTAGATTGCAAGAATCTTTATGGAGATAATGATTTTACTGATACTAGTTATACTAATTAATCGATAGTTGGGAGGAGAAAAGGTGGATTCATACCTTTCCTAAGGCTACTTGACTAGAATTGAAACTTGGCTTTCTGATTTCCAATACATCACCTGCACATCCACGCTTACCCAAGTGGTCACCCATCTAGGTACTGATGTTGCTTAACTTCAGTGATTGTACAAGAAGTGGTGTTTCAATGTGATTTTTTTTTTTAATCAATTTACCCCAAGCAAGGTGATAATGTCATTAAGATGTAAGGGGCTACTGGGAGTGAAAGAGAATGAAAAAGACTTTAGAAGGAAGAGGAAACCTGATCCTAAATGAGGAACAAGGGATAAACCTCTACGCCTGTTCAAAAGACCAGGGAGGAGTGTGAACCAGATGATAGAACCTAAAATATGTCTGTAAGCCAAGAAGAATGTATAAGGTATTGTCAGCAAAAGAAACAGACAGATGTGACATATGAATTGGAGACACCAAAATTAAGCAAGTACAACAATTTAAATATCTAGGAAGAGTTTTAACAGAAGACAAAAAATGTGACACTGAAATCCGAAAGTGCATTGGGATAGTGAAAGATGCCTTTCGGAAACTAAGTAAAGTATTAACTGGAAAATTTTGTTAGAAACAAAAGATAACTGAACTGTTATGTAAAACTATATGACAGTGAATGCGGAACAATCTCCTTACAGATGAAGAGACTTGAGTCAATAGAAATATAGCTCTACAGAAAGATGCCGAGAATAGCAGGGGCTGAACATGTGAGCAACAGCAAAGTTTTACAGAAAATGGAAATAAAAAAAATGACAATTATACTTAACATCTAGAAGAGACATTTGAAATTGCTAGGGCACATAATGAGGAAGAAAATTTGACACACACAAGACATACTGAATGCAACAGAGACAGAGTAAAGTAGTACATAACCTACATAATAAGCTGATGTAAATGGTTGACAGAACAGGGATTAGGAGAGACAGAAAAGGACAAACTTTACTACAAAGGACAAGAAATTGTTGAGAGTCATGATTGGCCATAGCACATAAAAGAGGAAGAAGTTATTCAAATAAAGGCATGTTCTGCCTTGAAGGATCTTAATATTTAAATTACAACGTGGAAGGAGGCAATGCTGAAGTATTTAGAAAATGTTGAAGTATTTATAAAATGTCATATATGAAATAGATGACTAGTGAATGCCAAAATCTTTTAAACTGCTTTAATTATAACCATTTTTGCTCATGACTATTTAAAGAATATGCAAATATCTCAAAGAAATAATTTCATAACACAGCAAAGCCCCACCCCCCATAAAAAAAACACACCGAAGGACATGGCCTGGGTATCAATGCTGGTGTGTGCACATTATACACAATATTAAAAGTGCATCCTAAAGTAACAAATTTTGATCAATTAGATATTTCCATAATAATTCCTTGTAGATACAGATTTTCATTACTTCTTCCAATTTAATCTTTAGTTGTCTATCTCTTCACAAATTACAGTTCAATTTCTATGACATTAATGTAGATATCTTAATAAGAATAATAATACTGATGCAAGTGGTCAAAACAAACTGACCTACTAAATGTTAGCACTAATCAAAACAAACTAAAAGTTACAACTAAGCAGAATATTTAAAATGTTGGGAGTGTAAATTTATATAGATATTTATAAATATGTAATACAACAGTAGAGACAATGTGATGAATGTATCACAATTTTGCAATCGCCAAGTTATATGCTGAGGAGAAAGCCTATCATCTTTCAAAATGGTGAAGCTAAATTCAATTTGCAATTTGTAGACTAATAAAACAATTGAGAAAACTGTTTGACAATTATAGACCTCAAAAAAATTAGGAATTAAGTTTTTGTTCTAATTGTATTTATATTAAGAAAAAGTGTTTGCTACAGAAACTTGCCACTTTCTGTTAAAAAAAAAAAATTCATACAGTAAAAGTTTAACTTTATTTCATACTTTTCTTTGATAACCTAGCTTTAATGTACCTTCCAAAAATAATTTGATTTGTTTATGGTTTATCAACCCTTTGTGGGTTATTTAAAGCCAAAACATTTTTGGATTGTAGAATTTTTTTTTTTTTTTTTAACAAGTGAATATTGCATGAACAATTTTTTGAAAATAACAATGATTTCTTTCCAGATCCAAGTCCTATTATTTAACCCATAGTTGGATAGAAATTGTAAAACATATTCAATTGATAAAAATGTTAGAAAAGACTGCCAGAAATATGAAACAAGAACTTTGTTTAACACTGAGAAGCAAAAGGAATTAGAATTTTTAACTGTTTTCCTGAATAAACTTGTCAAGTTATTGAAATAAGAAAAGTTTTAAAATGCGGTTTTGATTGCTGAATGGTATGTGAAAGCAGCAGATTCTTTTGCAAACTCAGCAGAATGTTTTCAGCTGATTTTGTGAGAAATCCTTGCATAATATTATTACTAAATAGTTCATTGGTTAAAGCAGCGAATTAGGTCATGATTTTATTTACAGATGATCAGCAAACAAGATTAACAATTCATTTATTCACTTGATCAATGTAGAGAAACTCATTTCAGACCACAGCACTAAATTCCTCCTTGAGGTTTGATTTGGTAAAATTAAGAATATATTGTTGCTACATATTCAAATCATATATAACAGAGATAAGACTACAGTAGAACATATAAAACAGAAGTCATTATCAAGTCAGTTAAAGATATTTCCAACAAAATCATTCTACAAGAATATAAGAATATAGTAAAATGATTTACTAATATTTAAATGCCCAATTAACCTTGATTTTCATAGATAGCTACCAATTCAATTACTAACTATATGCACGTGACCTTTTTTTTATTTTATTGTGAAAACTGCCTCTTCCACTTTGACCAGTGAATAATTTCTATTTTTAGCCTCCAGTAAAATCAAAAGCAGCAGGTTAGACCAGAATGAATAATTTTCTTAACCATAATGAACTAAATAATTAAAAAATATTATAAACAACAACAATAATAATAATGATGCAGAAGTAATAAGTAATAATATAAAACAAATTTTCATTGAAATCTTCAATGAATAGAAATAAAAATTAAAATAAATGACAATGAGAAATATTTGTACTTAAATCATTTCTTGCTTATTGTAAATGATAAAACCCCAGAAAGATATTGGATTTGTAAAATGACAAAAGTGTAAATCTTTAAAACACTGTGTGTGTGTGTGTGTACCATACACAAATCAATATCAGTTCAGGTAAACTGAATCCTTTACTGTAAGCCAAGATTTGACCCTGAACCTTAGTTTTTGATATGTTTACATGGTCAAGTGAGTATGGGTTTTGTATCAAGAGATATAGTTTCTACTTGTCTGTTGATAATAAAGAAATTGACATTGGTATTTTGGGGTTTCCCCTCTCCAGTTTATTTATATTTACTTTATCATATAAAAGAACAGACATTAACAAGTGACACTTGATTTGACCTTCAATTTTTATTCCTTTTATTTTCTCTTTTCTGGACAGTCGGCCAAGATATGAAATGAAAAAGGAAATTTTTTTTGTAAAATTCATTTGTTTTTAGTAATATGCTGTGTGAAATCGGTAAGTACACTTAACAATGAGATTGTGGCAGAAGGTAGATTAATCTACTTTTGTTATCAATGTAATAATCTTTCTGTTCTTAATGTTTTACATAAAGATAAATATTACATTAGGTGGGTGAGTATAAGTGAGTATATAAGTGTGTGTGTGTGTGATTAATAAAATGAAAAGGTACCAATAAAATCAGTATGATAAACATTTATTAAATATTAACCATGATAGAAATGAAGCATGGAGAGAAAGGTTTTATATTCAGAATTTTCAGACATGCCTCTGTCCTTCATCAATAGTCCGAGCAACAAACAGAGAAATGTGAATTACTCACCAACAGGTGTTTTTGTTGATGGGGTATTTTCCAGTGGAAATTATATTATTAGCAAAAACCAGATCTCTGATTCCTTGAAAACCTTTCTCTCCATGC